>SJYO01000647.1:24981078-25130351 GCA_006410555.1 Capra ibex
CACCGTCCTCATACCTATTAGGACAGTGTGTTCGATCAGACAGTCGTCTCTCCAAACTGGACTCTGTGGGAACAGTGTGGGTCCCGTCCCTTAATCGTCGTTAATAACCGTGTTGTTTACTTTTTGGGAAGTGGTTATATTAAGGATTGGTTGGGTGATATGATTATTAAAGGTTTTCTTAAACGGAAATCATATCTGCCCCTTTGTCACGTTTGTCACAGTCTGAAATAATACCCCCCGGGGTTTTAGTGACGTCTACCACTGACGTCGGTACTTTAATTTTCTACGAATGAGGAACCTTCTTTTCAATACTGGTTGGATCTATCGTATAAGTTTTCGTCTCTGTAAGGAAACGGCTGTCCAGGCAGATCAGTTCCGATACCAAAAAGGACACCAGTACATACCTACACTCTCAACCTGACACTTCTTCCGACTCACGGCTTCTTAACTACGAAAACTTGACACCACAACCTCTTCTGAGAACTCTCAGGGAACCTGACGTTCCTCTAGGTTGGTCACGTGAGACTTCCTCTAGTCGGGACCCTAAAGAAACCTTCCTTACTACGACTTCGACTTTGAGGTCATGAAACCAGTGGAGTACTCTGCTCAACTGACTAACCTTTTCTGAGACTACGACCCTCCCTAACCCCCGTCCTCCTCTTTCCCTGCTGACTCCTACTCTACCGATCTACAGTAGTGCTTGAGCTACCTGTACTCAGACTCACTTGAGGCCCTCTACCACTACCTGTCCCTCCGGACCGTGCGACGCTAAGTACCCCAGCGTTTCTCAGCCTGTGCTGACTCGATGACTTGACTTCAGATTTTGTAGAGCACGGAGAGTCCAACCCTCCGACATTTGTTAGTGTACACCGGTCTTCTTGGATATGTCCACCCGATCTATTGGAAGTCTCCTCAGGCATTCGACTTTGTGAGAACAGTGCGGGTCCTTAAAAATAACTGAACCTCGACGTTCAATTGAGGAGGCTCTCTTTACCAATAACCCCTCTCGGGGGGCATTTCAGGCTCCACATCCACTCTCGTATTTTGTCTAAGACCAAAACCCCATCTACGAGCCCTTGTCCCCCAAAGGACTCCGAACTAGTGCGGAAACGCATACAGTTCGGAGGAAGGAGTACTGGAAACGGTACCCGCCTCAAGGAGTGCGACCGGGGGCCGTGAGACGGAAAAGATTTTGGTCGAACTTGTAGTCCCTCAAGTGCCAAGTGCATAACGACTTCGGACCGAACCTCTTTAAACTCGTAATGAAATGATCGTACACTCTACTCACGTTAACACGCCATCAAACTCGTAAGAAATCGTAACGGAAAGAAACCTTAACCTTACTTTTGACTGGAAAAGGTCAGGACACCGGTGACGACTCAAAAGGTTTAAACGACCGTATAACTTACGTCGTGAAAGTGTTGTAGTAGAAAGTCCTAAACTTTATCGAGTTGACCTCAAGGTAGTGGAGGAGATCGAAACAAACATCACTACGAAAGATTCCGGGTGAACAACTCGAATCAGGTAAATCTAGAATAACAAAGGGGTTGAGAGGGGTTGACTATGGAAATTTTTATACTAAAAACATTAGATGGGGAGAAAAGAAAATAGGATGTGTCTGTGTTTTCGTAGATGTAAACAAAATTTTCGACGTCTTATAAGGGACTCAGTATCAAGTGAATCTATCAGTGGATTACTAACTGTACCAAACAAAAGGTATAAAGTGATAATATTTATTACATCGTTGTTTACAGTAAAGATACACACGGTAATATAGACACCTCATTTACTAGTCTAAGTTTTACAGTCACATAAAAAATTTAAATTAAAAATAAAATCTAATCTAATACCCCAAAGGGTCCACTGCGATCACCATTTCTTTCTTGGATGGAGGGTCACGTCCTCTGAATTCTGTGATCCCAAACTAGGGACCCACTCCTTCTAGGGGACCTCCTCCCGTACCGTTGGGTGAGGTCATAAGAATGGACCCCTTAGGGTACCTGTCTCCTCAGACCACCCGATACCAGACATCCCAGCGTTTCTCAACTTGTTCTGACTTCGTTACTTCGTGCGTGCGTACGCAATCCCATATCGACTACAACACAATCAAAATCCAATGTCGTCTCAATAAGTCAATATGTATATGTATATAAGTAAGAAGAAGTTTAAGAAAAGGGTATATCCAGTAATGTCTAATAATTCTCTTACAACATTGAATCTCACTTCACCCTTTGACACAAAACTCGCTCCTCATTACACTAGACTAAATTAAAATTTGCCAGTGAAACCCGTGAGACAATTTTTATTTTTGTATCTTAATCTTCTTTTTTCTATTAGACTTCCAAAACCGTTCTTAAGTTCGAACTCTGGGACCACCGAGCATGGTACCACTATCGTCAACCCTCAAACTCTTCACTGACCGAGAGAGAATTTCATCTTCGTCGTCCTAAAGAACCACTTACCTTACACGACACACTTTCTTACTTTTCCCAACCTCCACTGAGATTTTTCAACCCGAACTCTTTGATCTTGAACCTGAAGGATAGTTCACTCTACCTGTCATAATGGAGATTACACCGGTCTCACGGACATGTACAACGGTTTCCGGTGAAAGGACTACCTTTGAATTCTTAAGAGTGAACTCGTTTGGAAGTTGTTACTTTTACTAAGTAGAAGAAGATTCATAAGTCATTATTTGGCAACTTCCATCCCTTGCACCCTTTGTTGCATCTACAGACGTAGTGATTACCTTTTTATACTCCGAAGTGATAAAACCCCATAGTCGATAATCGGGTATCAACGGATTATCGTAGGTTGTCATACAAAGTCCTTACTAGTGTCTGGTAAAGTACGTCTAGACCTTTACTGAGTATAACTTCACGACTACTCGGACTACCGTGAAACTCTATAAGTATCATTGGCAACAACAAGTCAGTGGTTCAGAACAGGCTGTGAAACGGTGGAGTACTTAACGTCGTACGGTCCGAAGGGACAGGAAGTGATAGAGGGCCTCAAACGAGTGTGAGCACAGGTAACTCAGTCACCACGGTCGGTTGGTAGAGTAGGAGACAGCGGGGGAAGAAGAGGGTGGGGTAGAAAGGGTCGTAGTCCCAGAAAAAGTTTCTCAGCAGAGAACGGTAGTCTACCGGTTTCATAACTACGAAGTCGAAGTCTAAGTCAGGAAGGTTACTGATAAGTCCCAACTAAAGGAATTCATAACTGACCGAACTGGAGGAAAGACAGGTTCCCTGAGAATTCTCAGAAGAGGTCGTGGTGTTAAACTTTCGTAGTTAAATGATATTACCCTATATTTTCATACCCACCACCAAGGTTTTTATCTGTACAACTTACACCACGCCCTTTCAGTCACACCGGTGTCCTCCTTTACTCTTACTCCGAAACTTCCTTCTTCCAATATTATGAGCACCCAGGTTCCGGTCCCAGTGACACACGAGACGTCCCGGTGTCGCCTTTTTTGAGACAGTCAGTTCTACGTCTTCTACCTTGTTCTTTTTCGGGGTACGTGTCGTAAACAACCTTAAAGGAGCCCTTTCGTTCCGTTCCATCCCATCTGTTAAATCCTGACTGCTGGGACTTCTCAAAGAACCCCGAAACTCGAGATCCCAACCAGAGGTCTACGGACCACTGAAAAAGACCCTACTAAATCCCGTCCCTAGTATAACCGAACCACACAGTCCCCAACCACTATATCTGAGTTCTACCCAACTGAAGGTATACTTTCCGTACAAGGATCAACCGACTTAGGAAACGAGAGAGATTAATAGTCGATCGAGACTGTCCCGGTAAAGATGGGTCATCACTCCGGTGACCCGAAGGGACCACAAAGTCACCATTCCTTAGACGGACCTCTAAGACGGACGTCCTCTTCGGTCAAGCTAGGGACCCAGCCCTTCTAGGGGACCTCTTTCTTTACCGATGGGTGATGTCATAAGAACGGACCTCTCAGGGTACCTGTCTCCTCGGACCGTCCGATGTATGTCAGGTACTCCAACGTTTTCTCAACCTGAACTGAATCGTTGAGTTGTTGTTGTTACACTCCGGAGGTTTCGATTTGTAGTACTTATTCTTTTGTATCGAGTCCTTCTGTTTTCTTAGTATATTCAAACCCTGAAGACATTTAAAACCCATCTTCGATGTTTTACGAAAAAACAATCACCTTTAGCTTTCTGAACATACCGAATTTTTGTTAATTTTATAAGATTTACATTACCAAGGAGAAGAGGTAAACACGACGGACAGGAAAAGAAAACTTTATACTCTAACCAAACACAAATTTACACAAGTAAAACTCATAAGATTCTTTTATTTTTATGTAGAATCAGTTGGGAAACATAAAATGGAGACCAATAAATTTACATAAGATCTCTTGTAAGTTCTCTTAAATTCTCAGCAGTAAACTTATCTTTTTCTTTTTTCTTTTACATCGATTACATTAACTGGGACACTACTTACCTACCGTTTATCTGTGGTTTAGATTTTTTCATGCTAACCTTGTCAATTCGAGAAAACTCCAATCTCAACACCCCTTCTAACATCAAATAACGGAGGTAAGCATTAACTTCTTTTACAATTTAATATTAATCTCCGGTCACTTTTATTACTATAGAAAAAGAGGGTCATTTCAACACCTGAGGGACTTCGGTTTGAGACATGATCTCCTACAAACATCCGAGGATCCTCACTAGACACCTCTTCCGCTACCGTGGGGTGAGGTCATGAGAACGGACCTTTTAAGGTACCTACCTCCTCGGACCACCCGACGTCAGGTACCCCAGTGCTTCTCAGTCTGTACTGACTCGCTGAAGTGAAAGTGAAAAGTGAAAGTAGGCGACCTCTTCCTTTACCGTCGGGTGAGGTCACAAGAACGCACCTCTTAGGGTCCCTACCCCCTCGGACCACCCGACGGCAGATACCCCAGCGTGTCTCAGCCTGTGTGACTTCGTCGAATTGTCGTCGTCGTCGTCGTCCTCACTGGACTATCTTTTCCGTGTCGATTTCCACATGCTCTCTTCCATAGGTACTTCTTGTTTCTCTCTGATACCTTAGGCATAGTGTTCACTTCCTCCCATCCGTAAAGGGTCCCCGTCCTGGGAGGTAGACAATTGACCGCCCCTTCGTACCTCTTACCCATGTTTACCCATGTTAGGAAACGGGACCACCACTCTTCGACTCTCACGAGTAAAAAGGGGTCACTCAATGTTTCGTCCTTGTGAGTCACCTCTCCCAACCCGTCCCCCTTGTCCACTCAGTAAAACCTTTCCCTCTTTTACTTGGGATGTCTTGAAAGATAACATCTGTAACAACTCACTGGTCCCTAACTGCCACTTTAGTCAGTCGGCAAATAGAAAAAGCACTTGTTTCAAGTCGGTATCCAACGAATATTGGGAGGTCCATAAAAAACTTTTATCACAACCCCATAGTGTCACAAATTGGATTAAAGATTGTTAATAAAGATTCATAATAAAGGATGATGGTCTTACCTTCCACGTTTGTTTATTTTTATGCTAGTTTTCCTTCCAATTTATAATACTGTCTTATTTAATCCTAAATATGTTAATTTAAAGTGAGGTAGTTAGTTTTAAATATTGATTAATGATCCTTTACCTTTCGGTGAGGTGACAAGAACGGACCTTTTAATGCACCTGTCTCCTCGGACCGTCCAATATCAGGTACTCCAGCGTTTCTCAGTCTACGTTGACTTGTGTGTATGTAATATGCATTAGAATTATCAAAAATAAAACTGACATTAAAGTCACAACCCCAAGAACTCCTTGAGACAGAATTCTTATTGGGTATAGGTCATTGAACAGATAATCTTTACGAATGATTAGACTAGAGATGAATACACAAAAGAAAGTCATACCTGGTCATAAATGTCAGTAACAATACCCGTGGGCGTACTGGAAACAATGACTTCTTCTCCCTTAATTACACAAAGATTTTAGGTTTCTTCATTTAAAACTTGATCGTCACGTTTTAGGGTAGATAGTATGTCCATTTGTCATAAAAGTCTATCAGGCAAACTTTATGTTGCACCTTAGGGTTCTCGTCAAAATCCATTGTTCGTGGAGAAGTGAGGAGACAGTTTTCACTCCGTCTGGGTAATAAAATAAGATCTCATCCCTATCTTCTCTCAAACACTACTCAAACCGGAAACTTTTTGTTTAACACACGAATCAGCGAGTCAACACTGTTGAGAAACACCGGGGTACCTGACATCGGACGGCCCGAGGAGACAAGTACCCAAAAAGGTCCGTTCTTATAACTCCACCATCGGTAAGGGAAGAGGTCCCCTTAGAAGGGTGGGGTCCTCAGTTTCCGTCCAGAGGACGTAACGTCCATCTAAGAAATGGTAGACTTGGTTCGGGATTTTTACTTAACAACCGTCACAGTAAGTAATCCTAGAGGTGTTCCGTACACATTTTCTATTCCAGTGGAGTGACTGCAAATGAACCTTTTATGACCTTAAATATAGGATAATTGTCGGGGGTTCTACAGTGACTGAGACAATACGACGACACGTACACAAAATGTCCGACAGCGAGAAACAGACTAGAGCACAACGCGGTGAATCACTCGGGGCGAGGAAACAAAACCGACACGAGGCAGAAAAAACGTCACGTCCTCTCGAAGACAAACACCGTAGCCGAGGGATCAACGTCACACACGGAAATCAATGTGGCGTCATACTCCCTAGAATCAAGGGACTGGTCCCTAGTTTGGGTGTAGGGCACGTAACCTTCCGTCTAAGAATTGGGGACTAGGTGGTTCCTTCGGGGTCATTCGAGAAATGATACCGTAAAGGACTGTATCAGGTGTCCCAATAGTTCCACTCACCCCGAACCGAAGTATATTAACCACGGGAAAGAAAGAAGTAGGAGTCTCTGACGACCTGAGTTGGTCATATGAAAGTCACACTGACAGACGGAAATAAAGAGGGGTCCTCCACTTGTACGTACGATTCCGGTAAACAGAAGGGTCCCTGTGTCTCGACCAACTAAAACGTGGACTAAGAAAGGAGACGAAAGTATTACGGACACGAACGAAGATTGTAGAAAGAAAGAGAACCGAAGGCAAAAAACGAAGAAAGAATCCAAGTAAAAGGATATCGAAAATACGTAAAGAACGGTAATTCTGTACTTTCAAACACAAGTTCCGACAATCACTAGTTATTGTACTAATAATAAAAAACAACGAACGTACTTTTTAGTGTTGTACAACTAAAGTAAAAAACTGAGAAATTACGAAGAATTATAAATCTGAGACCGTAAGGTCTACTTTCTTTATATTTATGAACCTTCTAAGAACTAGACATTTAAACGTATAAGGAAGTCTTTTTATATGGTTGAATGGATAGTCTCCATATAACTTTACTAGTGAAAAAAAAAAAAAAGTCGAGACGGGACGGACCTCCTGAAAGTACAAATTTATAAAGATAAATTGTCTATTTTATAGTAGTATAAATGAGTACTCGGTCGAAGGGTAAGGAAAATTTATATGGAGATGGTGTCTCTACTATGTATAAGTTCTTTAAATGTTTAATAAAAAGTAATTGAATATACTTTACATTGGATGTACATTATCCTACTACTTTATATTTTAATTTTTAATCAAATTTTTTTTGAATGAAGTTTCTATTAATTTCTCCCAATTTCTTTTTATATTTCCTTATTACTCAAGTTTTTAAGTACGACAAATTGTGGGTCTGGTCTGGTCCACACAGTACTTTCCTCGTACTTGTGATTCTATTTCCCTTGTTACCTTGTCACACCCCTGAAGGGACCCCAGGTCACCAATTCACAAGTGGAAGGTTCGGCTCCCTACGTCCAAGCTAAGGACCAGACCCACGATTATAGGGTGTACGGAGTACCGGTTTTTTGGTTTTGTACTTTGTTTTTGTTATAACAGTATTTAAGTTATCTCTGATTTTTACTAGGTGTAAAATTTTTTTTCAGGTTTTTTTTTTCCCCCTCCTTTGTCACCCCGGTTTCGATAAGTACCTCAATCCTTCTAGGACGACCATTTCTGTTATAAATTCTGTGAATTTCGTCTTTTCAGTCTTCCTCTTTACATATAGAATATCCACACGTTCCCTTCACTCCCAACCAACAGTTTTATCTATTGGAAGACTCGTCTATCTTGTCAAGTATTTCTACCACTCTACATTTTTTCTCACACAAAATGGACCTTACATATAAACCTCCCGCTTCTGTGACCTTTATGGTGACCTCTCGACGTTTCTCCCCTCTTCCGGAACGTCTGAAATTCCGAAAACGGTAGAGTGTCAGACACAACTGAGAAGTGGAAACCGAGATCAAGGACGACTAGTTCTGTACAACTGACAAATGAAGTTCTTCACCAAGGAAGAAAACTTTTCACAAAAGAGACAAATATCGTAGGTAGCGTTTCTTATAGAAAAATTTTGACGTGCTCTTTGAAATATAGTGCCACTTTCCCTTTTACCCCTAAGAGTTGGATATGTTTAAGTGACCTGTTAACTGACTTCTTAATGTCCTTGTCAACGTCTTAAATCCATGAGTGCCCTGGTGTCTGGACTTGTTCAAATACTCCATTTAGCTACGGAACAATAAAAACAAAACAAAAGGCAAAAACCTTATTCTTTCAAACTTCGGATATACAACCTGGACTTTATGTTACACCACCTAATACTTTAGATGGAATGATTCGTTAATTTTTTAAGACAACTAGAAAATTTAAGATTAATTACCCGCCAAAAGTAAATCATGAAGTTAAACTTCAATTCGTTTGTTTGGTTATCTAGGGTCCGCCGCGACCACCATTTCTTGGGAGGACGGTCACGTCCTCTACATTCTCTACCCAAGTTAGGGACCCAACCCTTCTGGGGGACCTCCCCCCGTAGCGTTGGGTGAGGTCATAAGAACGGACCTCTTAGGGTACCTGTCTCCTCGGACCGTCCAATGTCAGGTACCCCAGTGTTTCTCAGTCTGTGTTGACTTCGTTGAATCGTCCGTGCATTTTTGTTTGGTTATTTTAGTAAAATCGTGTATATGTTATTAAAGAAGAATCAGTAAGGAATGTTAAAATATACGAGATGTACCCAAAGGAAGTATATTAACAGTACATAGGTAGTCTTAAAACTATTTCGTAAGTGAAGTTAAACATTAATGATCTTGTTCTCCTGTAACTCTCCTCTCCCCTCTCCTCTCTAAACGTTTCATCTCCCGTTCCAAGGTCCTCTACAAACACTCTGAAGTGTTCCACCGACTCTGTTTCGGTGGTACCCGGAGTCCTGACTCGGGTCTCAGGAGACTCTCGTCTCTACGACTCTGTCACTCTGTCCTTTCCTGTCATACCCCTCGGTTCATCACGAGTCAAGACAAGGCCTCGAAAAACTGTTTACAGTCCCGACTCGTACCCTCGGTACACTTTTTAGGGGTGGTGCACGTCCCTCCAAACCATTTAACTTCAATGGTCACTCCGTGAAAAGGTAGAGTCCCCCTACGGGACTATGACCTCCGTCCTAAGTTGACAAGCCCGAGTCTTTCGTGTTGTTGTAAATGATAAAACAATCTTCAGATCTTTATCTCTGTCTTTTTTATTCTTACTTTTGTTGGTTGGTTGGTTTGAAAACTGTACAGATTATATATGTTGTTTTGTTTTGTTTAATTGCCACTGTCTTCCTCTAGGACTCTTAAAAGACATTTCCTCTCTACCGTTTGTTTTTACCTTCTTTGTCGTGAATCACAATGATTGGATCTTGTATTAGAAACTATAAGAAAACGTATTCATAAGGTGTCATTAAAATAAGTGAACTCCCTTTAAAATGACTACTGGCTATGGTATCTGAAGTCTTTATAAGTGTTGGATTTTCGACTCTCAATACAAAACAAACCACCCTTAAAAATCCTAAAGTTTGGGATTTTGAAGTTGAAATCGTAGAGCTCAATGGGACTCTCTTGACGAGACTTTTCCACTCTGGTCCTCGGCCCAGTATATCTTCAAAACGTTGTTTCCTGTCCATCAGACTTGTAGTTAGTCTTCTAAAAACAATTAGTTTCTTTTGGTGCATAGAGTCCTTAAATCGTGCAAAGATACAAACCCTTATACGTTCTCAGACCCGAGTGACTCTAGTAAGTAAACTATCCGTGGAGTCGAGAGACCCCGATTATAGGGTACAAAAGTGTAGAGCTCCGAGGACCCCGAGTGACGTCCCTCACCGATGTCAGACTCCCGACGGTCTACCGTCCACAAGAAAAGGAAGGACTCAAAGGAGGCCCGAGTGGTCGAGTGGTAGTCACCACCGATATCAACGACTACTGATACTGTAGGAAACAAATGACTATACCGTCCTTTATAAGGTAAAGAGTGATGAAGTAAACTTAAAAGTCATACCAAGTTTCAGTATTCGAGGACCCTCTATAATCCTTAAACCACTGATTATAACGGGAACTAAGAAACAAACAAACAAACAAAACGACGATAGATTTCCATTCTCGTCATAGAGCCAATAACAATAAACGATTTTTATTTACGAACAACTTTAACACAACTTAAAAAGACACATAGTCGAACTACTCCTGTCTCATATCCCTGTTTTAATTTATCAATTAGGGTGATCCCCTAACGTTCATCTTTTTTTGTACCCTCCGGGGATATTCAATTACTAATGAGTTCTTTTGTCTAAATGAATTGGTACTTTGGTCCGCCCGAACGAATCGTTGTTTTGGTACGTGTCTCCGTGTTCTGTACGGGGTTTTGTTATATTGTTATCACCGTACTCTGGGAGTGGGTCGAGTCACTCGAGTCATCCAATCCTGTACGAGAGACATGTGTACTCTTTGTTATTAGATACCTGCATCGAACTGGTCCATCCCTGTTCTTTTGAGGGGACGGGTTGGTCGCCCTCCTTGACTACTACCTTCGTACTGTAGACGAGTTTTTTACCTTTCAGAAGAGGCGAAGGGGTGAAAAGGAAACTAACATTTTGACATCGGGTCATTCAAGAACCCAACATCGGAGGAGATTCGGTGATGAGTATTCGGAGCGTTCGTAGGATAGGATTATTTAGTGAGGAATAGATAGTGAGACGGAGAGCGACTTAAGAAAGACACGACTTTACATTCCTTAATACCATGGTCTCGAGAAGTCTCGGGGGGACTTTGTGGTGGATTCTCAAAATTCGAGTGTAAATAGTCCTAGCTTGTTATGAACGAATCTTTCGTAAACTTTTAGAAATCTTTTTATTCTGGTGTTAAAATGGGGGTTCAATAGAACTCGTGCCATTGGTTTATAATTTTCGAGAACTCTCACTGAATGGAGGTGATTTAAATAGTGTATACTAACGCACGTACGTACATACGATTCAGAAAACTCAGTATAGGCTGAGAAACGATGGGGTACCTGACATCGGGTGGTCCGAAGAGACAGGTACCTTAAGAGATCCGTTCTCATGACCTCACCCAACGGCAAAGGAGAAGATCCCCTAGAAGGGTTGGGTCCCTAGTCTAACCGCAGAGACTACGGAGGACGTAACCATCCGTCCAAGAAATGGTGACATCGGAACCGTCGAGGTGTAAGCTGACAGATGGGGATCATATATCGACAAGTCATTATCGAAGAACATAGGGCACGGAAAGAGGAAACCAGTAACCGAGACTGTAAAATAGACAAAGATAGAAACGTCCGTGGACGAAATGGGTCACTGTCACTTGTATGAGAAATTTTTTCCAGACAAAGGGTGTCTGCTCTCCTTTTAGTCCCTCAAAGTAGTCGTGAAAGTTCGAATGCTACTTCCAAAGCTTATACCCAGGGTCAACGGTCTTACGGAGGATTCCATCTGTCGACAAAGGACATAATTAAGGGAAAGGTCCAAGGGGAGTCGGTAGTTATAAACAGTGAGGAAAGAAACAAGATTCACCTATACTATCGTCAAATGCACCTTCTCTGTCTTCGATTAAGAATGCTGGTCAATCCCCACACACACACACACTTAACTCCCTCTTTGCCTTCTTCTCACTACCTAGTAAAGAAATCAGAGTAAAACCCCTTGTCTTTGTTCTCCCATTCCCCTCTTGTACTCTTGCTTTACTTCGCAGACAAAACTCTGACAGACACAGCAAAGGGACGATACGGTAAAGGTCGAATGAGAACGGTCAGTAAGGACGTTATAGTGCACACTGAACCCAGTCTTAGTCTGAAACAGGTATAAGAGGGGACTCCGTCGTCATCAACACCAGTTGACATAAAGAGTGCTGACCGAGTCTATTTTCAACTACTTTGCCAAACTAATCTTTCATTACACTAAAAAAAAAAAAAAAAAAAAAAAAATCAAAGAACCGTCAAGCAGATGTGACTACTGACCAGTCTTTTCTAATTTTTAAAACGAGAACCAGCCAAACGAAATGGAGTAAATTGGATTAGTGTCCAGCGACGCGATCAAAAAGTAGGAGGACTCTGACCGTTGTCGGTCTCATTTGAATCCGATTCGTTCAGTATCCGGGACAAAAGAGTAAGTCGAGGTCAGGGGATCCTTACGTTCGTAAAGAAACGTTTTCTGTGATTTTACACCGACAGAACGGGGGAGTCAAAAGGAACCCATGACTATTTAGACTTCCTTCTGGAGAGTACTTCAAGGACGACTTTTTCTTCTGTAAACCTCTTAATTCTAAGGTATCTGTCACAGGGAAAGACGACACTATATAATGAGGATCTCATGAAAAGTCAATTAAATATGTGCATAAGAAAGAGTGGATCTTTGACCAGTTTTAGGTTTTTCACCGAAGATCGCGAAAAACTCTTTTTGTAAGGTCTATATTTTTGTATGTTTAGACGTTTTCTATTAAGGGACCATTCATAAGGAATCGAAAAAAAACACCAACAACAACAACGATTTTTAGTACTTTACACAATCTATGGTAAAACGGTAGGTGACACAACCTACAAATGTATGCAATAAAATAATAATGTAGGAGTGTTGTCCCTCCCTCCTGAATTGGGATAAAAGGCATTTCCTTTTTGACTCTGATGTCTATTGTTCTGTTACGTTATCAGACTCAAAGAAAAACTTAACTAAATACTACCGTGTCACCATTCCTTGGGTGGGCGGTTACTCCCTCTGCATTCTCTGCGGCCAAGTCAGAGACCCAACCCTTCTAGGGGACATTCTCCCGTACCGTTGGGTGAGGCCATAAGAATGGACCTCTTAGGGTACCTGTCTCCACGAACGTCCGATGTCAGGTATCCCAGTGTTTCTCAGCCTGTACTAACTTCACTAAATCGTATGTGGGTAACTAATATCTCAACAAACACAGTTGTCAGAGGCCACCCTCAATGTCGGTCAATCCGTTTCTATTATTTCGAACTGTCTGAACTGAAAAAAGGGACTCGAGTGGTGGTGAGTAACAAAGAGAGGAGTTTACGTTGGTCCATCATACTATATTTTGAATTTCTCGTTCCGCGGTCCTCAGTGGGAAGACTCACTGGACGTAGATAAGAGACGCACGCCAGGGATCTGGCTACCATGGTTGTAGTGGACCCTTGGTGAGTCCGTCTTTGGGGCCCTCGATTCGGTAGACACCACATTACGTGGAAGGTCTACCAAGACTACGAACGATTACGTACCAAGAGCCAGGACTGGCGAGTAATCTTAGGAACTTTCGAAACCTTTTGATGGGCTAAGAGGTCTGAGTGGGAGCCTCCGATCCGAAGGAAAACCGGACCTGACGGACCTGAGTTTAGGTCAGTGACGAGACACTGGAACCTACACCGCGGATTGGAGAACCAGAGTTCAAAACAGCGGATGAAGTGTCTCAACACCCTAGGTCACTCAATTATAAACCTTTCGTGAACCTTCTCTCATTTGTGATACTTTCTTAAATAGTAACAATAGTAGTGACTTCTTTAGTGAATAGAAAATCGTGAATTTCTACTATAGTTTATAAAAACAAGTAAACGAAAATCAATTGTTATCGTTCACAATAAAATTTGTTGAGACGAATTTAACCTCCCCTTCAAGTGAAATCCTTTTTTTTTCCCTTACACACTTACAAACCCCTAGAGGGAGAACTTATCTACCCTATCTTTCAATCTAACCCATGGTCCTGTCGACCTCTTAATTTAATAAATTACGTTTGTTAGAAACGACATATAGTATTCGACAGTAATATAAGACGTTCCGTAAAGACTTTTCTGTCTTTTCCCCCCTTTAGTGTAGGGGAAAATAAAGAATTTAATTTTTTTTTTATTATGTCATTTCATGTTTTTTATATATTAGTGGTATATGTGTAATAAGTCTTAATTTGTCAGTTGTCGGTTTTCCTTTCCTTCAATCTGACCCTACGGGAAGTGACTTTTTGAAACAGAGTCGATTCTTAAGATAAAATGTTTGTCTAGATCTGTGTAAAAAGAAACGGAATAAAAGGTCCTAAATCTCCGTTCTGGTATACACATATTTTCGACCTGGGTTCATTTAGACATTACATCCTCGGATATTTTGTCCCCAAAATTACGGGGTCAATTTTGAAGGGCCCTAAGAGAACACCGAGTCGACCGTTTATTAGGTGGACGATATGCCCTCTGGACCCAAACTAGGGACCTAACCCTTCTAGAGGACCTCTGTCCTTTCCGATACGTGAGGTCATAAGACCGGACCTCTTAAGGTACCTGACATATCAGGTACCCCATCGTCTCTCAGCTTGTCCTGACTCACTGAAAGTGAAGTGAAGTGAAGTATATCAGGTACCCGAGAGTTTCTCAGTCTGTACTGACTTACTGAAAGTCAAGTGAAGTGAATTTTGAGGGGTGACTGTCATTAAGATCTTATCGTAAATAAAAAGAATGAGACTTCTTTACTTCATGAAATTAGTATTCATGAACTCGAAGGGGAAACTTATTTCTGTTTAAAACTTGAAACCACTTCGAATAAGTCACAAATACCGACCCTGGCTTAAGTCAAACTTGTGAGTACTCGACACACTGAAGTAAAAAAATTTTTCCGGGAAAGATTTGTTCTCTACGTTAGACGACCTACTGTTTCTCCAACACCTCCACCTAGACCGTTGAAATACCCCGTACCTCCTTTGAAACCTCCACCACCTGCATTGAAACCGGCACCACCTTTGAATCCAGCTTTTCCTCCGATACCACTACCTCCGCCACCGTCGTCTCCCTTAATACCTCCTCCACTACCACCTATATTACCTAAACCTCCACTACCACCGTGGACACCGCCACCAAGACGAATACCATCATCTCCTCCGATACCGTCACCACCTGGTCCTATACCTTTGGTTCCACCACCTATACCACCAGCACCACCTCCTATACTACCAATGCTACTTCCTCCTGTAAAACCTCCATTGATACCACCACCACCTTCGATATTACTAAAACCTTTAATATTACCTGTTGTCGTTAGTTTAATACCTGGGTACTTTCCCCCGTCAAAACCACCTTCTTCGAGTCCGTCAGGGATACCACCGCCAATACCTAGACCACCACCTTCACCACCTATACCATCGTCTTTTAAGATTTTTGAGTCTTCTTTTCCCGATGTCAAGAATCATCCTCTCTCTCGCTCTTCAATAGTCCTCTCGACGTCCAATGAAACTCTGTCAGCAGGGTTTACGCAATCTCTTTGACATTTTTAGACGGTGTCTGCCTTGCTACTAGGTATCAGTCTTTTCAATGACGTCGAATTTGTCCTTTGGGAAGACAAGGCCTGACAATATGAGTGTCAAACGTTTTTCACGTCGATAACTATTTACGTCACATTACAGTTAATCTACAATGTAAGGACTCTAGAAAATAGACAACATCGAAACAGAAAAAGAAAAACAATGTAGTCCATATAACGGGACATTTAACACCATCACCATGGTCCTTATTTTTTAATCCCTTAAAAATTGAAAAGTTTTTTTTTTTTAACAAAGACAAAGGGAGGTCGTCACAAGTGTGTCTCAAATACAGAAATATGGTTGTTAAAAAAATTTTTGTACCCGATTCTTCCTTTATTTTCTAAAACAACAGAAAATGACATATTCACCTAAGTTACTGGATCCAAAAAAAATTAAAAAAAAAATGACGTGACTCAGAATCGCCGTCGTACACCCGAGGTCAAGGGACTGGTCCATAACTTGGGTCCCGGAGACGTAACCCTCGTGTCTCAGAATCGGTGACCTGGTGACCCCTTCAGGGAGTTACCGGATCAATTCGTTTTCTGATCTTCTTCTAAAAAAATTTTTATAATATGTATGAGAATAGTGTAGTATTAAAATAGTATAAAATTGAACTTACTGAAGAGGGTACAATAAGATCTATATATAATTTGATTACAAAAATAAATTTTTCTGACACGGTGTCTTATCGGATAGTTCTCTTACTTTATATAGACGTCCTAAAAAGTTACTTTATAATTGAAACATGGTATTGTTGAACGTAACATTTAGACTATCTTTAGCCCTCATTTACTTTAAATATGCATTTAATAAAAGTTTGGACGATTAGGTAACAATGTTTTTGTTATTCTGTAGTGACTGTAAATACTCCACGAATGACACAGGGTCGGTATCATAATGTGTAAAGTGTTTAAGTAATGAGTAAATAAAAAGTGTTGTTGAAGTTATGGACCTTTTGTCCCCTAACAATGTTGGTCTTTCGGTCCCAATTAGTGAAAACTTTAGTGAAAACTTTAGTGAAAATGTAAGAAACATTCATTATCCTTGTCGGAGATCAGTACACAAATGAAACTACCACTACATTAACCACAAAAGGTATAATATCTTAGACTTCTTTTTGGTGACGTAAGATCGCATCACGTGAAGAGGTTTAGGGATTAGGTACTCAATTCCTAACTCAGAGGTTCCCCGTCGTATCCGGATCACCGATTCTAACAGGGATTTCCACCGAGTCTATCATGTCTTTTCTTAGACGGACGTCACGTCCTTTGGACTCAAACTAGGCACCCAACCTTTCTAGGGGACCTCTTCCCTTACCGATGTGGGTGAGGTCATAAGAACGGACCTCTTAAGGTACCTGTCTCCTCGGACCGTCCGATATCAGGTACCTCAGAGTGTTTCTCAGTCTGTACTGATTCGTTGAAAGTGAAAGTTTCCCGTCTATCGGATCATCGATTCTAATACCCGTGACCTCGGTCCCCGGTCTGAGGGTCCTAAGTTAGGGTCGAGTTGGTCACTGTTAGACACACAGAGATTGTTTCAAGGGGTTGAATTAACATGGAAGTAAAGGAGTTTACATTTTGTCACTTTTCTTGTCTAGATGAGGAACCTCGACCCCACTCGTAACTTATGAAACTAGGGACACTTCGGGAATTTTGTCATGAACGGAAGGTTTCGTCACTGATGATAATAAAGATAACGGATAAATTCTAAGTGTCACGTGTTCATTCAAATGACCGTTACAATGTTACAGACTCAAAGAAGTACCACTACCTCTACCGGTGACCGTCTCCGTTTAGACCCTTTGGAAGGTTACTTCCTTTACGAAAGTACCTTAAACACACTACTGGACTCTTGTCGGTGTCATCCACCGGAACCTACATCGGGACTAGACTGGACCGTGGCAGGTACAGTTTACAGTCAAGAGACGTATCAAGATCTCATAACGTCATAAATATTATATGACTAAATCTGTGTTGGTTCTACGGAAGTTATCCATTCACCTATTTACCTATTTGACACGATGGATGTCTCTTCTCTTATAATCACGATTTTTCTTTACTCGATAGTTCGGTACTTTTCTGTACCTCCCTGGTATTTACGTATAATAATTCACTTTCTTCGATTATACTCTTCCGATACATGACAGACTAAGGTCAATACACTGTAAAACCTTTTCCGTTTTGATACCTCTTTCATCTTTCTAGTCACCAACGACCTCTGACCCGTCTCTACTCGGATCTCCTACAAAATCCCTGTACTTTTATGAGACACACTAAGACATTGCTATTATCTACAGTAACACATAAACAGGTTTCGGTATCTCAAATGTTGTGGTTCTTACTTAGGATTCCATTCGATACGTGAAATCTACTAATAGTATATAGGTAAATCAAAGTAGAAACCATTTTTTTTTTTTTTCTTCATGTCAAGACCATTCACTACGACTGTTGTCACCTCTTCGATGCGTCTACACCCCCATTCCCAATATACTCTTTAAAGACATGAGAGGAGAGCTAAAATAACATTTGGACATTGACGAGATTTTTTATTTCACAAATTTTTTAATTCGGTCCTAAACTTGGTTACACCATTTTCATAACTTGGGGCCTCAGGGATGAAGGTTAATGATAAGATGGTCATTCATACATTTAGGGAATCGTACGGACTTTAGCGTTTGGATTCTTATCGTTTTTAGCATAGAAAGTCTAATTTCCTTCTACTAGAAATAATTATAGTCAGAACCAGTGTATCGAGACCAAACTGTTATAAAAAGAAAAATTTGTCTGTCATTACGTCCGACATGACCTGGAGGATCTCTACCTTCGTTTACTTGTCTTCTCAGGATTAATACCCGAGAATGATGAAACCCGAAGAGACAGGTTATGACAGGGACATTCATATGATCATTTCCGTCCGTACGTAAAGACAGATGACACGAAAGTCAAAAAGGGAAGTAAAAAGAAGGAAAAAATAGTAAATAAATAAATAGGGACATAAAAACCGACACAGCCCAGAAACGACGACACGCCTGAAAAGAGACCAACGTCTCTCGCCCTCGATGAGAGAGCAACGACACGCACCCGAAGAGCAACGCCACCGAAGAGGACGACGTCTTGTGTCTGAGATCACACGTCCGAAGTCGTCGAGGGTCTGAGCTCGTGAGCCGAGTTCTCGACACCACGTCCCGAATTCGTCGAGGGTCTGAGCTCGTGAGCGAGTCCTCGACACCACGTACCCGAATTCGTCGAGGGTCTGAGATCTCGTGAGCGAGTCCTCGACACCACGTGCCCGAAGCAACGAGGTGCCGGACACCCTAGAAGGACCTGGTCCCTACCATGGACACAGAGGGACGTAACCGTCCATCTAAGAAATGATCCCTTAAATTTTAAATTTTTTTTTAAAAAAAAAGTGTACAATACCCCGCCTTTTACTGACATTACCTAAACCAACACTCTATCCTTTTGTTTTGATTTACGGATTCCTTTAGACAATTCTAGTGTCTCCTCCGTGTCCCCTCTGGACTTCACGTGAGACAAGAAACATTCCGTCGTACATTCTCCGATTCCCTTCTTAAACGTGAAGCCCCAGTCTACACCGTCGTGAACACACACCTCGTGAAAGACATAAAGGGTACAACCCGTTGTACGAATTTTTAGTCACGACGTTTCTACTCATTCAGAACTGGGGACGGAAAATAACCCCTCTCTCATCTATTTACCCATCAAGTCAATTTTAACTCGACTTAGGTCCATAGGATAGGTGTCGTATCCTAGAATACCTCAATTGTCTGAGAGACTAGGAGGTAAGAGAATAACCATTTTTCCCTATCATTTTGAGGATCATACCAGGATCTAAACTCGGAAAATTATTAGGCATTGAGAGTAAAAAGATGTTCTAATAACACTCCTAAGTCCCTCTATTTGGTCGACGATGGGTCCCTAGTACTCAAGAAACAGAAGGGAACTTGGGTAAGAGGAAGGCACATAGTAAAGACAACCCTACTACATCTGGACTTCGAACAGTACTCACCTCGACCACTGTAATCTTGAGTGGTATGAAGATTTCTTTCTCCTCAACACAAACAAAAAAAAAAAGGAAAACGTCAGTGTCTATTCTAAACAATATCGTCTTCCTATGTTTCGTTTTAGTCGTTTCCTTTTTTCCCTCAACCCCCCCTACCTCAGGTCTCTCTTGGTCCACGTCCGAAGGTTCTCAGAAGAGGGGCGTCTCAGTACGTTCTGTGTATAGTAAGGAGGTCGTTAATTCAACACTGTTTGAAACCCTTCACAATACTTGGTCCCTTCGAGTAATCTCTGAGTCACAGGTTCTAAAAGAACCCCCGCAACTAGTGTTTTCGTGGGAGACGGATCGTAGTAGTTGTAAGGTCTGAGAGTCTTCCTTTCGTCCATAAGGGATATTCGGAGCAACAAACGTGTTTTTACATCAACGTGACTCGGGGAGAATCTTCAAGCCCACTACCCCTACTCTCGTCTCTAAAAACTTGACAAAGGAAAATTTTGACAATACTTAATCTTATTTCGATGTTCTGAACAGACTGTGAACTACTAACTACGTGTTGGTAAAGGACACAGTCCTCCTAAAATACAATCGAATTCGACGTAAATATATTAAACTCTCAAATTTCCAATTTGAAAAATACACAAACAAAAGATGATTTGTCCTTGAAAATTGGGTACATATTACAATTTACACAAGAAAAAAAAAGAAGATTGTTTATCTTTATTCTTCACAATTCATAATAAACAAAGAGGAAGGAGTCCGTTTTCAACACCTTCCGAAAGATTCATAGTGATAAAACCAAAGGACATTGGGTAATATTTCTTTCACTTTCAACGAGTCAGTACAGGTTAAGAAACGTTCGGGTACCTGATATATCAGGTACCTAAGAGATCCGGTCTTATGACTTCACCCATCGACAAGGGAAGAGGTCCTCTAGAAGGGTTGGGTCCTTAGTTCGACCCCAGACGGTGTAACGTCCACCTAAGAAATGGTCGACTTGGTGTTCCCTTCGGGTTCTTATGACCTCACCCATCGGATAGGGAAGAGGTCACCTAGAAGGGTTGGGTCCTTAGTTCGACCCCAGAGGACGCAACGTCCACCTAAGACATTTCTCGTCTTTATCTTTAAGACCGAAGAGACGAGTTCACACACAGTCAGTGATTTCATATATAAAGTAGATCCCATCCTCTTTCATTTTTATCAGATGGGAAAGGGAAAGAAACGCATGGAGATTATGATAAGAGACTAAAAAGGAATGCGTCAAGAAAACCTTTGACTAATTCGATATCGTTTTGATTTTCCGTCTATAGTTTTCGTTGAGGGGTTCGTCGTTGTTTTGTCAGTGAGGACAGTGTCCTGATTAAAAGTTCTAGAGTAATCTTTCCTGGGGGACCTTCTTTCCCTGTGTTTCGGGGTAACTAGACTGGGTCCCCTTCAGTCAAAAAAACCTTAGACAAGGACCGTGACCACACTTTCTTAAATTTAGTCATTAAAGTCTTTCGTTCACAGACTGCTAGTCACTTTCAAGGCAGAAATGACCAAGAACAACCGTGAAGGTTCTCCGTCGACCGCACGTCCGTCTCTGGGACTTGACCGAAAGCTCAGTTCTGGTTACGGTTTAGGGTCGCGGTATACTGTCACCCGGTTAACAAATTGACGTTCGGCATCACAGGTATAGATATTCTATCCTACTTACAATAGACGGAGTATCCTATAACACTCGTAATACAAAAATTCCTCACCTTTCACGGAATATCAGTGACCGAGCTTTTCGTAAGTGAAAGAAAAGAATATTTTTCGTTGTGGTAACAAAGTTAGTCAGTAAAACAAGTCACCGGGTGATTATTACTTGACGGAACCGCAGGTTTTGAACTGGAGAGTCTACGGGATCCCACCCTCATCGATGACGACAAGGGTCGTCGCCGGACCTCTCGGAGGTTTTCGAGACGGTCTCCACACCTAATACCCCGGACACGAAGGGACCACGGATCTAGTATAAGATGAGAGACGACACAGAGTTCCAGGTACCTTGAGTCTCGAGTCCGTAGTCTACCCGAACCATGCCCCGTGGTCCTCCGAGAAAATACTCTGGTTCCAGAACCACTTGAAACCACCTGACCAGGTTCTATAATTGGTGTTAAATACTTTAATAAAGGTATCCTTTGGGTTAAGGTTTCAGGTTCTTTAAGGACTGATGGGTTATTTGAAAAGTCCTTACAACAAGGTTTGGTCAGAGTTTCAACCGCAAAATGGAAAAGTTAGACGAAGAGACTTCGAGAAAGATTTGTGAAAGTCACCACTGCTAGGAGGTGGGGAGGGGTAGGGGGTGAGTCAAGGGTGTCGCGAATAACAGACATGATAGACGACGGACATATAAATCGAGTAAAAAAGAGAGCACAAAGAGAGAGTATGAAAGTTGTCTGCACTTTCAGGAAATCCGTCCTTCATACGGAAGACATTCAAAACACAAATGGTACCAACCACCTTCTGATAGACCGGCCAACATCTCTAAGGTGGTTATAAACAATTCACAAAGGAGACAACCAACCAAACAAAATTAAACCGACACGACCCAGAATCGACACGTGCACCCTAGAAGCAAGAACCAGTACGGTATACCTTAGGAATCAACGTCGTACGCTTGAGAGTCGACACCGTATACTCTCGATTACGGGTCTGGTCCCTAGGTTGGACCCGGACGACGGAGCCCTCGAGTCTCAGCATCGGTGACCTATTCGCCCCTGCGGGGGATCATTTAGATCAAGACTTACCTTCTTGTTTCCTCCGACTTTTTGTGCGAGTCAGGTAGAACAGGGACTGAGTTGTCCGTCTCGAAAGGAGGGGTAGAGAAGAAAGGATACAAGAATGAAAAAGTTCTACTACCTTTCCGTAAAACCACCGACGAAGACTTCGAGTCACTCAGGTCACCAGGAAGAAAAAGGGGTCGGGAATGGTACCTACACTGGGGAGACTGTTTTGCACTTGACCATGAAAACCCTCTTCACAACTTGAGAAAACGGTTTACACCACGTGCTGTTAGGGTCCCAGTGTATAAGAACAATTGAGTCAGCACGCATATTTGAACAATGCGTGGTAACGAGAAGAGGCACGGAAAGACAAATTTTCTCACTAAAAAAATTAAATTTTCTAAAATACGTCTGATATTATATCTAAAAATCTTCTTTTAGACAATTCTTTTCTCCGTAGTTTCTGTCATTGATTGTGGTGACATGTTGGTAAATATCAAATTGACTTAAGGAACTCAAACGAAATTTTTACTCATTATCGGTTAAAATCAGTTAGAGATTTTGACATTAATTGGTGTATTTTGAAATTTGGGGAGAAAACATATTGACTTTTCGATACGTCATAATGATTCTACATAAAAAGGGGGTGAACTTGAGACTCAGAAATTAATTGTTCAGGACGACATATCGTATCCCTTGATATAAGTTATAGAATATATTTGGAATTACCTTCTTTATAATTTTATATACATTATGACATAATTAAAGACGACATGTCGTTTCACCGAATCAACGTATGTGTACATATGTACGAAGGGTGCAACTAGTTACAATTTCTTAAGTGGACGGTTCGTCCTCTGTGTTCTCTGTGTCCAAGTTAGGGACCCAACCCTTCTAGGGGACCTCCTCCTTTACCGTTGGGTGGGGTCATAAGAACGGACCTCTTAGGGTCCTTGTCTCCTCGGACCACCCGATGTCAGGTACGTCAGTGTTTCTCGGCCTGTGTTGACGTCGTTGACTCGTACGTGCGTGGGAGTACATATGTATATATATGTGTTTATATATATTGATTTAGTGAAACGACATGTCGTCTTTAATTAAGTTGTAATATTTAGCTAAAATGAAGTTATGTTATTTAAAAAATTTTTCTACCTAATTCATACCTCACAGACAATTAATTTAGGTCATTAAGGTCATTAAGTCGTGAAGGGGATATCTATTACATCTTTCCCGGGTACAGCCCTCTTCCACTACTCTCGAGTGACTCGTACAAAGGAGACTTTTACTTGATCAACTATAGAACCCATTCACACAGAATTAGGCTTATGTGGTGTGTTTCACTCACCCAGAACCCGAACATCTCCGGAGTTAAGAGGCAAGTGAAACGAATACACTTGTCACGGCACAAATAGGGGTGTCATAGTCAAATGACAGTGTTTCCCCTGTCGTTACTCATCCTACCTTAAACCAAAACATAACACTTCTTCCGACTCACGGCTTCTTAACTACGAAAACTTGACACCACAACCTCTTCTGAGAACTCTCAGGGAACCTGACGTTCCTCTAGGTTAGTCAGGTAAGACTTCCTCTAGTCGGGACCCTAAAGAAACCTCCCTTACTACCATTTCGACTTTGAGGTCATGAAACCGGTGGAGTACGCTTATCAACTGACTAACCTTTTCTGAGACGACGACCCTCCCTAACCCCCGTCCTCCTCTTTCCCTGTTGTCTCCTACTCTACCGACCTACCGCAGTGACTGAGCTACCTGCACTCAGACTCACTTGAGACCCTCAACCACTACCTGTCCCTCCGGACCGCACGACGCTAAGCACCCTAGCGTTTCTCAGCTTGTGCTGACTCGCTGACTTGACTTGACTTCGTGAAGGTTACCGTGGGGGTGCGGTCATGAGAACGGACCTTTTAGGGAACCCATCTCCTCGGACCATCCGACGTCAGGTACCCCAGCGATTCTCAGTCTATGCTGACTCACTGAAGGGAAAGTGAAAAGTGAACGTACGTAACCTCTTCCTTTACCGTTGGGTGAGGTCATAAGAACAGACCTCTTAGGGTCCCTGCCCCCTCGGACCACCCGACGGTAGAGACCCCAGCGTGTCTCAACCTGTGCCGACTTCGCTGAATCGTCAATCGTTCGTGACGGGACCACCGAGTCAGTCATTTCTTAGGTGGACGTTACGTCCTCCGGATTCAAGCTAGGGACCCAACCCTTCTAGGAGACCTCCTCCCGCACCGTTGGGTGAGGTCATAAGAACGGACCTCTTAGGAGTACCTGTCTCCTCGGACCGTCCGACGTCAGGTACCCGAGCGTTTCTCAACCTACGCTGACTCACTGATTTGTGTTCGTGAAGGAAAGTCAACGACGAGAAGGAGAAGACTGGTGTCTCCCCTCGTGACCCTAGTAAATTTCTACGAATCGTAAGAGTCCTACCTGTTTTTTTGAACTTACTGTATTTCACAATCTGTAGGCTCAGAAAAGTCCTAACCAAAAGGATCTATTTAAGAAAGTGTTAGACACAAATGTTTTTTTTTTTTTCCTACTCTCNTTTTTTTTTTTTTTTTTTTCCTACTTTCCCTTTACGTTCGAAGAAAATTACTAAACTATAAAAAAGAAATTACACATTAGATTTTNAGGAGAAGACTGGTGTCTCCCCTCGTGACCCTAGTAAATTTCTACGAATCGTAAGAGTCCTACCTGTTTTTTTGAACTTACTGTATTTCACAATCTGTAGGCTCAGAAAAGTCCTAACCAAAAGGATCTATTTAAGAAAGTGTTAGACACAAATGTTTTTTTTTTTTTCCTACTCTCCCTTTACGTTCGAAGAAAATTACTAAACTATAAAAAGGAAATTACACATTAGATTTTATCTTCGTTTTCGTAGATGGACTTGATTCCCTTTTAAAAAAACAAAAAGTTAACTTAACATCAGATAAACCCCGAAGGGTCCAGGAAGTCATCTACTTTTAACGGACGTCACGTTACACCCAAGTTAGGGACCAGCCCTTCTAGGGGACCTCCTCCAGAACCGTTGGGTGAGGTCATCAAATAAATGATATAACAATATCAAAATCCACATGTCGTATCACTAAGTCATAAAAAAGTCGTATATGAAGTACTACACAATAACGTTCTATTACCCATATTAAAGTACACGACAGGTCATGTAGGACAACAAATAGATAGAATCATTAAACATACAATAGGAGACGGAAGAGAGAAACGAAAGATACAGATACAAAAAAAAAGGACATGTAAGTAAACAAAAAACAAAACAAAACAAAAATCTAAGATGTATGTCCACTATAGTATGGACAGACTGAATAAAGTGATTCGTGTTATAAGAGATCCAGACTGGTACAACGACGTTTACCATCATAAAGTAAGAAAAAAAAACCGACTCATTATAAGATAACATATATACATGATGTAGAAGAATTAGGTTAGTAGACAATTACCCACTGACCCAACGAAGGTACAGAACTGATATCATTTACTACGACGATAGTTGTAACCCCATGTACACAAAAAAACTTAATCACAAAAGTATAAAAGACCTAGATATGGGTCCTTACCTTAAAAACCGAGGATACTATCAAGATCAAAATAAAAATATTCGTTGGAGGTATGACAAGAGGTATCACCGGCGTGGTCAAATGTAAGCGTCGTCGTCACATGCTCCCAAGGTAAAGGAGGTGCAGGAGAGGTCGTAAACGATAAACATCTGAAAAACTACTGTCAGTAAGACTGGTCACACTCCCCTACAAAGTAACATCAAAACTAAATGTAAAGAGATCATTAATCATTACAACTCGGAGAACAAGTACACGAACAATCGGTAGACATACAGAAACTACAAATCGTCATATTAAAATAACCAACCATCATAAAAGAACCAACACGATAAAATATTATGGTGTTACTCCTTTCTACACTTTATTAAAACAAACCGGATCTCGCTCTTGAACGTTTGTATGACACAAGTCATTATGAGATATTTGAACGTTCGTAGGAACGAGTTATCCCACACTTTCTTGGGATTAAAAACCATAACTCAAATACTCCAAAATGTATATCAAAGACTCCGAATAAATTTTAATGGCACAAAGTAAACGTCTCATATACTAAACGATTAAATAAACACAAAGTTTCTCTAACTTAGAAATTTTTACAGAAACAAAACCTGATTGAACGAATTCACAGTATTGAACAACAAAGATTTTAAGATTATACACGACCACATTATAAAATATGACATATATTCATTTTATTTTTTAGGACTAAAAGGGTAATAAAAACATCACTTCTATCAAATGAGACATATTTGTTATATCGTTTCACCGTCTTATTTTAACATTTCAATTGGGGAGTCTCTATATATTGTAGAGAAACAAGTATTGTAGGTCAACAAAAGTTTCTATGAGAAATGATTGTACAAAAATTCAAATTGAAGTTATAAAATTGACAAACACCGATTAGGATATATAAGAAAACAAGTGTAAGTTTCTTCCAATATAAAAAACTGTGCACAAAAAGAAAAGTTCCAACGTAAAACCTGTAAACGTAAACAGGAGAGAGTAGGGTTATAGGTGTCCTGGTAATACCTTCCGTATAGTAGACATAAACCGTGTCGTCCATGATTGTGACTTAATTTAACGTATTAACGTCAATGTAGATTATTACACACGAACAGTGTATAAGACCCGTTTCAATTTACGGGTATTAAATTATCTTAAAGTTTTATTAGGTTTAACTTGTAATAAATATACAAAGCTTTTATTCAACTAGTCCATCTTAGAATCTTAAATTAATGACAGTTCCTAAAATCTTAAGTAGACCTGGTTGAGGGAACAAAGGTTTATTACTTTGTCTCTCTAATATTAAACGGGTTGAAAGGACAAATTTGTGTTCACATCATGTGTCCCGAAAAGAAGATTAGAGGACCGGGTAACGGAGTTGACTTGGGGTTCAGGTATCAAAACCTTAAGTCCTAAAAGGTCTAAAATATTTTCATTATACCATGTATAAGGAATACGATGAATCGACATGATTACCCTATACCTACAATCAAGGTTTCCTTGAAAATTTTACAATATTAAAATTTTCCAAAACACCGAAACTTGACGTCCATCTCTAAAGATGAAACGGTAAAATCTAGTCTAAACTCGAGGAGTGAACAGTAGACAAATTTTTTTTTTTTTTGTCTTCGAACTTACCTCTTTTAAGGTCAGGAACAAATAAGTCGTAATAAAATGGACAAACTCTCACCTAAATGTTTTTTTTTTTTTTGAAATTATACAGTTTAATATATAAGACTACACTTTTTCTTTGTTATTTACTGTACTATGAGAACCTTCTTGTGTTTTATTATTGTCCCGTTTCACCACACTACTGTTAATTCAATAAGGGAAGAGGGGAAACAATAACGACTTTTATAAAATAAACCTAAAAATTTGAATAAAACTGATGAAGGAAAGTTCAATTCGGTTTTTAGTTTAACCGAACCGGTTGTACCTATATCTTCGGCATAACGGAGACTCTAAACTCACACTTAGCCGGTGACGATCCAGTATAAAGTACCTTCACTACTCGTAATCTTAGTAACTCAGGGCGGTTGTGATTGTTCAATCTAAGACCTCTATAATCTCACCACCTACATTCTGTTCTACTGAACGCAAATACCTCGAGCATAGACGTTCAGATTGCCTTTACACGCACGAACGCACAGATATCTACTGTTTCCCTTACGTAGGAACTAGTAGTGTATGAGAGGAAACAGAATGGTCTCAGAAGAGGACTGTGTCACAAGAGGTTTAAGGACCAGAAAGTCTTTATCTTTCCATCATTCCCACCACCAACCCTATTATATTCTTCGGATGGACTGGGTTTCGGATGTTATCTTCGTATTATGATTAGTTTTAAAAATGACACAAACTTAGAACTTGAGATTTTGCGTTAAGATTTCCTCTTTCTGTTTTAGAAAACAGAAAAAGATATAAGGACAAAATCTCTGACACGAAGGGACCACCGAGTCTCCAATTTCGTAGACGGACGTTACGCCCTCTGGACCCAAGCTAGGGACCCAACCCTTCTAGGGGACCTCTTCCTTTACCGTTCGGTGAGGTCATAAGAACGGACCTCTTAGGGTACCTGCCCCAACGTTTCTCAGCCTGTACTGACTCGCTGAAGTGAAAGTGAAGTGAAATAAGAGGACGTCAGGTACCCCAGCGATTTTCAGCTTGTGTTGAAAATACGTAATCTCTTCCTGTACCGTTGGGTGAGGTCACAAGAACGGACCTCTTAGGGTCCCTGCCTCCTCGGACCACCCGATGGTAGGTACCCCAGCGTGTCTCAACCTGTGCTGACTTCGCTGAATCGTCGTCGTCGTCCGAAGGGTCCCCCACGATCACCATTTCTTGGGAGGACGGTCCCATCCTCCACATTCTCTACGTCCAAACTAGGGACACAACCCTTCTAGGGGACCTTGTCCCGTACCGTTAGGTGAGGTCATAAGAACGGACCTCTTATGGGTACCTGTCGACTCGGACCACCCGATGTCAGGTATGCCAGTGTGTCTTAGTCTGTTCTGACTTCGTTGAATCGTACTTGTGTAAGGGGAGATTGTCCTTTTTTTTTTTGTTTTGAAGTTTATCCATGGTCACACGATCGATATAACACAGTCACGAAAGTCAATATTTGATTTTCAAATATTTCTCAGAAGTTCTCAGAATGTTTCTGAGAATATCTTAATTTTAATCAGATATTACATAGTTTGTAAAAAACGGTACGAATATGTCTTAGTCAAGTACAGTTAAGTACTTATACTATATCGTCAAGTTCTTAAATGCATTACCCTCTCCTTCGGTGTCTAGAAACCTTCAACGATAGTCCCCTCTATGGGTATACGGGTTTGTTTCCTAGGACAGTTTCCTTCTTACAATTTTCCCTACTTCATTGGACTGTGTCTTACGGTAAAGAGGGTAAAAATACGAAAAAAGATAATCTTCTAACGGAGAAGGAAGAAACTTCTACAGAAATCACTTAAAGGTGGAGTCTTAGAGTGATCGGAGTGGTGATCTCGGGTAGAGTCTGTAAAAGGGGTTAAAAGAGTATGTTATTCAGAATCCCATTTCGACGATAATTTATGAACCAGGAAATACAGACCGAAGAAAGTAAACTATGTTACAATACAAAACATACTACTACAAAACCTAATCGACTAAAAGTACAAAGTTGGGGGAATGTAAGGACTCTATGTAGAAAATTGACTCTATTAAGTCAATTTTGTATACTAAAAATATATACAACGACCTAAGTCAGACAATCATAAAACAACTCCTTAAAACGTAGAAAATAATTATTGTATATGACTAAATATCAAAAGAAAAAACACTATAGAAACAGATCAAACGATAGTCTTAGTCAAGTCAATTCAGTGAGTCAATACAGACTGAGAAACGTTGGGTTACCTGACGTCGTGCGGTCCGAAGGGACAGGTAGTGGTTGAGGGCCTCGAATGAGCTTGAGTGCAGGTAGTTCAACCACTACGGTAGGTTGGTAGAGTAGGACACAGCAGGGGAAGAGGAGGGCGGAAGTCAGAAAGGGTCGTAGTCCCAGAAAAGGTCACTCAGTCAACAAGCGTAACCCACCGGTCTTATAACCTCAAAGTCGAATCCGTAATCAGGAAGGTTACTTATAAGTCCTTTCTAAAGGAAATCCTACCTGACCAACCTAGAGGAACGTTAGGTTCCCTGAGAGTTCTCAGAAGAGGTTGTGGTGTCAAGTTTTCGTAGTTAAGAAGCCGTGAGTCGAAAAAAATATCAGGTTAAGAGTGTAGGTATGTACTGATGTCCTTTTTGGTATCGGAACTGATCTACCTGGAAACAACCGTTTCATTACAGAGACGAAAAATTATACGACAGATCAAAACAGTATCGAAAAGAAGGTTCCTCATTCACAGAAAATTAAAGTACCGACGTTAGTGGCAGACGTCACTAAAACCTCGGGTTCTTTTATTTCAGACTGTGACAAAGGTAACAAAGGGGTAGATGAATGGTACTTCACTACCCTGGTCTACGGTACTAGAAGTAAAAGACTTACAACTCGAAATTCGATTGAAAAAGTGAGAGGAGAAAGTGAAAGTAGTTCTCCGAAAAATCGAGGAGAAGTGAAAGACGGTATTCCCACCACAGTAGACGTATAGACTCCAATAACTATAAAGAGGGTCGTTAGAACCAAGGTCGAACACGAAGAAGGTCAGGTCGTAAAGAGTACTACATGAGACGTATATTTAATTTATTCGTCCCACTGTTATATGTCGGAACTACATGAGGAAAAGGATAAACCTTAGTGAGACAACAAGGTACAGGTCAAGATTGACAACGAAGGACTGGACGTATATCCAAAGAGTTCTCCGTCCAATCCACCAGACCATAAGGGTAGAGAAAGTCTTAAAAAGTGTCAAAAAACACTAGATGTGTCAGTTTCCGAAACCGTATCAGATATTTCGTCTTTAGTTACAAAAAGACCTTGAGAGAACGAAAAAGCTACTAGGTCTCCTACATCCGTTAAACTAGACAAAGGAGACGGAAAAGATTTTGGTCGAACTTGTAGATCTTTAAGTACCAAGTGCATGACGACTTCGGACTGAACCTCTTAAAACTCGTAATGAAATGGTCGCACACTCTACTCACGTTAACACGTCATCAAACTCTAAGAAACCGTAACGGAAAGAAACCCTAACCTTACTTTTGACTGGAAAAGGTCAGGACACCGGTGACGACTCAAAAGGTTTAAACGACCGTATAACTTACGTCGTGAAAGTGTCGTAGTAGAAAGTCCTAAACTTTATCGAGTTGACCTTAAGGTAGTGGAGGTGATCGAAACAAGCATCACTACGAAAGATTCCGGGTGAACTGAAGTGTAAGGTCCTACAGACCAAGATCCACTCACTAGTGTGGTAGCACTAATAGACCCAGTACTTCAAGAAAAAACATGTCAAGAAGACACATAAGAACGATAGAGAAGAATTATAGAAGACGAAGACAATCCAGGTCTAGTAAAGACAGGAAATAGCTCGGGTAGAAACGTACTTTACAAGGGAACCATAGAGATTAAAAGACCTTCTCTAGAGATCAGAAAGGGTAAGACAACAAAAGGAGATAAAGAAACGTAACTAACGATTCCTTCCGAAAGAATAGAGCAGAACGATAAGAAACCTTGAGACGTAAGTCTACGAATATAGAAAGGAAAAGACGAAACGAAAAGTGAAGAGAAGAAAAGTGTCGAAAAACATTCCGGAGGAGTCTATCGGTAAAACGAAAAACGTAAAGAAAAGGTACCCCTACCAGAACTAGAGACAGAGGACATGTTACTGTACTTGGAGTAAGGTATCAAGTAGTCCGTGAGACAGATAGTCTAGATCAGGGAATTTAGATAAAGAGTGAAGGTGATATATTAGTATTCCCTAAACTAAATCCAGTATGGACCTGCCAGATCACCAAAAGGGATGAAAGAAGTTAAATTCAGACTTAAACGGTTATTCCTCAAATACTAGACTCGGTGTCAGTCGAGGACCAGAACAAAAACTACTGACATATCTCGAAGAGGTAGAAACCGACGTTTCTTATATTAGTTAGACTAAAGCCACAACTGGTAGACCACTACAGGTAAACATCTCAGAAGAGAACACAACAACCTTCTCCCACAAACGATACTGGTCACACAAGAGAACCGTTTTGAGATAATCGGAAACGGGACGAAGTAAGGCACGAGGTTCCGGTTTAAACGGACAATGAGGTCCACAAAGAACTGAAGGATGAAAACGTAAGGTCAGGGGATATTACTTTTCCTGTAGAAAAAACCTGCAATAAAGATCTTCCAGAACATCCAGAAGTATCTTGGCAGGTTGAAGTCGGAGAAGTCGTAATGACCAACCCCGTATCCGAACCTAATGGCACTACAACTAACTAAACGGAACCTTTGTTGTCTCTAGTAAGACAGTAAAAACTCTAACATAGGTTCATGACGTAAAGCCTCAGAAAACAACTGGTAGTACCGGTGAGGTAAAGAAGATTCCCTAAGGACGGACGTCATCATCTATATTACCAGTAGACTCAATTTAAGTGGGTAAGGTCAGGTAAAATCAAACGACTAAGGATCTTACAGTTAAAAATGAGAACGGTAGAGGATAAACTGGTGAAGGTTAAACGGAACTAAGTACCTGGACTGTAAGGTCAAAGGACATTACATTCATTTCTCGAGAAATGAAGTAGTCTGGAACGAAGATAGTGGTCAGTGTAGGTGTCGACCCATAACAAAAACGAAACCGAGATAGGGAAGCAAGAAAGACCTCAATAAAGGGATGACTAGAGGTCATCGTATAACCCGTGGATGACTGGACCCCTCAAGGAGAAAGTCATAGGATAGTAAAAGGGAAAAGTATGACGAGTCAGTACGGATTGAGTCAGTCAACGAGTCAGTACGGGTTGAGAAACACTGGGGTACCTGACGTCGGGTGGACGGAGGAGACAGGTACCTATGACCTCATCCAATGNCAGGTACCTATGACCTAATCCAATGGCAAAGGGAGAGGTCCCCTAGAGGGACTGGGTCCCTAACATGGCCCAGAGGACGTGACGTCCGTCTAAGAAATGGTTGACTCGATGTTCCCTTCGGTATATATATATATATATATATATATATATATATATATATCACTTAACCAATCGTGTTATTTAAATCAATTAAGGTACTGGTGTACATACAAGAATACTACTCTTGAAAATTTCTGGTTAAATTCATTCATAGTTTATATATTATGTCATAACAACTGATATCAATGGTACGACATGTAATGTAGTTGTCTTGTTATACGCCATGAGACGTTTAAAATCACAGCAGGAATCTGTCCTCGGTACAATTAGAAGAGACATAGAAAAGTTAAAATCATATACACAACGACTTCACTCTTGACATATTAAGAAGAACCTCAAACACAGAAGAATCCTCAAACAGATAAAGTACATCCAATAAATTGAACAACCGTATGTTATCCAGTACCAAAAGGGGTATTAGAAGAAATATAAACATTCAAGAGATCCTTTTGTAGAGGGAGTAGGTACCAAAATCATTAAACACGGGAGAAAGAAAAAAGTACCAGTTATATCGATTTTCCAGTAGTTGAAAAAAAAAAAAGTCTCTCGATTGACTACCAAAACAAGTAAACTAGAATAAAAACGATAACTAAAAGATAAGAGATAAAGTAATAAAGATAGAGTTAGAAACAATAAATTGGAAAACAGAGAGGAATGACTATAAGAAACAAATCAAGAAATCTGTACTAAAGAAATTAAGAAACTTATATAAATTTCATAGTCTAAATTATAGAAAGGAATCATTCAGGTGATAAACTCAAAGAAGTCCTTGTCAAAGACGACTAACTAACGAAAAAGGGACATACCGGATATATAAGAACAATGTGTAGTGTAAAGTATAAAAACAGTACACAGAACGTTAAAAAACAACTTTTGTCCCGTAAAATTTATCATATGACACCATTGGGACCTTTAGTCTAAGAGGAGAGACGAGTCTCAGAAAAAAAAAATAACGGTGAACAATAAAAAGGAACAAACAAATGTCTTCATTTGAGGTTTTTATAAACTACAACAATTTACGATACACTTTTTCCTTTGTCGTCTAATCCCTGCTAGTCCTCACGGTCTTGACCTCTTTTCACTTTCACCGAGTCAAACAGACTAAGAAACTCTGGGGTACCTGATATGTCAGGTACCTTAAGAGGTCCGGTCTTATGATCTCACCCGTCGGAAAGGGAAGAGGTCCCCTAGAAGGAATGGGTCCCTAGATTGGGTCCAGAGGACGTAACGTCCGTCTAAGAAATGGTCGACTCGGTGTTCCTTTCAGGTTCTTATAACCTCACCCATCGGATAGGGAAGAGGTCACCTAGAAGGGTTGGGCCCTTACCTTGGGGCCCAGAGGATCTAACGTCCGTCTAAGAAATGGTTTACTTGATAGTCCCTTCGGGTCTTCCTCCACCATCGTAATGTATCAACCTAGTCTCGACTGGAAAGACCTTTCCACTCTAGACTCGTTCCTGAATTTTTACCAATCCTCAATCGTGTATAGACCTTCTCTTCGGACAATCTCAATTTATAACGTCCACGTCGGAGTTACGTAAGAGTGTTTTAAGAACGTCTGTAAGTGAAACCCAGGACTAATCTGACACAAAAGTTCGTCAAAAGAAAAGATTAAATCCTAAGGGTGACACTCACAGACGGTCTCTCGTCTTCCAGTAAGGTAGAATTTTTGTTTGTCATTGTTTATTGTTACGTAAATTTAACAATGGACCAACGTAAACTGGGAAAAGTGGATGAACAAAACTAAATCCCATCGTATGTGACGTGTGACCAAACAAAAAACACTGAAAAAAAACCGGACACACGAAACAAAAACCAAGAACCACCGGTAAGTCAACATTGCGTGTAAATCAACTCCCCTTTTTTATCATTTGAAAAAAGACAATTAAATTTTCTTTAGTCCAATTAATTATCTTTACGTAGACGTATCTTTATTAAGGTATTTTGTAGTCCTTGACCAAAAAAACAGAATGTATTTTTAGTACTAAACACCTAGTATTTTCTGTGTGATGTTTTAAAAGTGACCTAATATTAAAAACGGACTTTTAAACTAAGTACGGAAAGATGGGACAGTGAATCATTAATACACTGAAACCTATTTTCTCTTTTCAATGAGTCTCGGTTAGTTATTGTAAAGAACTATAGTGACTCAGGACTAAATCGTCGTCAAGACGGACCCTTGTCTGGTTACGATAATTCACTGGTCTACGATAATGGACCACTATCACTGAGTCACCGGTATGAGTAGTACCTGATCAATCTTTCCTAAAAGAGAGGATAAATATTTGTTCGTGTTTTTGATCGTCTCCCTATTTACTCCGAGTCCAGGCTACCACTACAAGACCCGTTTAAACTACAGTAAATGTAGTAAAATTAATTAAGTAGTTAAAATGGAGTATCGTAACTTTGTGAATGTAAATAAGAACTCCAGAAGAGACGTCAGTGGAGAATGGGTGTGATATTGTACACACGTTAAAAGTAGACGGACCTACACAGGGTCACAGAAGAACAGATTAGATCTTGTTGTAAGAACCTCCTAAGGTAGTACCATATAGTTTCTGGACTCGGGGAGGTCGATTGACTTCTTCGAATAAGAGTAGTGGCGAGACGTCGGACGGTCCTGAGTTACCGACTATCGGTTCTGACACAGATACTATCAGAACCGGAAATACGGTGTGCAGCTGGTTTTATAACTTCTTTCTCTAGTACATCGTCTTCAATTCCGGTGAGGTCACCTCAATACTTACCTCTTTCCAATAAAATAAGTAAATAGAAAATGTACTAATGATTCAAATTAAGTTGTCGAAGTGGATGAGGACGGAACATTTTTATTGTCCGAGGAGAGTTCCAATGTAACACTACACTCATGTCCAAAGAACAAAAGTCACTGTCGAAATGTTTTTTTCACAATCAACGAGTCAGTACAGGTTGAGAAACAGTGGGGTCCTCGGGCGGTCCGAGGAGACAGACACCCTAAAACGTCCGTTCTTGACGATCGGTCTGTTGTACTTAGACTATACCTGTAAAACCTTCGAGATCGTATAGTGTGTCCTTAAAAAAATGTATCAGTGGAAAAGCAAACGATCGGGTCGAAAATTTTTAGGATCTTATTAGGAGTCTTTTGTAATTTAATACTGTCTCGACGAGTGTTTGATGAAGAGTAGGTAGTTAGAATCTCTTGTATACATCTAATGGATTCTTTTACAAATAATTACGTCCTCTAAAGTAACCTTTGGACGAGATTTACAAATTAAAACAATAGAAGAAAAGAACAATAGAAGAAAAGAGGAACCTGAATTTCTGATTCTGCCATAGTAAAAACCTCGAGTCTTGAGTAATGAATAGTTAGGTGAGTAAGTCCAGGTTTCTGGTCCCACTTTAAAGTGTATATTATAGACTGGGTACTCTCTAAAGGGTCCTCCGATCTAAAGGAGGTGATAAAAGACGAAACTTACGGACTTCACACAGAACACTGTGATTGAGTCCTCTAAAACACACTTCAGTAAGACAGGAGTAAATAACGAATCGGAGTCATCCGCCTTTCTCTATGGAGACTACCGACGTCTAATAAATGTCCGAACCTCTATCCAGGATGAGACCGGGAAGAGTAAAATAATCCAGAAAGTGATAGAGTGAGGTCACATCGTGTCAATTTAGACGAAACAAATAGGAGATGTAAAAAGTAAGCCTGTGTCAAGAAAAGAGACTCACAAGGAAATCTCTTAATAAGTCCGTAAACCTATTGGAAAAAAGGAGAAATCTTTTACTCTATTTCCATAAGTTCGGTCCAGTTGTAGAGAGGTCTCTTGTGTTAGGTCTTTAAATCTTAATACGTCCTAAATATTTCTTTCCATAAGGATCTAGTTTTAACTAAAAACAGAAAATAATAGATAGGTAACAACAGAACAAAACAGTTTTGGAGATGGAAAATGAATAATATTTAATCCAGCACAGGAAATAAGAAACTTTTTCTGACAGTATTAATACTTCGTCAGAAGTAACATATAAGGTCATTTATCTCTTTAACTATTGGAGAAAAATTATATACTTTCTTTATAAAGACTTCGATTTATCCTATAATAAAAAAAGTCTTCTCTTAGAATACACCAACAGAACCATATCAACGTAATTAGAAAAGAAATTTACTAAACCATATAAAAATATACACACACATATTTACCTTCTTCACTGCCCTAGTTAGAAAACTAAGAACTGAGATAGAAGGTAGACAGAGTTATTGACAAGATTCGTGGTGACGACAGGAACCGTAGAAAGAGTCAAGTAACAATAGCGACGAAGCAAGTAAGGACCAGACATCAATACTTGTAGGTTGACTTCGACGACTAATCGTAGATGGAGACTTTCCAATAACGAATATTAAAAAGTCACCCACAGTTCGTCTCACGACACGTGGTCAATCGTTAGGGTCCCCTCCTGAGATTTGTGAAGACGGGTGACGTAGGACCATAGTCTCAACAGCTCCTATTATGTCACGACAGTCCGCGACCGGCGTCGTTACGATTTGAGTGTATCTCGTCTTTCTCTCACTCTAGTCGAAGTCATCACCCACACCCAGGGGACACCGGTCGCACAGAGAGGGACCTCGATTACTTCTCCTCAACCGGAGACGCTTGGGGAGAGTGTGGCGTCACTTTCCTCGGGACAGGAGCAGGGAGAGCCCCGTCTACATTGCCCCCCAACCTGTCCACGGAGTAAGACGCGAACCTAATTCGTCTGTGTTTTCTCACAAACGACGGGGACTTTGTTCCTTTCCATAAGGGTGTGTTCCACTACTCGGACCGTGTCCGACACACCCGAGAAAGACAGAGCAACTTCTTGTCAAGGTCCGAATTCCGGGTGGAAACACAACCCCAACTTTCTGACTCGCACTCTGGTGGAAAGGGTCGTTATCCTTAGACACAGAAACTATTGTTCTTAAATAGGATTTAGGAAGTTTACGGCTTTTAGTGTGGGTGACCTTTTCAGTCTTCTTGGTCTGGACCCTCAAGTCCTTACTGGCTCCACAGACCTTCTTCCACCATCGACCTCCCCCTCTTACCTTCCTCGACACTGAATGGTCCGAGACCGATGTTAGGGATTTCGGGATTACGGGTAAAAGTAGTAGGCACCCGTTAGAGATCCGAAACACAAACGAAAAAGGTCAGATATAGGTGGTGTTTGTCGAATTCGACAAAAATTCGGAGGGAAAGGTGAAATGTAGACAACAAGGATAATTAAATTGACCATAAAAAGAATATATTTCGAGAACCAAATCCCATCCTGGGAATCTCTCCTTTGATAATTATTGTAATTTTTATGTATATATACATATAAATGTTTTGTTAAATTTATTTCTTTTTGTGTATAATACAAGGATATACCCTTCCAAATTATAGTACTTTTACGGTTGTGAAAAGTTTTATTAGATATAAATTAATTAATATTTTTCTTAACGTCACCAAACCTCCCCCTCCTTTAATTACTTTACTGAATTTATAAAAAACTTCTTCTTTATACTAATCTTTCTGATAATCGTACTTAATCATTCCGGTATAAAAGGGTTGGTCTAAAATTTTGAATAATCTTTCGACGATATTCCTCTCATATGTTGACGGTGTCCCGTTTATTAACCAGTAGCATCGGGAACAAACGATTGGAAAACGGAGTTATTTTTCGTTTAAGTCTAAGAAAAGAAGGTTTCGATTTTTTTTACTAATCTTTTTTCAGTAAAAAGATATAACAAAATGTAAGAGCTCCAGTTTCAAAGATTTGATAGTCGTAAACGTTACTCAATTATCAGATGTCTGGACGTCAGTAATCTCTCTGATATAAATATCAGTCAAATATCCCTTCTCGTCACTTGATTTTTCGTATATTGAGATGTCGGATCGGATCTGAAAACATTAGAAAGTAGATGAGAGTAGACAAAAAGAGAACTAAAAATTTCTATTTAAATTGAACATAGAAAGAGTGTCCTAAAACAGAGTGTCTTGTACATATTATTACCCGTACATACCATTGCTTGTACGCGTTATCATTTCCTTCCTTTGATCATAAAATATTTCTTATTTCGGGTTTCTCATGGAGAAAAAAGGAGATGACTTGTTTATAAATCACCGAGGTCTAGTTCTTCCGTCTCATCCTTCTAGGACTCGAGTCGAGGAGGACACCTGTGCGGTTCTGGCGTTGATGTGCACGTTACTAATGGAGACCCTTGCTGGACTTCTGATCGTGTCGTCTAAGAGACGTCGAACCTTACATTTGTCTTACGGCACAGTTCCACCCGTCCTCCCAGTTTCTACGTCAGATCTGTCTTGGGTATGGGTCTCACGCACTGGGTGATCGCCCTCTCTATAGTGTTGACACCTCCACGGGGAATACCTCACTCCCCAGGTTCAGGGTGGACCCCTAGGGGAACCATGGACGTGTTCCTTCTACTCGGGGTATTGCAAACGGTAACTTCTGGTCACCCCAAACGTGAACTTCTCGACCTCCCGACACCTTTTGACTCTGAGACAAAAACTTTCCAAGTGTACATCTGAGTGAACGAGACTCATGTTCGTGTCTACGTCCTCTTACACTTCCCGCGGACCCAGTATGGGACTTCCTCCGAGTGACCAGTAAAACCCTCACCACGACCTCCCCATCCCTCGACCCTGTGAAAGAGGTCCCTACTTCCGTGACCGTCCACGGTAATAAAAATTGGAGAGGAAGTGGATCGACCGGGTCCTGACCATTCGTTGTAAAGACAGTGAGAGGTAGTTGATCGATTGTGGTACACGAGGTGGGGTCGTAAGGGGACTCCTGGGTGGGACGAGTTGATGGGGGAATCAATCGGGGAAGTTTCACCGGGGACGGGGTGGAGTGTACACTGGATCGACCTTGCCCGTTGACATGTTTCACCGAGGTGGAGACCCCTCGGTAACGGACGTATGGTACTCGGGTGTCGCCGGTTTCATCTCGGTGTGTCGGGGTCGGTCCCGTGTCAACAACAGGTTTGTGTCGTCCTCCTACACATGTCGTGTGTGTACCCTGTGGGGTCTCGTGGACCGAGACCACTGGTTCTCCTTAACGGGGTGTCCTATGGAAGATGTATTCGGATGAGAAAGTTCTTGTCCTCGACCTCGACTAGATGGATTACGTATGTCTGTCTGTGTGTCCGTTTTACTTTTCTCTTTCCTTAAGAATGTTTGGTTTCGTTTTCTATTTTTACAGTCTTTTTCTTGATTTACTGTACTATCTTTGAATGGACTATTTCACAAGTTTTACTATCAGTAGTCTTACCAGTGGTGTCAATCCCCTCCTTCCCTACCTGAGTCACTCTTGAACGTTTCTGTATTATATAATTTTTTTCTGGGTTAGTCTTGACTTCTTAAGTTATTGACTTTATCTTTTGTGTCATCTCCTTTAGTCGTCGTCTAATCACCAACATCTTCTTGCCTAGTCGTTAGACCTTTTGTCCAATCACCTTTAGTGGGGTACTTTTGTCGTTTTTCTTTTTTACTTATTTTTGGTTACTCCTAATTCTGAGCGAACCTGTTGATGTTCGTATGATTGTAAATGTAATCTCTCCAGGGTCTCCTCTTCTCTGTTTCCCTATCTTTTGGATAAACTGCTTTATTACCGACTTTTGAAGGGATAGGACGGCTTACTTTGTCTGTTCAGGTCCTTCGCGTGTCTCAAGGTTTGTTCCACTTAGTTTCTGTGGGTGTGGTTCTGTGTAATATTAATTTACAGTTTTCAATTTTTGTCTCTCTCAGAATTTTCAAAACGTCATAAAGAAAAATGTAAATATTCTTATTCACGTCTTTTCACAAATAACGATAGGGGAAGACCCCGAAGGGACTACCACGTCTCCAATTTCACAGACGGACGTTACACCCTCTGGACCCAAGTTAGGGACCCAGTCCTTCTAGGGGACCTCTTCCTTTACCGTTGGGTGAGGTCATAAGAACGGACCTCTTAGGGTACCTACCTCCTCGAACCACCCGATGTCAGGTGCCCAACGTTTCTCATCCTGTGTGACTCGTTGAAGTGAAAGTGAAAGTGAAAGATCCTCTGTTCAGTGGTTTATTTCAGAAGTAGAGTGATTTTAAAAGGTCTTTAGATATTGGTCATACAAGAGTGACGGATATTTATTGGTTACAATATCCCAGTAACCCACATATTTTGGATAACATTTACGATAATGGATGAAGTCCTGTAAAATAGGAAAGAATGAGAAAGACTCTACAAGATTGGAAAAGGTCACCTACGTCTAAAGAAGACGCTTCCTTTGTCATTAAAATATTTAAATACTTTTTATAAGGACCTTGTCTTCATATTAACAATTTTAAGTTATAAACTTGTAATACATAGTATAACGTAAAAAAAAATTTAAGGACTTTACTTCCTATCCCGTATTCTATGAACGAAACATAATGAGACGACGACGACGACGACGATCCAGTGAAGTCAGTACAGGCTGAGACACGCTGGGGTATCTGCCGTCGGGTGGTCCGAGGGGGCAGGGACCCTAAGAGGTCCGTTCTCATGACCTCACCCCACGGTAAAGGAAGAGGTTACGTACTCTCACTTTTCACTTTTACTTCAGTGAGTCAGTACAGGCTGGGAGTCGCTGGGGTACCTGACGTTGGATGGTCCGAGGAGGTAGGCACCCTAAAAGGTCCGTTCTCATGACCTCACCCCACGGTGAGACCTTATGACATTTAAGAAATAAATGACAAATCGAAACAGAGAAGAGATTTTGGACTAAAAAAAGTCCTCGACTCTTTATACGATCCTGTGATCAAAAGATGGAGACGGTGGTTAACTATAGTAACGAAGTAATGAAAAATTCTGTTCAGTCTCTTTACGACCAAAAAAAGGTTTCCACAATGTAACAAAGGGGTTTATTTTCATATTTCTTTTGTTATTAAAAATAATAAACTATAACGAAAAATTTCTTTAATAATATTTTAAACCCTTCGTGTAAAGTACTGGTTTAAACCATCCGTAGTAGCGAATTCCAATAGTGTAGTCTAAGAAATGAAAGAAGTTGGAAATAGAGTACATAAAAAAAAATTAGGATCAAGTGGGAGGAAATACACAAGATACTTGAAAACATGTGTGAAATTGAAATTTGTTCGACAACTTTCTGTTGGAGACACTTCCTTTTGTTGGAGTGTTTTATCTTGTCGTCAGTCTTGACTCTTAGGAACGAAAGTTTTCATTTCTCCGCCATCTTACACGTCCCTGCGTGAGAAATTTAAAGTCACCTCAAAACAAAACACGACAAAATCGACGAACCGTAAGGCCTAGAATCAAGGATATGGTCCCTAGTAGTTTGGGTCCGGGGGACGTCACCTTTGCGTTTCAGAATTGGAGACCTGGTGGTCCCTTTAGGGAGTCACCTGTAGGGAATACGAAACGGAGAGAAGTAGAAAGACACACGGAAAGTAAACACCCCTTCGTGTCTCGGGGGAGTCAACCACAAGTTAGGGTGGAAGACTAAGTCAGCGGAGTCTTAATACAGAGTTTTCTAGACTTACTGAGTCGTTTACGGACAGTAAGAGGGAAAAAGAGTTTTGTACATAATAAAAGGGGTTTACTAATCAATTTAGAACTACACTACCAGGAAGTCCTGATATCCTTGTCTTAAAAACATAAAATACATAAATAAATAAATAACTCTCTCTCACACGTACATACACACACACATTCCCCCTTACTCGGACTTTATATTTCCTCTGTCTCCTCAGTAGAGAGTCTCTTCCTGGACGAAATCACTAAGGTAAACTAAGTACAAGGAAAAAATTCAGATTCTTCAGTATATAAAATATTAATTAAAACCTCAAATTAAAGGAAAGAGAGACGGACCGACGTACGATGAGTAGGAAGGTGCGGATCGACTTTGAAATCGGGATCCGTTCTTCCCTACTTACGGTGACTGTGAGCTTAAGTGAGAATTCTTTGAATACAACATCAATAAACATTGGTCTATAATAAAACACAGGTTTGAGCAAATTATGTCACTACCACAGAAAGAGTAAGCAAAGAGCAGAGTCCCTCCACTACCCTGTGTCACTTGTTCATATTCCCGAAAGTCACATCTGTCTGTATCCAAACTTCCGACGGGACAGTGAAAGTTCGAAGAGGAACTTGTGTGCTAGTGAAGTATCTACCGTCTAGCACTACTCCTTATTTACTTCGACAGGTCGTACAACCACTGGAATCTATCAGTTTTTAATCATACTAAAGAAGGACAGAGAATTTCGTGGACACAAACCCGCTCCTTCATTGTCTATGTTTCGTTTAAATATGACTCACTTATTTACCAACTTCATTATCTTAAAACTAGATAAGATGTAGGAATTGACGGCGCCGGTCGTGTTCGTTCTCAGCGCGGACGTGTCCCTCTCTTGCCTCGCAGGGGCGATTCTTTTATTCTCTCTCTGTTTTCTACCCCAACTCTCCTAGTCTGGTTTTACCGACTATGGAACGAAATAATACAACGTCGTATATATCCCATTTCATGCACTAAAGACTGGAAATGTTCTAACAAAAATTAAAGGTCTATGTTAGTGGTCTGGGCACGGTAACATATGTCTAGTGTTATTCGATTAGATAGAAGATACTTTACAACGGCTTTGGTTTGTAGAACCTCGGAATTCCCGATATTTTTAAGAACTCCCACCGCCCTGTCCCTCGAATCCGTGTACAGGATCCCGAGACGTATTGCGGCTCGTCGAGGGTTCTGAATTGGGAAGTGCCCGTCAGGGGGCGTGAATTGTTTATATGTAATGTCAATGACGGAAGATTGTACGAATAGTAGTACACACACATTAAGATTTTGATATGTATTGTCAAACCTTCGCAAGAAGCGATAAAGACTTGAGTTCTTAATAGGAAAGAAAATAAACCAAAGGTCATAGGATAATAACCAAACTGAAGATAACGTAAACACGGCTCTTGTTTTGTCTACAGAAGATGCAAAATGGGGTTTAGTGGGTATCGAAGAAGGGACCGTCAGAAAATATGACCAGGGCCAGAGGTAATCCGTGATCGGGAGGACTACTAATGGAACCGAAAGAAGGTTCACCTCGGAAGATTAAAATCTCGGTTTTGTGACCCTCTTGTTTGGTGTCTACACGTAACTTTATACGTGTCATACCCATGTCTCGATAAAGATTCTCAATGTTATTCCTTCTAGAAATTGGATTTCCACAACAAACCTTTGTCGTAGAGAGGGAAAGAAAAAGAAACAGATCAGATTCTTAGGATGGAACAAAAAGGATGGAGTGTGACCCTAAACTCTTTGATTTTTACAGAATAATTTTGTAAATAAAAGGTTCACATCAGACGTAGAGAGGATGTTACCGTCCAGTATTATCTAGGATTTATAATAAAAGTTAAGTCTCGTTCGAAAACAAATAACATATTATGTTTTGTAAAAAAACGTGAAATATTAAGTTAATCAGAGGGATTCTTATGAAGTCTTCTTTTTTTCTTTTGTTTTGAAAAGAGGTTTTCTTTCAGTCTTTGAAGTGATAATGACCTCAGGTTTGAAAAAGTTCCGGTCTTAATATGGACAGAGTTTCATCCATTCAGTGAAGCCTCAGTGTGTCTAGACTAAAGTTTGTGTTTAAGACTGGGAACCGTCAGTAAATAAGAACTAATTCATCTCTTTAGAAATAAAAGATATAGGATATCGACGTCATTTTATTTTGTGTCTTTTATGATCGTCCTAACAAATCACTTAAATAGATTACATCTACGAGATCTATGTAAAAAAGTTCTCTTTTGAGAATAAAATTCATTCTAAATCTTAGACTTAACGTCTAACGCACGATTCAGCGAAGTCAGAACTGACTGAGACACTGGGACACCTGACATCGGACGGTCCGAGGAAACAGATACCCTTAAGAGGTCCGGTTTAGTGACCTCACCCAACGGGAGAAGGTCCCCTAGAAGGGTTGGATCCCTAGTTTGGACGTAGAGAATACAGAGGACGTAACCGTCCGTCCAAGATTTATCTAAAAATTTCTCTTTACAGTATAAAATTCATTTTAAATCTTAGACTTAACATCTAATAGTGACTAGATAAACATTACAGGTAAACCGTTCCTGGGAAGAACGACCCCAGTAGAACCAAAGGTTTTATTTCCACTTTAACAAGATTTAGGGGACGTTCTTAAGATCCTTAGAGACCTTCCTCTTCACCCCCTCCACCGACTTTCACCTCCGGACACGGAGAGTCTCGAAGAGAACTAAAAGTCAGAGAGTGAAGGATTAAAGAGGGGAGGGTGACAGAAAAGGAAAGACCTACAAGACGGAGAAAAGACTTAGAGTGACGGAGGACCTGTGTGGGTCCAGAAATAAAGGGGTTCACAATTGAATACCATACACAATAGACTGAAATAATTTTATAATTTTTGTACCCTGTTCCTTTCCCTTTTAACGTGTCATCAGTCTTCGTCGAATTTTCGCTCACATACTGTATTTCAACTGAAAAGACAAGAACTTTCAAAGTAGGCCGTAAAGAGGGTGCCACTCAAAAGAGGATCACGAACACGAATACGAGTGAGTCAACACAGGCTGGGAAACGTTGGAGTACCTGACATCGGGTGGTCCGTTGAGACAGGTACCCTAAAGGGTCCGTTCTTATGACCTCGCGTAACGGTGAAGGATGAGGTCCCCTTAGAAGGACTGGATCCCTAGCTTGGACACAGAGATCTCGTAAGGAATCGGAAGATGATCCAACGGCCAGTGGACAGTCCATCGACCCAGGGGAGAACAGAGCTTCGGGGAGGTCGGAACAGAGTGAGAGAGCTCTGGGGTCGTCGGGGTCAAGGGAACCCGAAGAAACCGTGTCAGTGGCTATGAGGGAAGCAGAACACAAAGGATAAATAGTCTACTGATGCAGTCAGAAGATTATATCCGGTAATCGGTCACGAAAAGAAAAGGGAAGAGACAGAAAAAAGGAAAGACTTGGGTTCCTCCGACCGCCCGACGCCAGGAATCACAGTGTTTCTCAGTCTGTCCTGACTTCGTTGACTCGCGCGTGTGCACGTGTAAGACTTTCTTTGAGTCTAGGGGAGTATGTAAAAATTCAACTACAAGAGTTCACACAATAGGACGTAAAGTTATGGGAGGGACGAAAATTGAGAAAAGCTTATAGAACGTAGAGTGTCTTACCAAAGGAACAGACGTACCTTTGGTTAATAGGCACGAGGAGAGAATGTCGGACCTGACTCACATACCGTCCTTATGGAAGTACCGACATTGGGACCACCTCGGACTGAGCTGAGGACCCCGAACGAGTCACGAGTTTTTAGACAGTTCAAATCACCTCACATATCTCCGGGGATACCCCTAATTATCTTAGTCCCGAGTTTGTTTTTGGGACCAAGGGTCTCAGACGATTCGTTTTTGTAAACGAAGACTGAGGCACCCTTAAAGCGTACATGACTGAATTTTCCAAAGGGTCCGTCGTGAGTGGGTCGGGAGAGGACGTCCTACCCGACTGATCTCTTGTTCGGAATAGATCTCAGTCTGTCTACGCAGACCTCTGGGCGTAAGGTGAGGGTCCGTGACCAGGGTCATGTCAACCCTCCGTCTACACTTTCAACTGAATAAGTTTGAATGGTACAACAACTTAAATAAGTCGTATGTGACAGTTTTACCTTTCGACTCAACAAAGTTCATTAAAAGTTTCACATTCGTAAAATGAATTTTCTGGTAATCAATTTAACGGAGTAAACTAGTTTCTGGGACCGGTATACAACCAGGTATTTTTCTGGTTGAGTCCACGGAAGTTGGATTTACAATCAAGTCGATATGTTGAATGTCATCCTTACAAACTACGTCGATACAAACCCTTCGAGTATTAAGGTCTACTTTGTGTGTACACGGTAGTGGGGAAAGAATCATAAGAAAAACGTGGGAGACTTTACATACTAATTTACTAATTTTTTGTTTTCGTTTTTGCTTTTGTCAAGTCGTCCCTTCTCTATCCTCTTCTTTCAGTCCACCGCAGAGTATAGAGAATGAAACATGAAAGAATTTTTAAAATAAACAAACCGACACAGACCAGAATCAACATCGGGTGCTCTAGAAAGTAACAATGAACGTCTCAGAAATCAACACCGTATACCTTAGAATCAATGCCGTACGTTCGAGAAATCAAGACCGGACACCCCAGATCTAGGGACAGGTTCCTAGTTCCGACCAGGGGACGTTACCCTCACGTCTCGGAATCGGTAACATGGTGATCCCTTCATTCTGGGAATGAAACATGAAAACTATGGACAGAAAATAACGAGAAAGGAATTCACTTTACTCTTAAACCTGTTCTTTATTACTTTACTTATTTGAACTTGAGAAAAGACCGTCCTTGATAGAATCTGTAAACCATCGGTATCCTGAACATTCTTGGTTCCAACCTATGGTTAGGTAATGTGATGTCATCAGTTGTGACCAAATCAAAAAGTACGGTAGGTAAAATAGAACCATTCTCCTTTTACTATTTTTCTCTATTATTCACTGATTTGAACCATACGTTTCCATTATCATTATAACTGTGAACTATAGTCTCCGTCAAGAATTTGATACAACTACTCGAACGTATTTTAGTGAAAGACCGGAGAAATTCAGGAAAAAAAAAAATTTTAAGAGAAACGTCCATTTCTATTCTAATTTCACAGACTCCTACTGAACTTCTTTGAGGGAGATTAATTTACCACATAAAACCTTTGGTAAGCAAATTCTCGGGGACCACAGTAGTGAGCTTTTCACGACTTCGGTCAATTTTAAAACCACTCGAAACTAAAACAAAATTTTATTACTTGGAAGATCTTTTTTTCATCTATGAAATAGGTAAACAAACAATCTATGAAAGAATTAAAGGTAATTTATGACTCACTGTGTCTTTGTCCAATGATCATTTTCACCACGTCGTTGTAAAACAATTATATCCATAAATAGACAACCGTTTATAAAGTCGATTTTGTGTTGGGAAAACATTAGTTAAACCGATACACCAAGACATAGTCTTAATTATATTAGGATAAAGTTAGTTCGTTCATTCAACTTATTAAAGAAGAGACAACCTGGTTGGATAAGGAGTCGACCTTATCCAACCCCTCAACTCCCGTACTCCTGCCAGGAAACCCTATTGGCCTTCTATCAAGTCCGGGGTCTAGTGTCAATGTCCATGTGTCTCGTCCTTACGGTGCCCATCGACGTTGACTACAATCCTTAATTTCTCTCACTCCAGGAAAGATACCCGGTTCACCCTCTTAAAAGAGTTCACGTGGTCTTTTCCATACATGTATGCCGTCTACGAATCAAGGTATATGTCCGTCTTGTTTTATTAGAAAAAACCTACTAACTGAACCCCGGACTTAATAGGTCTATCCAACATAAATCAGTCGAGAGGTAAATATAATCGAAACAAATATGTGTCGAACTCTCACGGACCAAATCCTTCTTTTACTTCTTTTAAAACCCCATCATCTTGTGTTTTCTCTGTCTCTTAGGTTTAAAATATGTTCAACGACGAACGATTTATGTTTCCTTTACATCACATAAATTGACTAGAATACGTTTAACGTCGTAAACCAAAATTTCCCTAAAAATTGTCAAAAACGAAAATTTATTAGTTTCATAATTAATATAATCTGATACCTATATTTACTTATATATAAATATATATATAATTTTAAATTTAAATAAAATTAACCTCTGATTCATGAAATGTTATAAAATAACCAAAACGGTTTGTAGTTGTACTTAGACGGTACCCACATGTGTACAAGGGGTAGGACTTGGGGGGAGGGTGGAGGGAGGCCCAGTAGGGTCACGTGGTCGGGCTTTGTAGGACATATTTATAAATATTTAGATTTATATATATATTAAACATATTATTTATATATAAATAAATAAATAATTATTTTTATATGTATAACTAACCTTTATCAGTTTGTTGAAGTACGTCAATTCATCTTGTTACACAAATAGTGAGACTTATAATGATAAGTCATATTAACAATAACTTAAAAATAATTCGGAATAAATATAGGACCGGTCATCTATTCATCGACTTAACGTTTTATCAATTAACAGACTGTTTCTGTTCACCTACAAACAAAAATAACAATAAAATTCGGATGGCTAGGATATGTTTAAGACAATCTAGATATGGACTCAAAAAGACGATAAAGTCTCAAATCTCCTCTTTTTCTGGTATTTCTCTTCGATTTTCTCCTTTAATGTTTAACGAATCTTAGAGTGTTCAGTCTCTATTGGTGACACTTGTAAAACTATAATAACATTAAAATCTTAAAACAGGACATCATACAAGTAATTTTTTATTTAACTCCAGTGTGGTTCGATTAAAAGAATGTTGAATGAAAATAAAATAAATTATTATCTAGGTTTTATCAAAAAAATTAGTTGTTTTCTGTAAATATAGTAAAACTTAATGTCGTATTAGATTATAACTTATATACCTGTGGTCTATTTAAAAATTGAGTCAAGAGACAAGAACTTATACATACACCGAAGGTAAGAGAGTGATAATATTTGTTACATTTCCACTTGTAAGGATATCGATTTATAAACAAGTGTAATGACTAATAGAAGAATCATATTTACTTATGTTGAACCAAGAAAATTTGTAGTTTATAAGAGACTTTGTTTCATCTTATAGAAACGAGTTATGTAATTGTACAAGGGTCCTCAAACCTGGTATTTTTGTAAGTATCTACCCTAGTGGATACAGAACTGGGTAACCTGTTGACCAGTTCAAAGGAACGATACTTAAGATCTTCATAAGAGGTAACGAGAAAGGATTACCTCAGACTCACCCTATATATAAAAACGAGAGCATTAATGAAGAAATATATAAATATATATATACTTATTCACTCCTACCTGTTTGACATAGACGAAAGAAACCAAACGAGACAAGGAAGTAAGAGAAATAATAAGGTGGAAAGGTTTTAAGAATTCGGAGATGAACACGAGAGATAAGTTCCAAAGTATAAATCATGGTCCAATTAGACGTTCTTATGGATCCTTTGTTTCACTTTCTTTTCTTTCACTTCAGCGAGTCAGTACAGGTTGAGAAACACTGGGGTGCCTGACATCGGATGGTCCGAGGAGGCAGGTACTTTTAAAGGTCCGTTCTCATGACCTCACCCAACGGTAAAGGAAGAGGTCCGCTAGAAGGGCTGGGTCCCTAGCTTGGGTCCAGAGGACGTAACGTCCGTCTTCTGCGAAATGGAAGACTCGGTGGTCCCTTCGGGGTGGATCCTTTTTTGATTGGTTTTTTTCACAACCTTTTATACTTATTAATTCCTTATAATCAATATCAGAGTTTCATAATTTTGTACATCGTTTCGATGTCATTAATTTTACCGTACTATGACCACAGTCTGGACTATCAGTCCAGTTATATTGTCTGATCTATTCATTGTTTCTGTGTTCGGTACGTCTTATACATTATAACCTATCTATTTAGAAAAATCTAGGGACCTCTTCTTACTGTAATTATATACCAAACCCTACTAAGCAATTGTTACAAAAAAAAAAAAAAAAAATCGAAGATCTTATTGTCAAGAGTTTGAAAAACTGGAATACCGGGGAAAGATGAAATGTTTTAATAATTCTAGGAGTTTCTCGAAAACACATATACTCAATATAGATAGTTATAAACGATACAACCTTTTATTTCGACTCTTTAATAATTTTTCAAATAAATCAACAACAACAAGTCAGTGGTTCATTAAGTAAAATTTTTATTCTTTGGATTATGTACAATTTTATTATTACACCAAAATACTTTGTACTGAGACAAAAAGTTTTGTGTATTTTTTATCTTGTAGTAAAGTTCACAACGTTTCTATAGACTTAAGGGTATATACACAGACGACAGTCAAACAACACTATATAACAAACGATGACTACCTTTACTTTTTTTAAGTCGAAGGGTGTCCGTACATTGGTTTTTTCCTTCCTCATAAAATAATCGGAAAAAGTCTATAGAAACACCGATAAGAAACTAAGATGTGATTTTGAGTTGTCTCTATGAAAAAATTCAAACAACGTTAGATTTTAAAATAGTTACTTAAAAAAGAAACATGAATCAATGTAATTTTATGTAACCGGACAGTACGAAGGGACCATCGAGGGAGTCATTTCTAAGGTAGACGTTACGTCCTCTGACGAACGTTCCGTCCTCTGGGCTCAAGTCATGGACTCAGCCATTCTAGGGGACTTCTTCCTTGATCGTTGGGTGAGATCATAAGAACGAACCTTTTAAGGTACCTGTCTCTTCGGACCTCAGGTACCCCAGCATTCTCAACCTGTGGTGAATCACTGACTTGGTGGAGGTGGTAGGATATGAAACTTATTCAGAAAATAAGTCCTTACTAAAAACTAGATCGACTAAGAGACGTTTCCAGAGCCCTGAGGGTCTTCTGGATGGGGTGGAAACTCTCGGTGATAACACTTCTCTACCCTTTATCTACCCCTTTGTCACAGTCTGAAATAAACTCCCCCCGAGGTTTTAGTGACGTCTACCACTGACGTCAGTACTTTAATTTTCTACGAATGAGGAACCTTCTTTACAATACTGGTTGGATCTATCGTATAAGTTTTCGTCTCTATAATGAAACGGTTGTTTCCAGGTAGATCAGTTCCGATACCAAAAAGGTTACCAGTGCATACCTACACTCTCAACCTGACACTTCTTTCGACTCGTGGCTTCTTAACTACGAAAACTTGACACCACAACCTCTTCTGAGAACTCTCAGGGAACCTGACGTTCCTCTAGGTAGGTCAGGTAAGACTTCCTCTAGTTGGGACCCTAAAGAAACCTTCCTTACTACGACTTCGACTTTGAGGTCATGAAACCGGTGGAGTACACTTCTCAACTGAGTAACCTTTTCTGAGACTACGACCCTCCCTAACCCCCGTCCTCCTCTTCCCCTGATCTCTCCTACTCTAGCGACCTACCGTAGTACCTGAGCTACCTGCACTCAGACTCACTTGAGGCCCTCAACCACTACTTGTCCCTCCGGACCGCACGACGCTAAGTACCCCAGCGTTTCTCAGCCTGTGCTGACTCACTGACTTGACTTGACTTGACTAACACTTCTCTCCCGAAGGGACTATCGAGTCAACCATTTCTTGGACGGACGTTAAGTCCTCTGGGGTCAAGCTAAGGACCGAACCCTTCTAAGTGACCTCTTCCCTATCCGATGGGTGAGGTCAAAAGAACCCGAAGGGACCACCGAGTCGACCATTTCTTAGACGGACGATACGCCCTCTGGGACCAAGATAAGGACCCAACTCTTCTAGGGGACCTCTTCCCTTTCCAATGGGTGAGGTCATAAGACCGGACCTCTTAAGGTACCTGACATATCAGGTACCCGAATGTTTCTGGACCTGTGTTGGCTCACTGAAAGTGAAGTGAAGTGTACTTATAGTAAAACCTCTCTTCTCCCGAAGAATCCAAATCCTAATTAGTCACCTTTGTGTTACGTCTACTTGTCTGACATGGTATAGTTTTAAATTGTACAGGATAATTCATCTTTTATTTAATTTACATTCGGTTTTTTAATTCTTATTTATAGTCATATTCATGTTACGTTCACATTTACTAAAATCATAAATTCCTTGGTGTCTAGCTATTCATTTCGTGATTATAATGTATCTAATGACTCCCATCCTGTACTGTGTTTAAAATACCTTCTTTTATTGAATTTTACTTTTTATGAGTCGTTTCTGTATTTAAGAACTTGTCGTTAGTCTTTCTTGGATAAATTTTACAGTCCGATCGTCTATTCTCCCGTCACTTTAACTATGAGAGTATGTAATGTCAATCTTTGTATAGAACGATGTTTTAAACTCCCTTGTCAACTCGCTATACATACTTATTGGAATCTATAAGTCTTCTGTATCTTGTGCATATAAGAGTACAGAAGACTTGTAGAAACAATTTTCTAAAATATACTTGTCACGAAACACTTTCTTCTATGAACACTATCGTAATAAACAATATCTTTATTATCATCTTTTACTAATCAATTCGTAGGTAACCTTTCTTAATAAAATATACTTATATATTATATTTTTATTATATGACATTATAGTTCACTTGTTTCATTCTCAGTTTTAAATAAGTTATCCCTGTTTTTGTTATTATACACATACGACCCAAGTAAATACGTAAACATTTACTATGTATAGTCATATATGTTTGTTACCTGAAGGGTCCACCGGGATCACGATTTCTTACACAGACGGTTATGTCCTTTACGCATAAGGTAGGGACCTAACCTTTCTAGGGGACCCCATCCTTTACCGTTGGGCGAGGTCATAAGAACGGATCTTTTAAGACACCTGTCTCCTCGGACCGTCCGATGTCTGGTACTCCGGTGTCTCTCAGTCTGTGTTGACTCGCTGATTCGTGTATGTGTATATATTTGTTATTTGATATAAATTTTTGTTGTTTTTGGATTCGACGACAATAATCGATTTTCATGACCTCCCTTCACATCGGTCAACTATCGACAGAAGACAACGGTGTTGAGACCAACGAAAGATAAAAAAGATAAAAGGACTTAAAAGGGTTCAAAGATCTCTCGTCAAAAAATAATATGTCTTCTTATGTGAAAACATTTTATGAAAAAACATGGAAAAGAAAAAGAAAAAAAAATTCGTCGAGAGTGGTCGGTTCGAGGACCGGTTCTCGATCTCTCTTTCTCACACGAAAGACCCCAGCCCGAAGAGACTACCTACGAAATGGAAATGTCCTGAGGAGAAAAGAACTTCATCTCAGACGTAAGGAACGTGGTGAAATCCACAACTGTAGGAAGAACTAAATGTCGTCTCTGAGGAAGAGAAACGAGTAGTTCTTTCGAGTAGAGGCCTGATCGTCTACTTCAAGTAGACTGGAGTGCCGTAGGGATACCCCACCCGACCAGTTCTAGTGAAGCCAAATGGACTGTCCACGTTAATAACGTTGTGTCTCTTCAACACTGAAGGTGAAGGAGTACTAGACACGGGTCAGGAGACTGACAAAACAGAGAGAGAACTAGAAAAAGAAGTAGACGGTGCAACGTTCCTGTCCTGGCAAACCTGGCCTGTACCACTACAGGTAAACGAGTCTGCCAAGGAAACTACGTGGGTAAAGAGTGGAGGAGGAGTGAGGGAGCAGGCGGATCGTAAACGACGACGACGTTGTCCTTGAAGAAAGATCAGAGGAGGGACAACGATCTTACTGACGACAAAGACGCCGGGGAAGACTTCAGAAGGAGACGGCCGGACGAAACACCCGACGTAGTCAGTCGCAGATGTACAGTACTACGATCCAGTCGTCGGTGACTTCCCTCGATACTCCCACCCCTCCCCTTCCACCGTCGACGGGACTGACCTGTGGACCGGGTCCCGCCGGGGATTTGTATAGTCCCGGGAGAGGACGACTGAAGTCTTGGTCAACACTACGAAGATAGGAGGCAAGGTTGTCTTCATCTTACTTGTGTGCCCTGACCCTAGAGTGTCCAGAGAAAGGTGAAATTTCTACCATTCTCCTGTCTTCGTTTACGGAGGTAGAGAGGAGTAAAACTAGATTGAGAGATCGTTAGGACCATGGCTTTAGTGGTCTCAGTTCATGATGAGTTGAGGGTACTCTTGGTTGTCCCCAGAGAACCCAATTTGTCACTGTCGGGGGAGGGGAGGGGAGAGGTGAGGGACGAAGGTATTTTTCTCTACAAAAGTTAACATTCTACGATGATAAGATTTATGCATCTAAAGTTCATTCACAAAACGTCTATGGAACTCTTCTGAAGTTTTGAGACGTCCTAATTTGTCCACGTCGAAGACGGTGAACCGTGTCCCTCAATGATTATTTTATAGAAGTGGAGTCATCTCCACTACCGAGAGATCGGTAGAGTGTGACACACCCTCGAGAAACAGGAGACCGAGGATTCGTTCCACTATATTTCTACTAATAAAAATAGTAAAATAAAATAATAAATAATAAAGACCGACACGCCCCAGAAGTAACGACACACGTCCGAAAGACATCAACGCACGTGACCGAAGAGTAACACCATCGCAGAGAACAACACCTCGTGCCTACTCATCAACACCATGTACTCGAATCAACAGGGTGTCGTGTACCCTAGAACCCAGTCCCTAGTTTGGACACAGAGGACGTAACCGTCCGTCTAAGAAATAGTGACCTGGTGGTCCCTTCAGCATATTTCTACTAAAACACTTTGTCAAAAATCAAGAGTCCGATGTCAGGTTTCTCAACGTTTCTCAGTCGGTACTGACTCATTGATTCGCACGTGTACAATATATAGTTCTTTTGGATAATATTATTCCACTTACCTCTTCCTATTACGTGAGACGACGAAACCCTTTGTATTATAAATAGTAGTCAAAGTGTTGGTGGAGTTTGCACTTTGTTTGGGTTATTCGTGTGTCGTGAAAGAAACAGGACACAGAAGGATTAGCCAACATAAGCTGAAGAAAGACGGGATTGTTGACGACGACGACGATCTCAGTTTGTTTGTCTCTTAAGAGACGGGGAAGGGACTGTGACAGTAGTCGTGAGGGTTACTGTCCTGTGGGCGACGGGGACACAAGAGTCACAATTATACCGGTTACAGGACAGAGTCTCAATCAGAAAAGACGAGGTCTTGGAGTCTTAGGTGACACTACAGGTAGTAGTTCCGGTGTACGACGTTTGGGGTTCCACACGTACGTAAGATTCAGTGACGTAAGCACAGACTGAGAAACGTTGGGATACCTGACGTTGGGTGTGCCTAGGGGACAGGTACTCTAAGAGGTCCGTTCTTGTGACCTCACCCAACGATACGGGAGGAGGTCCCATAACTGGGTTCCTAGTTTGGGTGCAAAGGACGTAACACTCCGTCTAAGAAATGGTGGTTGAGGTGGACCCTTCGGGTTATAGTTTGCAGTTTTCGACGTAATCTCACACAGAATCAACGAGTCAACACGGGCTGAGAAACGTTGGGATTCCTGACATCGGGTGCTCCGAGGAGACAGGTACCCTGAGAGGTCCGTTCACATTACCTCACCCAACGGTAAAGGAAGAGGTCCCCTAGAAGGACTGGGTCTTTAGTTTGGACCCAGAGGACGTGACGTCGACCTAAGAAATGGTAGACTCGGTGGTCTTTCTAGAGTGTAATCTCGTTGGAATTTGATTATTTATATTATGATTTTTAAAGTGTAAATAGATGATAGAAGGGGGTACATTGGTTTCTATATACATACAATTGATTAGTAGTCTTAATCTGTAGTCATTAACGGATGTAATCTTTTATCTTCACTCGGTAGGTCCTTTCTCTAACAGAGTGGTAGTCAATATGGTACCTATACAGAAGAGAGCTTATACCAACATCCTACTTAAAATTACTGAGTGCTAGAGTAATTTCGTTTGAAGTTTTGTACTAAACCTTGACTAAAAAGACAACATCTTAATGTGACAAGGAAGACCACTGAATAACTACAACAGAGGTAAAACCGATGTAGCTTTAGGTTTCATAAAAGGACTTGGGCTAGACAAGTTCGGACATTCAACAGAGAAAGGTACATGTAACAGGAATCTCAAGGGGAAATACGATTCTTATACTTAAGTATTTAATTAATCCCGATAATCGTAATCCTTTAGTATAAAGAGAGATCATTGCTTTCGATACTTCGTGTCTAATCTAAACATTATATTCACCATATTGTAAATGCTTAGTCTCTTTAAAAACCTTATTCGAAGTGGGTGAAATTTTATTTAAAAATAGACTTTGTTCGTCCTGTACCGTTTCATTTATACGAACTAAGACTATCTTCGGAATAAAGTACAAGAAGTCCGTTAACGAAGACAATAACCAAAGGTACCTCATGTTTTTTATTTTTACTTCGTTTAATTTTGACACAAGACGACAAAGAATCTTAACTCCTTAATGTCACGTTTTATCTTAAAATTCTCCAGTAAATCAGGTGAGAGACGGAAGTCCACTTTAACAGTTTTTACCGTAGGTCTACATAAGTAAGATGTGTGGTTCGAAAGAGGTTGACCCTCCCGACAGTCACAGAGGAACAATTTAAATAATGGTTCCCGTTAACATACTACCTCGGACTCCGGAATAATATTTATAAGAAGGAGAAGACTCCAGTTAAGACACCAACTAAATGCAATAATAAATGTAAACGGTGAATTGTTTTAAAGAAAAAATTCGGAAAAATAAATAATCAAGTACAAGGTTTTTGAATTACCACCGACTATAATTATTGTCCAACCTTTTTTACTGGTTGTTGGGACGTTGAAATATACGTTCCTAATCGACATGTTCTAGTAAAAATCGGATCTCTTTATTTCAATTCGAATAAATATATTCTGACTAAACCTTTTTTTTTACGAGAGAAGGGTGTCCTTGCGACCTTTCTCCGTTTAAATCTCTTCGTACGAAAGAACCTGACGAAGTACCGTAAACCCTCACCCTTCATGGTCACAGGACCTTCCAGTCACACTGTCGACCCAGTGTAAATAGGTCTTTCAGACGTCTTTCTACTCCGGAGTCTCTCCCTTTCGAAACCGAATGAGGGAGAAAAGAAGTAATAGCTTTGATTTCCTTTAGATCCTCTGGTGTAAGAGAAACCAACCGGGTAGCATAATACACTACAGAAAGACCCTTACAGAAGTCACCAAAGACTATCCTCTGGAGTACTCTTAATTTATAATGTCAACGTCGACGGTCTACTTTCGACCCGAACACAAAGTTTACGAGTCGAAAGGATATTCCTACTAAACTTCACGAAACTGAAGAAAAAATTTCTATTTCTATCACACGCACACACGAGCCAGCACAGGTTGGGAAACGCTGGGTACCTGACATCGGGGGACCCAAGGAGACAGGTACTTAAAAAGGTCCGTTCTTATGGTCTCATCCAACGTAAAGGAAGAGGTCCCCTAGAAGGACGGGGTCCCTAACTTGACTCAGAGGGGGTAGAAGACATGACCGTCCGTCTAAGAAATACTGACTCGGTGGACCCTTCGGTTTCTATTACTATCTTCATAGTCATAAAGAACCATACAGGTATTATCACAATACTACCTGTAAACGACCCCAATCTCCCGTAGACATTGAACCTCGTAGTGTCGTTGAATAATCCACCAAAAACAAATAACTAAATCAAACCAAGATATTATTGGACGGAAGCTACAGAAAATCTCAATTTAATTATACCATGGGTCCGACTGACAAGTTACACTACGGGACAAGATGACGTTCAATGAATGACAAATAAATTCATCTTCGGAAAAACTTGTAGAGTGGACATCGTCCGGGACACGATTCACAATTCTTATCTCGTACTTCTTTCTATCTGTACCAGGGACTGGAAACTTTTGTATGTCGGATGTAGCTTATGTATGGTAAAGGAGTAACCTCTACCAAGATAACCTCTTTACATCTATGGACAAATCTTGTTTTAGAGTGAGTCACTTGTATGTTTAGGAAATTTTTAAGATATAAGCTTTATAACATCAAAATTGAATTCTGTGAGTAGAAGTAACAAACTTGTATTAATTTGGTTAGGCATAAACACTAATACTGAACGAGTTGTCTAGGTAAGTTGAGGAGGAAACAATATACAAAATATTATGGTTGAACGAAAAACAACATCAAGTCAGTCATTTCTTAGACGGACGTTACGTCCTCTGGACCCAAACTAAGGACCCATCCCTTCTAAGGGACCTCTTCCCTTACCGTTGGGTGAGGTCATAAGCACGGACCTCTTAGAGTACCTGTCTACTCGGACCGTCCGATCTTAGGTACCCAGTGTTCTCAACCTATGTTGAATCGTTGATTTGGTAGTGGTGGTGGTGGTTTTACCAATATTAATCGGAACCGGTTGGTACCTTTAAGACAGAAGGAAGGATCTTTAACAAGATCTTCGACTCCCCATCCATTCGTCTAACCACGGACCACAAAGGGACCTCTGTTGACAAGTAGGAATTGGATTTAACCAGTTAGTCTGACTTCCCTCTCTGCTAAAAGAAGATACGTATCCTCTCTCCGGGGGAGACAGGAGAGGGTGATCTTCACTTGTTCGTTCGTCCATCGAGGTCAACAACTATTCTCGTTCAAGTTCTCTTTATTCGAAATCCTACCACACCTCACACACCTGTGTCTCCTCTTAATACCCTTTTCGGACCAGACACTCTACAGTACACAGTGACTTAGTAGCCATAACTCCTCGATGAGATGAACGACAACACTATCTATTATTTATAAAAATAGAAATATTTATTATATATAATGTACATTATATATACACTATTTACAAGTGGCAAAAAATTCCGTCAAACTCAACCTCCAAAGTAACCAATCTGGACTTTCGTACGGGTGTACGGGTGGTTTCTTTGAGGTTTCAACTTGTAATATTAACTCACAGTCTATGACATTTCCCTATCATATTGTTTGTTTTTGTTATTATTGATGTATGGAGGTACTTCGAGTAGAAAGGAGATTATAATCAAAATGAAATCTTTTCGTCAAGAATTTGGTTATTGTATAAATAATAAAAACAGCAGATGATTATAGTTACAACATTCTCATTCAGAAAATTTTTGTAACCGATTACGAAAAAAGTCAGAGAAATATATATAAGGACGACGACGACGACGATTCAACGAAGTCAGCACAGGTTGGGGTATCTGCCGTCGGGTGGTCCGAGGGGGGCAGGGACCCTAAGAGGTCCGTTCTTGTGACCTCACCCAACGGTAAAGGAAGAGGTTACGTACTTTCACTTTTCACTTTCACTTCAGCGAGTCAGTACAGACTGAAAAACTCTTGGGTACCTGACGTCGGATGGTCCGAGGAGACAGGTACCCTAAAAGGTTCGTTCTCATGACCTCACCCAACGGTAACGGAAGAGGGTATATATATATATAAGGATCAACACGGATTTCTAAAATAGTATTCGTAGAAATTAACTTGTTCAGTAAATTTGGTTCCTGACTTTACAAAACGTACGTCGAATATCACACCCGGCTATTAGTTCCTAATTGACTACTGACACCAGAGATTCTCTCCGATAATGTTAGAATGACACTATAGAAAACTTCGACCGTCTGCAAACGAACTCAAACTATCGTTATCCAGGTTATCACCCCGGTAGTGTAAAGTCGAGTTAGTTATGACATAAAAAATAAGTCTTTGATATGCAAAAAGTTACGTGACTCGAGTATGACATACAAGACGTCACCCATGACGTCTTCGAAACCCGTTCTCATTCTGTATAAGAGTCAGGAGTCCTCTACTGTAGACCTCTTCCACTCCTCTTATAGTAAAGCGCAAGTGTTTATTGACGTTCCTTGCGTCCTACTCTCTACCGGTTCGCAGTGCGAGACTTCTAAGTTCCCTCCCACATAGACTAGTCCCACTAGAATCTGTCAAAAGACCCCTCTTTTCGGAAACTTCTCAATCTACTTGAAGACCTGTCTTCTTCGTCATTCGCTTCCCAGTAAACCAGTTCCCATACACCGAATCCCCAATACCAAAATGACAATGACCCCGGTCATCACTGATCTTCACTGATCATCACTGATCTTCTGTCTAACTTTTTCTTGTAACCAGGTTACTACATAATGTTTCTAAACCCATCTCGTCTGAGCACACCCCGTACGGAATACAATATTCCAGTACGATTGTAAGGTAGAGTCTCTGCACTTCGCCACCTTAGATAGTCTAAACCTTTTACTAATCTTTACCACTAGTCGACTCTCCCTCCTAAACTCCTCCAACCACCGAAACTTAGATACACCGACCTTCTCTACCATCTTCATCTCTTTAATCCTTGTCCTCGTCAAACCTCCTGTTCTATAATCCAAAAGGAAGCTTTTGAAAACTCACGTTTCACACCGTTGAATACATAGCATATTGACTTTAGACATCCGACTTATACTTACAACTTATTTATACTGAATTAAAAATTTTTGGTTGAATCAAATAAATCAAAAGATAATTCAAAGATAAAAATTATCGGCATTAAAAAGACAATGAATAAAATTTGTCGGTTGGGTATTTTGTAATTTTTTTTTTTTTTTCCGTTTGTTTTTGGTCTTTTAACAAGTACTTCCGTTTACTGAAGTAAACCTGTCGCACACGATTCTTTCTAGAAACGTGATCTTTACATTAGGGTGTTTTGGAATCATATTAGGGATCTTTTACGTGGATAAGAATCAAACATACGGAACTCGGTCAAATAAAAGAGTACATGGTTTATGAGTCACTCAGTCTCTTTAAACGGACACTTGGTCGACTACTAGTTTCAAACAGTTCTTTGTGACACCCGAACGTCGACAGTGGGGAACCACAAATCCGGTGGTTCGGTCTTCTCGGGGAGAGGCTTCACTTGTGACTCATTCTTGAACTACGACGGTAGTCGGCGGTCGGTTTTTCGTCTTACCTTCTTGATCTCAAGGAGGAACTTTCTGTCCTCAAGTCTTTTATGTAAATCTCCTACTTGGGGACCGCTCTGTGCAAAGACGTCGCCTTCCCTTAAGAAGGGTTTATTTAGAGGACGACCTCTTCAGATCACTAAAACGTCTTTGTGTTTGTCCTCCTTTGTGCACTTGATGACCTGACATGGTCGGTATCATCGGATGTTTTACTTCTTACCTGTAAAAGGATCACTTGACACTTAAAGCTACCTCCTCATCCTACCCCCTAAAGGTGACAGTTCACCCACAGAGACTCTCAGCTACTAGAATCGTCTTTCCCTACACGGACGGTATGGGTGGGGAACCTTACGTGTAGTTTCGGTTGTCAGGACAAACGGGAACCACGGGTAGGGACGTTCTCCTAGGGTCACCCGACACAGTAACACGATTAACTATACCCAATTTAAGGTCACATTTTGTGATCGAGACTAGAAACCGTTCTTATGGGAGGGGGGGAATGTTTCCGTACGAACCTATTCTTTTCCCACATTATTCTCCTTCCGACGTCATGAACTCTGTACCTTTACTTCGTACCTGAAGAGTCCTTCTCTTTAACACTAAAGATGAAAAACACACATAAACCCAAAAAGTACATAGGATCCCGTCCGTCAGGATCCAGTGTTTCAGTACCTAAATAGAACTTAATGATTACTTTTAGAGTAGTTATAACCTTTTAATTAAGTTTGTATCCAGGTCGACTATCATCTAAGCTAAGGACCCAGCCCTGCAAGGGGACCTCTTCCCTATCCGTTGGGTGAAGTCATAAGAACCCGAAGGGACCACCGAGTCTGTCATTTCTTAGGTGGACGTTACGTCCTCTGGACCTAAGCTAGGGACCCAACCCTTCTAGGGGACCTCCTCCCGTACCGTTGGGAGAGGTCATAAGAATGGACCTCTTAAGGGTACCTGTCTCCTCGGACCCCGATGTCAAGTACCCTAACGTTTCTCAGTCTGTGCTGACTCACTGACTCGTGTAACGACAATAGAGAACCCGTGGATCATAAGTATACTAATAGGAAGTAAGTTATTTATCAGTAGTCAACATACGATATACAGACCCATCTCAAGGTCCTCAATGGAACCTTTTGTTTTATTACCTGTTTCCGGGAAAAGAGTTCCTCAAATATCAGATTGAGTTCTGTGGAGTTCTGTGATCTCTCTAAGTTTCTATGTGTCGTAAGGATTTAACGAATATTACGTCAACCTCTCTACTCGGTATCGTTGTACTTTTGAATGAATTGTCGTATTCTACCGTAATCTCTTTACGGTCCACTAAGTAGATATAGGATTTACGGTATCCTCAAGTCTCCTTCCTCGTAACTTTTTCCGAAACACCTAATCTACTCTTATTAGTTATTTTACGTGTTTTCTTTCGTATGGACGGACTTTCCCTCACTATAGTCTACGACTCCCCCTTTTTTTCGATTCGCGAACGTCCTTACATTACACGGATGTTCAATCACCATCGTTCCGTCGAGAGATAAACACCAAACACTTCGAGACTCATGTCAACAAAGATACACAAATAATATAATTACTATTACATTAAAAACACACACCACCCCCTGAAGGGACTATCGAGTCAACCATTTCTTAGGTCGACGCTACACCTTCTGGACCCAAGGTAGGGACCCAACCCTTTTAGGGACCTCTTCCCTTTCCGATGGGTGAGATCATAAGACCGGACCTCTTAAAGTACCTGTCATATCAGGTACGCCAACGTTATACTGATTCGCTGAAAGTGAAATTACATTAAAATTATTAAAACGGAGTAAGTCATTTTATAGAAACCCGTTAGAACGTAAACTCTTCGTGATATTCATCGAAAGGGGGAAAAGTACCAAGTCAAGACAAGTCAAGTAAGCGAGTCAGTACAGGTCGAGAAATGTTGGGGTACTTAGCGTCGTGCGGTCCGGAGGGACAGGTAGTGGTCGAGGACCTCAAGTGAGTCTGAGTGCAGGTAGTTCAGTCACTACGACAGGTCGGTAGAGTAGGAGACAGTAGGGGAAGAGGAGGACGGGGGTTAGGGAGGGTCGTAGTCTCAGAAAAGGTTACTCAGTTGAGACGCGTACTCCACCGGTTTCATGACCTTAAAGTCGAAATCGTAGTAAGGAAGGTTTCTTTAGGGTCCCGACTAGAGGAAGTCTTACCTGACCAACCTAGAGGAACGTCAGGTTCCCTGAGAGTTCTCAGAAGAGGTTGTGGTGTCAAGTTTTCGTAGTTAAGAAGTCGTGAGTCGGAAGAAGTGTCAGGTTGAGAGTGTAGGTATGTGCTGGTGACCTTTTTGGTATCGGAGCTGATCTGCCTGGAATCAGTCGTTTCATTACAGAGACGAAAACTTATACGATAGATCCAACCAGTATTGTAAAGAAGGTTCCTCATTCACAGAAAATTAAAGTACCGACGTCAGTGGTAGACGTCACTAAAACTTCGCGTTTTTTATTTCAGACTGTGACAAAGGGGTAGATAAAGGGTACTTCACTACCCTGTCCTACGGTACTAGAAGCAAAAGACTTACAACTCGAAATTCGATTGAAAAAGTGAGAGGAGAAAGTGAAAGTAGTTCTCCGAAAAATCAAGGAGAAGTGAAAGACGGTATTCCCACCACAGTAGACGTATACACTCCACTAACTATAAAGAGGACCGTTAGAACTAAGGTCGAACACAAAGAAGGTCAGGTCGCAAAGAGTACTACATGAGACGTATCTTCAATTTATTCGTCCCACTGTTATATGTCGGAACTGCGTCAAGAAAAGGATAAACCTTGGTCAGGCAACAAGGTACAGGTCAAGATTGACAACAAAGGACTGGACGTATGTCTAAAGAGTTCTCCGTCCAGTCCACCAGACCATAAGGGTAGAGAAAGCCTTAAAAGGTGTCAAATAACACTAGGTGTGTCAGTTTCCGAAACCGTATCAGTTATTTCGTCTTTATCTACAAAAAGACCTTGAGAGAACTGAAAAGCTACTAGGTCGCCTACAACCGTTAAACTAGAGACACAGGAGACGGAAAAGATTTTGGTCGAACTTGTAGACCTTCAAGTGCCAAGTGTATAACGACTTCGGACCGAACCTCTTAAAACTCGTAATGAAATGATCGTACACTCTACTCACGTTGACACGTTATCAAAGTCGTAAGAAACCGTAACGGAAAGAAACCCTAACCTTACTTTTGACTGGAAAAGGTCAGGACACCGGTGACGACTCAAAAGGTTTAAAAGTACGAATCTCCTACGGAAAAAACAAGCTAGTGAGTCAGCACAGGCTGAGAAACGTCGGGGTACTTAACGTCGTCCGGTCCGAAGGGACAAGAAGTGGTAGAGGACCTCGAACGAGTTTGAGTACAGGTAACTTAACCACTACGACAGATTGGTAAAGCCTGAAGGGACCACCGAATCTCCCATTTCGCAGACGGACGTTACACCCTCTGGCCCCAAGATAGGGACCCAGCCCTTCTAGGGGACCTCTTCCTTTACTGTTGGGTGAGGTCATGAGAACGGACCTTTTAGGGTACCTGTCCTCCTCGGACCATCCGATGTCAGGTACCCCAGTGTTTCTCAGCCTGTACTGACTCACTGAAGTGAAAGTGAAAGATTGGTAGAACAAGAGACAGTAGGGGAAGACGGAAATTAGAAAGGGTCGTAGTCTTTCACTTTCTTTCTGGGTCGTAGTCCCAGAAAAAGTAACTCAGTCGAGAAGTGTAGTCCACCGGTTTTATAACCTCGAAGTCGAAGTCGTAGTCAGGAAAGTCACTGATAAGTCCTGACTAAAGGACATCCTACCTGACCAAACTAGAGAAACGTCAGGTCCCCTGAGAGTTTCATAAGAGGTTGTGGTCAAGTTTTTGTAGTTAAGAAACCACGAATCGAAAGAAATATCAGATCGAGAGTGTAGGTATGTACTAACGACCTTTTTGGTATCGAAACTGATCTACCTGGAAACAACTGTGTCATTACAGAGAGAAAAATTATACGACAGATCCAACCAGTATTGAAAAGAAGGTTTCTCGTTCGCAGAAAATTAAAGTACCGACGTTAGTGGTAGACGTCACTAAAACCTCGGGTTCTTTTATTTCAGACAGTGACAAAAGTAACAAAGGGGTAGATAAACGATACTTCACTACCCTGGCCTACGGTACTAGAAACAAAAGACTTACAACTCAAAATTCGGTTGAAAAAGTGAGAGGAGAAAGTGAAGGTAGTTCTCCGAGAAATCAACGAGAAACGAAAGACCGTATCCCCACCACAGTAGACGTATAGACTCCAATAACTATAAAGAGGGCCGTTAGAGCTAAGGTCGAACACGAAGAAGGTCGGGTCACAAAGAGTGCTACATGAGACGTATATTCAATTTATTCGTCCCACTGTCAGATGTCGGAACTACGACTATATGAGGAAGGGGATAAACCTTGGTCAGGCAACAAGGTATAGACCAAGATTGAGAACGAAGAACTGAAGAATCTCCTATCGGTCAACGAAAACTCCTCACCCCTTGGGGTCAGCGAGACCTAAAGTATTCTTCAACGTTTAAGTTGAGTAAGACCCCTTAAACAATGTATTTGTTTACGTAGGAGAGGTGAGGTCGACCATTTACCTTGACTTACTCGACCTAAGTGAAATACGAACAAAGGTAAAAGTGATACAGACACGTACACAGGACCTCCTCTACCCTTTTCCCGGCCCTCACCCTTCTCGTCTACACCAATGGACGTTCTGACTCGCTCCGTCGGTCCAGGGAATAATTGAAGGTCGGTACGGAGAGAGAGAGGAAGGACGAAATGATTTCTCGTGACTGAGTGAGCTTCCCCGTGTCTTTGGTAACCGTTTCAACGTCAGTAATGAAGGGGTTGGTAAAGTAAGACTGTGAAGATACGTCGATTCTAAATTCAGAGAGTTCTTGTCTTCGTCGTTTGCGGTCTCACTAAAAACTATGAATTCGGTTTCACGAAGGTTTTATTTTGTACGAGTACACAAGTAAAGACGAGGTTTTTACGGTCGTTCCTGGAGAAAATGAAAACAAATGGTTTATCTAACGACCGGGGAGGCACCACGTGTCTTGTGGACGTATCCTAAACATAGACAACCTTTCTTACTTTCCGGTGACCCCGACCTATAGAGGGGTAGTGAAAAAAAAGGGGCACCCGAAAGAGGGGAGTAATTTGACTCGACGACGAGAAATCATTCAAACCAGTGAGAGAACAAGTCTTTCTTCAAAATTAAGGATCCTTTTCTCCTGACCTTAATTTCGATACGATATAGCGTTATAACGGGTACTCCAAAAAAAATTAAACTGAAAATGAAATATAACTACATACGAACTAAATGTTACAACACAATTAAAGTCCGAAGTCGTGTTACCAAGTCAATATGAATATAGGTAAGAAATAGAGGGGTAGTAACTGATAGAGGAAGAGCGAACGATTAACGGGATCAAAAGGATCTAAAAGGTCGTAGGATCTAAGTACCCTACGACCCCACGAAAAAGGTGGGGGTCAAGGCATGATTACTTCGTGACAAGGGATTTGGCTGGGAGTGTAAGGAAGGGAAACGGGACGGAGGGGAGGGTATCACTAACTAAAATCAGAACGGAACACAAAATTCACTATGTCAATCGATGGTTCACTTTCAAAGATAATCTGAAGACCCAGTCTTTATTAGTAAGGGACATCCTACACTTATTTCTTCGCGAACCGGGGTCTTTGACAGTCGTCGATAAAACTTTGACGTCTTCGTCCTACTTCAACCATGGTATCTCGTCCCGTCGTCTCCGCTTGACCTCGGTACCAATGCAGTAACTTGACAATCTCACTAGAGACGGGCTCCGGTCGTGGTCGAGATCTAAAAAATCCACGCATTTCACTATGTTAGGGAAGGTATGTCTTTGGTCGGACAACACCTAATAAGACAGTGAACATTGGTTTTCGTAGGACACTCACTTTCAGTGAGCCAGTACAGACTGAGAAACGCTGGGGTACCTGGTATGACAGTATGTCAGGTACTTTAAGAGGTCCGGTCTTACGACCTAACCCATCGGAAAGGTTGGGTCCCTAACTTGGGTCCAGAGGGTGTAACATCCGTCTAAGAGGGTGTAACGTCGGTGTTCTCTTCGAGATTTTCGTAAGATTCATTACATATTAAAGGAATTCTCGTTTTCGAAAGAAAGTTCTAGATAAATTGAGGTACCGTATAGTAATTGTATATGATTGGTGTACTCAATCATCGAAAGATTTATCGAACCGGAAGAATCTCCTAACTCAAAGTAAATTCCACCCATATAGTGATTTCTTTTATTTTTGTTTACAGTGAAGAATTGAAAAAGGACCTCCCAGACCTTAAATTCGATATCGTGTTCTAGTAAAGATAAACCACTTATCAAGTAGAATTACTTCAGTCATCATAAGAAAACGGGAAAACAACTTATTCTTGTAAATCTTTCGCCATAGTTTACAGATCGAGTGTCGAGGATGTATATTCTCAAAAAGAAGATCCTTCTAGTGACAATTTTATTAGGACCGACGTCGAGACTTTTGGTCACCGGAGTCTCTGACATGAGGGTGATCCTAGACTAAGAGTAGAGGGGTTACTTTGTCACAGAGTTCAGTTCTTCGAGACTCCAGGAGACGAAAGAGAGGAGGAAAGGGGGTAAATTTATACCGGGTAAGGGAAGAGAAGACAAAAAGTGTACAAAAGAAGAAAAGGAAGAGAAGGTCCAATGGGATTAGACTAAGAAGAGTAAAATAAGACCTAAATAAAACGGAATAAATTATAGTGGTAGACAGACGAGTGAGAAGGTCTAAAACGGGTGCGGTAGTAAGGGTTAGTTTTCAAACCATGGTGTCCGTATTACAAAAGACACATCGACTCCATACGAACCAGTAAAATTAAAATACACGATTTTGATTTTCTAAACTATCTGATGTCGAAAAATTTTTTAATTAATTAAAATTAATCTCCGATTAATGAAATGTTATAACATCACCAAAAACGGTCTGTAGTTGTACTTAGTCGGTGCCCACGTGTACACAACGGGTAGGTCTTGGGGGGAGGATAGAGGGAAGGGTAGGGTAGGGGGTCCCATTTGATGTCGAAGGTTGTATAAAAGGGGAAAGACGAACTAGTACAAGGAGACTATTACTAAGATCTTATACAAGGGGTATGGTGATCATCGTTGTAATACACCTTTGAATATTTTTCATGTTTAACCCACTGGGTAGGGGTCTATATGATTCAGTCTTTGTACCCCCCTACCCAGGTCACTGTACCTAAACTTGTCGGAAGGTACACTAAGGCTACGTACGACTTCACACTCTTTGGGACCAGATCTATTAAAAAGGAGGATAGTGGTCTACCAAAAGTAAAAGGATATTCTAAAGAATTTCCCTTACTCCCACACCCTTTTCATGAAGGGGAAATTGAACTGGTCGGGACGAAGTTACTTCCTACGGACACTTTCATACAGACATACGACGGAAGAGACTTAAGGTCCCGTTCTAGTAAGATAAAAGTATTCGACGTCGACCATCGTTGAACCTTATATGAAGTCTCGGGGACGAGGACCGTTGTCACCGTCAAAAGGTCGGGTACGACCGTGACGGGTGTTACTGAAGATCATCCTGTTTTTCTCTATAAAAGAAAATTTTTCCTTCTCTCCCTAAGTCAGAGTTTTAGTTCTGTAGGTTTTACTTTTAGTACTGAATGACGACTGGGACCGCAAGGAGGACACGAGGAACAAGGAGAAGACACATAGTGACTAAAGGATCTGCGAGTCGAGGATCTCAGTGGGAAGAGGGGAGAGAGAAAAGTCAGACTGCGCAGGTGAGGGTGGAGGATAGGATCCAGTAGAACGGGGTCCTCTACAGTACCAAAAGAAGAGGAGGAGGGGTAATAGAGAAGAAAGTTAGACAGAATGAGTGGTGTATGTCTACTTAAAAGGAACTTATTAGTAGAGATTCAACAATGAAAGAAAAACTTTGACCCGTAGTGACGGACGACCGGTTTGGGTAGTCGGATCTTGAGGTCTGAGAAGTCTTAGACTGTGTTTATGTAGAAAGACTTGTAGATCCTTGCGGGTGGGATCTGTCAGATGGTCAACAGGGGACAACTGGTACGGGCAAGGAGGAGACTAAGAACGAGAGAGGATCCTGACCTTACGGGGTGAGTTGTACACATGAATAGTTTCGGACAGGAAGAGAGGTCCTGATCGAGTACGTAGTGGAGGTGTACCTCAACTAGTGAGGTCCGGTGCCACGAGCAAGGTCGGAGGTCTAGAGGTATCGGGAAAACAGAGGTGGAAATAGAGTGTAACAGTGGAAAGGGTAGAGAGACGCACGTAATGATCGTTACACTAGCAACTCAGACCCAAAACATCTCGAAACACACGAGTCACAACCACATCCAGAGGAACTCGTAAATAAATGTTTACCCCTTTTGTACGTTCATGAGCCATAAATTCCTTAAAAGTTGTACAAATATAAAATTACTCGAAATAAACATCTACACATTACAACAAGAACGTTCACATTTTTTATTTAGACAATATTTATTATACGGAGTAATGAAAGTGACAAAACTGTAATCTTCATAATTCTTTTGTAAGGATCGTACTCGTATCGAGTTGAACGAAGACTTCTCGAAAACATTTTTATACCTAAATACTTCGAGAGAAAGAAACCTCGTTTTTGAAAATTACAGTGTCTATACACACACAATCAGGGATTATAAAATCTGTAGTTTTGTTTTAAGTCCCATTTCCGAACATTTGTGTTTAACGAAAAACGGTAAAGTTTTTTGTAATTGAAGTAAAATCACTTATTGACTCCATCATTAAGACGATCTTATAGGTTTATAAACCTCTTTTATTCTCAAAATCGTGTATAATAGAATAATGGACAAAATAATTGAGTAGAAGAAGAAATCTTATGGTCTTACAAATCTTTACTACCGTTTATACTATAATTATAAATATGATAAAGTTATGGATTATGATTGAATTATTGACTTGATCGAATGGGGAGTTATTGTTTTCTTCTTTTTAAAACTTCGGAGACATTACGTGTGTCATAGTCAACCAGTTTTTGGATTTAATATCAAAATGGGATTCCTTTAAGTCAAAATACTAAAAATTCTTGTAGTGTCTCTGATTTTAATCAAGTCCTTTACGAATGTCCAAGGTCCCCTTTTGATAGAATTACTTGATTATTTGTAATCAAGATAGAGATTAGTTTTATATGTATCACAAAGATTTTATCAGGTTAAACAAGAGAATTTATCGTATACTTGATAAAGAACAAATGTATAAACGTATTATCTCCTTCATAAGTACCTTCCGGAGAATGCACACTATTATAAATTCCTCGGAAGTAAAAGTGTATCTTCATAGTGAAGAGTCATGTCAAAGAAGTGTTCCAGATAATATCAAAGTCCCAGTTTCATGGGTCGTGTCCGTGCACTGAGTAAGGTCGGGGAGCCGTCGGACAAGGAGTCAAGGACGACGAAAAGGCCGAGACAGCGAGTAGTGGTGCGGAAGACGTCCCTCGAACTCCCGGAAGAAGGGACGTTGTCGGGGTGGAGGGGTAGTCTATCAGGTGTCAGAACTAACAGTGTCACGGAGAGGAGGTCCCTGACCTCTCCTCCCCAGGGTCCGTGACATAGGGGTGCCCCGACTTAAGTCTCTTCACGAAACCAGGGTCGTTCGATTTGAATCTTTCCCCGATTTTTGTCTGAAGATTCTTTTACCCTAAACAAACCTATTTCCTCTTGGATATTTTGAAAATATTAAGTGTTTACGTCTTAATTGCTCGTAAAAAAAGATCACGACGACCCGTCGACGATTTCTAGCTCCTCAGTGACGAATAAGATGACTTGCGTTTTACTGTCACATCACTAGCAATAGATTCAGTGAAGATCTCTCCCTCGACTCCGGACTCTTCTTAACCGACAAAATACACTCGTCCTTGAAATTATAAAGAAAAGTGTGCACCCATGAGTAACGGTACCCGAAGGATCCACCGAATCACCATCTCTTAGGTGAACGGTTACGTCCTCGATGACCTCTATGCCCAAGTTAGGGACCCAGGCCTTCTAGGGGGTCCCCTCCTTTACCGTCGAGGTGAGGTCATAGGAACGGACCTTTTAAGGTACCTGTCTCCTCGGAGCGTCCGATTTCACGTACCTCAGTGTTTCTCAAACTATACTGACTCGTTCACTCGTGCGTACGGTCGCGAGTAACAGTCGGAAAGGGTGATCTAGACTTCCTCGAGCCCGGTGGTACTGTACGAAAGAAGGGACCTGAAACTTCTATTAGTGAGAAAAGTGATAAGATGAGGAGACCGATGAAGAATCTAAGGAAACGACCAGTAGGAATGGAAAGATTGGAGATTTAAAACCTGACGGGGTCTCGACAGAGGAGTCTAAAGAATAAAAAAAGACAAATTGGATAGGGGATGCACTGAAGTAGGATAGGGAAGTCAAGTCGAGTCAGCGAGTCAGCCCAGACTGAGAAACGCTGGGGTACTTAGCGTCGTGTGGTCCGGAGGGACAGGTAGTGGTCGAGGATCTCAAGTAAGTCTAAGTGCAGGTAGCTCAGTCACTACGGTAGGTCGGTAGAATAGGAACCAGCAGGGGAAGAGGAGGACGGGGGTCAGGGAGGGTCGGAGTCCCAGAAAAGGTTACTCAGTTGAGAAACGTACTCCACCGGTTTCATGACCTCAAAGTCGAAATCGTAGTAAGGAAGGTTTCTTTAGGGTCCCAACTAGAGGAAGTCTTACCTGACCAACCTAGAGGAACGTCAGGTTCCCTGAGAGTTCTCAGAAGAGGTTGTGGTGTCAAGTTTTCGTAGTTAAGAAGTCGCGAGTAGAAAGAAGTGTTAGGTTGAGAGTGTAGGTATGTACTGATGACCTTTTGGTATCGGAACTGATCTACCTGGAAACAACCGTTTCATTACAGAGACGAAAAATTATACGATAGATCCAACCAGTATTGAAAGGAAGGTTCCTCATTCGTACAAAATTAAAGTACCGACGTTAGTGGTAGACGTCACTAAAACCTCGGGTCTTTTTACTTCAGACTGTGACAAAGGTGACAAAGGGGTAGATAAAGGGTACTTCACTACCCTGGTCTACGGTACTATAAGCAAAAGACTTACAACTCGAAATTCGGTTGAAAAAGTGAGAGGAGAAAGTGAAAGTAGTTCTCCGCAAAATCAAGGAGAAGTGAAAGACGGTATTCCCACCACAGTAGACGTATAGACTCCAATATCTATAAAGAGGGTCGTTAGGACTAAGGTCGAATACGAAGAAGGTCGAGTCGCAAAGAGTACTACATGAGACGTATCTTCAATTTATTCGTCCCACTGCTATATGTCGGAACTGTATGAAGAAAAGGATAAACCTTGGTCAGACAACAAGGTACAGGTCAAGATTGACAACGAAGGACTGGACGTATACGGAAAGAATTCTCCGTCCAGTCCACCAGACCATAAGGGTAGAGAAAGCCTTAAAAGGTGTCAAATAACACTAGGTGTGTCAGTTTCCGAAACCGTACCAGTTATTTCGTCTTTATCTACAAAAAGACCTTGAGAACGAAAAAACTACTACGAACCGAAATATATTAACAGGTTTATCACTACCGAGATAAATATAGAGAACATGGAGGTAGGGACTGAGGGGGGTTTGTGGTCCGAGCAGGGATTAGTAGTGAGTTGTAGAGGTGACCTACAGAGGTTCCGTGACCAGTTATCGTTCGACGTTACTTGTCCAGGTTTTCACTTGAGACTTACTATTGAGGAGTTGGACGAGGAGGAAGTCGAAAGGGGTAACGACATGGGAACACAAAGGAGTCCGGTTTTTGAACCTTAGGCGGAACTGAGGAAATAATTCAGAAAGGGCAGACAGTACGTTTAGTAGTCGGATAGGACGTTTCATATAGGTCTATGATTGGTACTGAGTACTGATAAAGGTAGTAGGACCGGGTAAGTCCAGGTTCAAAAAGACAACGGACTTTCTAATATTAACAAAGGTTTAGTCAGAAGAAGGTAGTGGAATATAAAATAAGAGTTTCATCGTCGGTCTTATTAAAAAAATTTTACATTCAGTGTAAACAAGTTTTGACAGATTACCAAAAAACAGAGTGTCTTTACTTCATAAATCGTACGGGTGTTTGAATTCTACTATTAGTCAGTAAGACGTCTCTTAGACTTCTTATTTGTAAACCTATATAGAGAAAGATTTTTTTCGTATTACGTTTCATAAATAATAACTATCAATGTATGTCATTATTAGTTGTTGTTAATTTGTGGCGACGTCAAGGGTCACAAATACTAAATACGATAGACGTAAAGTCTCAATATGTAATACCTATATAGAATTCTTCTATACCACACGGGTAGTACCCGACGAGTACAGGGTTCCTGTTTGTAGTATCGGTCTTTACCTGTTAGATTAAACAATCTTCGAACTGTTTTTCAATTAACACTTCTTAAGATTTGGACGTTTAATCGTTTTAACGAAAAAGAACCTTAACGACGAATTAAACTAGGTTTAGTCATTTCTAACTTAACAAGACAAAGTATCCGTAACTGTAAGGTAACTTTACTTAATAGAAATCGTAAAGATTCAACAACAACAAGTCAGAGATTCAGCACAGACTGAGAAACGTTGGGGTACCTGACACCGTGTGGTCCGAGTATCCATCTTAATTTAAATGTTGTGTTTATAAACACTTCTTGACTACATAGGTCCATCCAAGATTGTTATGGACCTCGTGAGGTCTAAAGTAAACTTTATCTTTATATCCGTTCTACAAAGTTCTTATGGTCACCCTTTATTTAGATTAATAGACTATGTTTATCGTCTAACAAGTATCAGTAAGTAGGTGAGTACGTCAGTTGTTTGTGACTCCTAAGTCACTATTCTGGACGAAGGATAAAAACACTTCCAACATCAGAAATTCCCCTCTGTCTGTACTTCTTCTAATTCACATTATCCCACCCTAACATCCTATTATCACAATTAACTCCCTACAATTTTCACGGTGTCTTTGTATCTTTTTCTACCTTTCTATTCCTTTAACTTAACGAAACACTTCCGTAGAGGAAGGTAGTAACAAGTAAAATAGTCAGTTGCGATCTATGATCGTCTCGAGATACGGGACACGATTCCGGGTTGTTATATTAGGGTCCTCTCTCTATCGATTATTTGTTAGTGTTAAGTCAAGTCATCTACGTCACCGATTTCACACGGGTCCCTCGGTACCTTACCCGTCCTTCCTGTGGAGTCGGGTCCTCGTTCGGCCGTCCCTTACGAAGGTCTCCTTTGACTCGGAGTCCCTTCTCTTTCCAACGTTTTCTACCGTAACGGTAAGTCTCTTGGAGTTCATATGTCACACCGTTCTCGTACCTAAAATTCCTCCTCGAGACCCCCTTTCCTCCGACCTCTTTATGTATCCTCGGTCCAGAAGTTACCGACCGTCACAAAGGACGCCGTAAATCTTCCTTTATTCTTCGTAACTGTTTACCTTACCCGAAGGGACCATCGAGTCGACCATTTCTTAGACGGACGTTACGTTCTCTGGGACCAAGTTAAGGACCCAGTCCTTCCAAGGGACCTCTTCCCTATCCGATAGGTGAGGTCATAAGAACCCGTAGGGACCACCGAGTCTACCGTTTCTTAGACGGACGTCACACCCTCTGGACCCAAGTTAGGGACCCAACCCTTCCAGAGGACCTCTTCCCGAACCGTTGGGTAAGATCACAAGAACGGACCTCTTAGGGGTACCTGTGTCCTCGGACCGTCCGATGTCAGGTACCGGAACGTCTATCAGCCTGTACTGATTCGCTGATTCATGTGCACACATTTTACTCCTTTACCGTTATGTAAAGACAAAATCTTTCAAGAGAAGTCGTCATCCCGTTTCCTGTCTCACCTCTCTTCCCTATGACTTTCGTCTCTTCGGTGAGACTTTCGAGTCCACTAAGTCCTTAGGTCCTGTAGTCATTTACCACTTCTGGATTCACCCCCCGTCACGTCCCCGGTCTCACTTCCCCCATTCCTCTCCCTGACCCCTTCGTAACCCTTCTATTTCGTCTTTGGAGCCACGGGATGACACGTCCCTCCCATTGCCTCTCACAACAAAGATGCTACCGTAGGTCAAAAGACTACAACCTGATTGGCATGAATAATCTCCGGTAAGGGAGATTTTACCAGACGGAGGGGATTCCTCTCGAGTTTTGTCGGGTCACCCTTACGGTCCTTTTCACCGTCTTAAAGTAAATGTGAAAAGAGTCAAAAATTTAAAGACACATATATATACACACACATATGTCTCAGCTGTCATTTGATCATGTTACCATATATATATGTTAAAAATTTTTTTTATAAACAAACCGACACAATCCAGAATCAACATCGTACACCCTAGATCAAGGGACTGGTCCTAAGCTTGGACCCGGTGGACGTACCCCTTGCGTCTCAGAATCGGTGACCTGGTGGTCCCTTCACGGATATCAAATATTCATTTACTCAGAAGTATATAATATCCCATACGTGTCATAAAAGAATAGTCTCTACATGCTAGTTTTTTGAACTTCGGACTCCCGTCCTAATATCATCTCTTTTTTTAACCGTCAATCCCCTTTAAATTTCACGCAGGTCTTGTAGATCCGTCTTTAAGGATGTCCTGACAGGATACCTTGAAAGACACTAGTATCTTTTCAAGATTTATACACAACAAGTCATACCACCGGTCATAGATGAATACCGGTAATTCGTGAACTTTACACCAAGTACGGTGATTCCTCGACTTGAAAAATTAAAACTATTTAAATTTAAATAAATTTATCGGTGTACATCGATTACCGATGGTATAACCTTTCCTGTTTAGATTTTGAATCTCCTCTCTGGACCTTAGAGTAAGTAATTTACGAAGGTGACCGATTCGTAAAATATGTGTAAAATTTTGTGACATTAGTGGGGTTGAGGGAATACCTCATCTGTCATAATATTTTCTTTTCTCAACTCAAAAAGAAATGAGACAGGAGAATTATCACCTCCAAATATAACGTTCCTTCTCGTGTAAACGAGACTTTATACACATCAATATCTATAAGAAGTCACAATCAGTGAGTCAGCTCAGACTGAGAAACACTGGGGTATCTGACATCGGGCAGTCCGAGAAGACAGGTACCCTAAGAGGTCCGTTCTTATGACCTCACCCAACGGTACGGGAGGAGGTCCCCTAGAAGGGTTGGGTCCCTAGTTTAGGACCAGAAGAGGTAACGTCCGTCTAAGAAATGGTAAACTCGGTAGTCCCTTCGGGTATGAGGAATGACCTTCTATACATACGTAGAAGGTTCGTGATTAAAAGAAAAGAAAAAGAAAGTCCACCGACCGAGACAACCTCTAAGTTTATACATAATAAAATTATAAAATAATAATACTGACATCAGAAGACCTGGGTAACGGGTTTGTCCATTTAGAAGTCTTAAAACTTATCGTACTGAAAGTTTAGACTCTATTTCAGAAGTAAAATTAATGACCTGTACTCGATTGACTAGAGGAGTGAATCCGAGTAGAATTGTGAAGTAGAGACGTCTGACTCTTTGTAAGGGAATTAAGATTCAGTCAAGACACAAGGGGTAATAGTGTTCTGACCCTAGATTACTATCACAAAAGTGGTGAATCAGAATCCTCTAGGGGTTACTTAATAGGTAAAATTGGGAAAATAGACCCATATTATTTGTACCGGAACTACAGTCCGAACAAAGGGATCTTTCCGTACAGATACACAGGTTTTCACTCGGTACTCGGTGCTCAGTATCGGGAATCAGGTGAACCATCGTTACTGTATCTTCCTTTAATTGGGTTGTTATCTTTGTCACTTGGCGGTACACTTCTGGTACTGGAAAGGGGTGGAGACTGGAAACCGAGAGAGTTGGTAAATTGAAACACAAAGACACCAAGAGAAGAGAACCTGGTTACCGGGAGTTTGACCACACTCGTAGTCTTAATCGACTCTACCTCCCCCGAACAATCTTGTGTCTTAGGAACCGGGATCGGGATCTCGAGGACTACTCATCTAGACCGTTTCCCGAACTCTTAAACATAAAGACTATTCAAGACCCACGACGACGACGGTGTGAAACTCCTGGTGACAGGCTCTTTTGTCCCCCTTCAGGTTAAATTAAGGTCCACAAACCTACAGGGAAACTTTTGAGACCTATTTTCCACGATAAATTAAATTTGACTCCGACTTCGAGTCTTTAATTGTTAACGTTAGAGTCCCGATAAGTGTATCGTAAAACACGATACTAAATGAGAACTGTATGATTCCCGATTATATACCTCTCTATTTATTTTGAGGACCCACTGTAAAGTTGTCTTTAAGACATTCACGTATTTACTGTGACTTTTATAATATAACGAGTGTTTATACGTGTAAAGTCGTGAAACGGAACTAAAGAAAACGTGAAGATAAAACTCATGTTCGTTGTCACTATTTCTCGAGAGTTTTAGGTTACTACTTTCCCTTTAGTTTTGTGGGAAGTGTTTCCAAAAGTCGACTCATCAAAACAACCGTTTTACTTCTAGGCCCGGTCCTAAATGTCCGTGGTTTATGATCAAAGACTAGAAGGTTCAATTTACAACGCTATAACGGGTCCTGACTGAGTCGTAGATAAAAGGGTGGTCAGTCTTCTGTGTCCTTACGGAAAAGTGTAGTCTTCCTACAGTTCGGTACACTGTCTATTTTGACCTCTAGTCAGTAAAACTGGTCTAGCAATCCGTCCCACAAAAGGTCGTGAAAGAAGGGGCGATTCTTAAGATCATAAAAATATGGAAAAAAACCAAACAAAATTTTATGTAGGATAAAGATAAAACTGGGATGATTCTTGTAAAAAGTTTCTCTACACTGGAGTCAAACATTTTTCATATTCAGACTCTCTTAGGAACAGAGTTTCCCGTAAAGTAAAGTGTCAAGAACAAAATCTTTCTAGTTAATTATAATAAATTATCAACTTGAATAAAATGATTCAACACTTTCCTCCACTAGTTTTTGATCTCCGTCACTGGAAGGTTAATGGTCCGAGTCTACTCGACGTCGCCCCTTCCCCCTCAGTGGCCCCGTACGAGGTCTGGGAATCAGTAGTTCACGTCCTTCTAGTACCCCGAACCTTTGGTCGAGGGGGTTTCCTTAAAAGAACGGTGCCATGGGGTTTAGTTTACGATGGTAGAGGTTAAAATGAAAACATTCTCAAAATAAAATGGAGTGAGATTTCTTTTATTAAATTAGAATTAAGAGAGGGTTATTCTTGGTTTGGTATTCCTTTGACGTTTCGAAAGGTCCTAGACACTAACCAGTCAACGCAGGTTTGCGACCGTTACCCTTGATAAAGTAAAATTCGTGAGTGTTCTTCTGGGTGAAGCCAAGAAAGGGTTTTCGTTCGTGTAAAAAACGATTGTGTCACTCCAAAAATAAACCGACGGACCAAAAGAAGACGACACAAAAACCCTCATCCCCTTACCTAAGAATCTTTTAGAGTGTTCTAGATACCTAGGGGGATGATCTTTTCATGTGTGAAGAAGTATGTGTGTTTTACTACCCTGTCTACGTTAAAGTCTCTCAGGCACGTTCAAGACGTTGAGTCAGATAGTTGACTGGATTCTTAGGCGAACGACTCTTTGACGGGGTAACGAAAGTCTGAGTACTGTTTTTTTAGTAGTAGGTTCAACCTAGTGGGAGGAGGAAGGAGCGGGGAGGAGAAGGAGGTTGTGAGTTTCAACTGTCTTGTCCAACCAACAGAGTAGGTTCGAGGATTCGAAGTCGTTAGAGAAACGAAATAAACGTTACTTGACTGGAGGGTAGTGGGGGTGTAGACAAGTGGGGAACAAGTATTGATTCTACATTGTCTTGGATACTCTTGTAAACCATGGGTGTCTTATAGGAAAACCTGTCAAAACTAGAATCCAAGTGATATTATCACCAAATGTGGTAATTGTGGTACAACAGAATTCTTGTAGTCATTGTACACAGTATCTTCAGAGTGAGTCGTTAAAATTTACTCCACAGTCTATAACCCCCGGTCTTTACATAACTTTCTCGAAATAAACACCATAGGAGAAGTGGGTCGATTTCACTTCCCACTCAGGATCCGAGTATCGGAACCCTATACACTTCGACACTTCTTCGACGATAATCTTATTCCCTAACCATGACTACTTGGATAAACGTCCCGTCGTTTCCTCTACGTCTGTATCTCTAGTCTGAACGTCTGTGTCGCCCCCTTTTCTCTCTCACCCTGTTTAACTCTCTCATCGTACCTTTGTACATGTAATGGTATACATTTTATCTGTCGGTTACCTTTAAACGACATACTGGGTCCCTCGAGTCTGACCACCAGACACTGTCGGATCTCCCCTCCCTACCCCAACCTCCACACTTTCTCCGAGTTCTCCCTCCCCTGTATACATATGGAGACCGGTTAAGTACAACTACATACCGTCTTTGGTTGTGCTATACCGTTTCGTTAATAGGAGGTTAATTTTTATTTATTTAAAGGTTTTTTCTCATTCCCTAACGGAGGAAAAGACAGGGAACTTATCATCATAATTAGCGAGTCAACACGGGCCGAGAAACGCTGGGGTACCTGGCACCGGACGGTCCGAGGAGACAGGTACCCTAAGAGGTCCATTCTTATGACCACACCTAAAGGTAGCGGTGAGATCTCCTAGAAGGGTTGGGTCCCTAGCTTGGACCCAGAGGGTGTAACGTCCTTCTAAGAAATGACAGACTCGATGTCCTTTCTAGGTAGGGAACTTATCTTCCGATTTTAACTACGAGTGGTACCTCTTGAGTAGTTCCTTTTGGCAGGTCGGAAGGTTTGGATTTGAGACGGAAAGCCCTTGTTAGTATGACTGATTTGGAGTCCAGGTGTGACCACCGAATGCAGGGAATTGAAGGTAGGAGAAAGACGTAAAGACGAAAATCTCAAGAGAGGTGAACCACCCACAGGTCGTCGGTCTTCCTGCTACGGCCTAAGTCAAATTTGTTTCTTTTACTGCAGACGACCTCCCGGTCCCGGTAGACCTCCTTACTGACGGGGGGGTAGGTCATCGGACCACCGTGGATCTGGACTTAAACTGTTCTTGTGCAGTGAATTAAAATAAAATCATAAATCAAGTTCTGTTACAGGCCCACCGTACACATAAACCATAAAATTCACATCTGCTTCTTAGTCTGTAGTCAGAGTGACTATAGCTCCGGGGTTATGCCCCATTTTACAAAGTCACTAGGTTTTTCTCCATAAGAAGTCTTCAACCGTAACCAAAGTATGTAATGACGTCGTCAGGGGTTGGAGAAAGTGTGGTCTGTGGACAAAGTACCTTCTGTTAAAAAGGTGCCTAGTCACCCCCTCCGCCTCAAAAGTCAAAGAGGGTGGTGAGTGGAGGACGACACACCTGACCAAGGATTGTCCGGTCCCGGGTTATGACTAAGTACTAACCCCTTGGGACGTAATAATATAGTTTTGAAATTTATCTTTATTACAGTAAACTTACTTTAAAAAGTATGTAATTTAAGTGACACTTCTGTTGTATGAAATTGAAGATAAAACTTTTTCCGATTATCAGAATCTGAACTTTCTCATAATTTATTACTAAAGACCTTTCAACGATAAAAAGAATTATACTAAGAATTGATCGTTAACCTTAAGAAATTGGTGATAATTAAATCAATAAATACTTTGTACGGATTACGATTTATATACTTCTTTTGCTAGTGAAAGATTCTGGACACTTCAGTCCCAAGTACAGACTGTGAGTAAAGATAGGAGATGAGACGGATCCTGTCGTGAAGAGATATCCCATATAAGTTATGTACATACAACTGACTAAATAAGTAAATATAAAATTAATTCTACTTTCGTGGGAAAACTAAGTTCCACAAATATTAACATCAACTTCTCTATTATAAAAAGGATTAAGTATCTTCGAGATTCACTGCACAGTTCAGTTTATTGTAAAGTTAGATGATGAATTCTGAAAACGGACTTTATAAATGATACTTTGGGTTTTTTCTTTAGGATAGGACAAGTCCCCTTTATATACTGGGGTTAGTGTCACACTAAACAGGAGATTCTCAGTTATTTTACGGTAGACGGAGGAACCAAAGTGTTATTTATTCGAAACGTTACGTACACCGGAGACCTAATGAACGAGGGGACACGATCTTAATAGGGCACCCCAACTTTTGCTAACGAATGAGTAGACAGAGGGTGGTTACCCGTCTACTGAACGATCCTCTTTTAATTCATGAAACCTTACGTAATTGAGAAGTCCTGATTATGTCACTAAAACTTCGAATCGATCGTCGAACGACGAATCGAATCGTCCGACCCGCAGACTCCTGACTTCGCTTACTTCTTCCGTCAACTTTTAGGTGTCCTCTCGACTCTTGACGCCTGGTGATGGACCGTCAAGAAGATTTATACCGTCCACACGAAGGTCCCTTCCGTACAGGAGAAGATCTGTCGACCCCGGGTGTCGGTTTGTACCATAAACGTTTATTATCTGTGAACTCGATTTAGACGTCTGTAAACCCCGATCACAAATAGAGGAATAATAACGAACCATTCCAACTTCAATCGACCGTTCAAATACGTGAATTTTTTTTTTTTGACATGTCTACACCCTCTAGATATTGGAAACTTTAGTTCTTGTCATTCTCCTTATATGGTCATTCTCCAGAGATAAAGAAAAGAAAAAAAACATTTAATAAAATTAACCTCCAATTAATTAAATGTTATAACATCACCGAAAACGGTATGTAACTGTACTTAGTCGGTACCCATATGTACACAAGGTAGGACTTGAGGTGAGGGTGGAGGGAGGAGTAGGGTAGGGAATCCCAGTAGGGTCACGTGGTCGGGACTCGTGGGTCAGAGTACACAGCTTGGACCTGACCGTTAGTCAAAGCGTATACTATTATATGTACAAAGTTACGATAAGAGAGGTTAGTAGGGTGGGAACGGAAGAGGGTGTCTCAGGTTTTCAGACAAGAAAAAGAGACACAGAGAAAACGACAGAGCGTATATCCAAGTAGCAATGGTAGAAAGATTTAAGGTATATATACGTAACAATATGACATAACCACAAAAAGAAAGACTGACTGAAGTGAGACATATAATCCGACGTCAAAGTAGGTGGAGTAATCTTGACTAAGTTTACGTAAGAAAAATTATCGACTCATTATAAGGTAACACATATACATGGTGTCGAAAGGATAGCTAAGTGGACGGCTACCTGTATGTCCAACGAAGGTACAGGTTCGATAACATTTGTCACGATACTACTTGTGACCCCATGTGCACAGAGATTAAGACTAAAGGAACCACATATACGGGTCGCCATCCTAACGACCCAGTATACCCGTAAGATAAAGGTCAAAAAATTCCTTAGAGGTGTGACAAGAGGTATTACAGACATGATCAAACGTAAGGGTGGTTGTCACATTCTTCCAAGGGAAAAGAGGGGTGGGAGAGGTCGTAAATAAAAAACATCTGAAAAACTATAATCGGTAAGACTGACCGTACTCTACCATGGAGTAACACCAAAACTAAACGTAAAGAGACTATTACTCACTACAACTCGTAGTAAAGTACACAAACAATCGGTAGACATACAGAAGAAAGCTCTTTACAGACAAATCAAGGAACCAGGTAAAAAACTAACCCAGCAAATAAAAAGACGTACTCGACGAACATATAAAAACTCTAATTAAGAAACAGTAAACGAAACAAACGATAATAAAAGAGGGTAGGACTCCCGACAGAAAAGTGGAACGAATATCAAAGGAAGCAGTACGTTTTCGAAAATTCAAATTAATCCAGGGTAAACAAATAAAAACAAAAACAAAGGTAATGAGACCCTCCACACAGTATCTCCTAGGATAAAGAAAAATAAAGGGATCGGACTCTAAAATATATCCCAAAGGGTGTACCGAGTTATCATTTGTTAGACAGACGGTTACGTCCTCTACGTCCTCTGTACCCAAGTTATGGACCCAGCTCTTCTAGGGGACCTCCTCTTTTACCATTCGATGAGGTGATAAGAACGGACCTTTTAAGGTACCTGTCTCCTCGGACCACCCGATGTCTGGTTCGCCAGTGTTTCTCAGTCTACACTGACTCGGGTCGTGTGTGTTGTGTATAATTAGCTTCCATATAAGTATATATATATATATGTGTATTTCATATATAAATATACACAATTGAACTCAAAAGGTGTTTCACCTCGGATTCTGTCTAAACATACGTCACGTCTCTCAAGTAAACTCTGCACAAGGGTCCGTCGTTTTTATTCCCTAGTCTTTCTTATACGGTGTTAGCTCAATACAATAATTCCATCCACAGGGACGGGGATAAAGTTTCCTGTTCGGTACTCTCTACTCCCCTGGTACAAGTTCCCGTACACTCCTCACCGACCTCGTACCCTAAGACTTACATCAAAACTAGTGCAAAATTATCTTTACACTCTAGTAGATATACGTCTTGTAGGAACACCTCCATCGGTAAGTCCGAGTACACTATTAATTATAATTGGGAGGAAAAAGTACAGGAACGTTTCCCGAATATTGAAGCAAAAATGAATCGTCGGACTTTGTCTCTTCTCAAGTACGTAAATGACTGCCTTACCATCTTGATTTACCATCACGGTGACCTTTGAACATTAATTTCACCCTTTACCCTTTCCTCCCCGATAATTTTGACTTTAATCCTTCAGTGGACCACTTTGAAGTCACACTGGGAAATCTATCTCATACAGGAGTACTTTTCCGTACAGAAAAGTTCTAAAGTTGCACCTGTTTTTTCCTTCCCAGATTCAGACAAGTCCGATATAGTGTCTTATGGCATCTTACCCACCGACTATTTGGTGTCTTCGCACAGAGAGTGTCAAGACTTCCACCCATTCAAGTTCTAGTCCGACGGTCGTACCAACTCAAGATGACTCTGGGAGAAGGACCATTCCAGTCACTAAAGAGTTACAGGAGTGTACCATCTTCCTCATTCCCTAGAGAAACTCCAGAGAACATTCTTATCGGTAAGGGAAGTACTCCCGGGGTGGGATAAGAGTACTGGATTAATTGGGGTTTTCCGGGGTCCAGGATTATAGTAGTCGAAACCCTCCTACCTTACACACTTGAACCCCTTCCGTGTTTATAAATCTGGTATCGTCCTTCATTAGGAGGTATCAACGAGTTGAAAGATTTATCTTAGCTTTCATAAAACAAGGTTACCTTCTGGGACCTGTTGTAAACCTTTACGTCCACTAAGGAGGAGAAACCCCGGGGTTTAGAGAATTATCTCGTCGGTCCTCGGACCCTAATAGAGACACTCGTAGGTGTACCCTCATCTGGTACTATGAACCGAAAGTAGTCGTATCGTAAAAAAAAATTTCAAAAATCTTATTTACAGAGGTATGAAGAAGTAATTACAACCCAAACCCATTAATTTTACTTGAATAGTTTCAAAATAACAATCAAAATTTTAGAATAAAAAACAATAAAATTACTTACCGATACCCACCAATGGTTGTTCCCATGTTGGGTATAATTTGATAAAAGAACTACTTGACGGATAATAATGTAAGATCTTCGGTTAATATACTCGAAGACAGTGAACTTATTAATGACATTCCGTGAAACGATTCGGGTAACGTGAGTGGGTGAAAATAAGAGTATTATTAGGTTACATAGTCCACCCAAAGATACTAATAGTAGTGACGAAATGTTTATTCTCTTTATCTCAAACCTCTCTGACTCACTGTATGAACTCCAGTGTGTAGTTCCTTCACCGTCTCCGTCCTAAACTTGGGTCCCTCAGACCGAGGCCCCGTGTAGGAGAATTGTGATTTATCGCACCGTAGGAAGAGAGAGTGAGAAAACCTTTTTTGTAAAATTAGAAAAAAAAAAAAAACGGAGTGTCACTCCGTACACCCAAGAATCAAAGGGTTGGTCCCTAGTTTGGGTACGGAGGACGTAACCTTCGAGTCCCAGAATTGGTGACCTGGTGGTCCCTCCGGGGTGACGTAGGAAGGATTTCTCTTTTCACAAGGAGCACTCTCTGTTGTGGTAATTGGAACAGTGGCATTAGGTGTAAGACCCAAGAGATTGACCTATTAAACAGTGTATCGGACGTAATGTTTACCTTTTCCCTTTCTTGAGGGCAACGAATGGTCACGGAAAGGAGCAGTCGCAGACAGAGGTCCTCGGAGGTCCGTGGTGGGAAGGAACACCCATAATATGTCACCTCGTCGGAGTCTACTTCACATCGTAGATTCTCTCTACCGGTAAGTGACAAACTTCTTTTTATAGACTATTTTTATGTAGAAAAATCACTCCAGTATCTTTATGTTTAAACCCCTGTTTACAATATTTAAGATTACTACATAAAATCGTTCTTGACAGATAATTATCGTTAACTGAAAAAAAAAAATTATCACAAGATGGGACAAAGAAGTGTTTTTAGCGGGACCAGTAATCTCGGGGTGATCCGATATCCCATTCCCTCCATATACCTAAAAAGAGGAAGACCGTCTCTGTCGTTGATCTACTTTAGACTTGTCAGAATCAAATTCGAAACAGAAGTCCACTGAATCTTTAACCCCTTCTCAATAAAACTTTCGTGAATTTCCTTCCCTTCACTACGAATGAAGTGTTCCGGATATTTGAGAGCAAACTAAAAATAACAATAATGACCTTTCTTTGTACAATCTTAGTATTATGCCTTCACCTCTCTAGTCAGATTGTAGGACCGAAACGACGAATTCTTCGACTTTAGGTTCGACCTCTTTACAGTACACGGGAACATCCTACAGGTCACTGACCACTTCTGTTGGGAGACCCACTCACCCCCTCTACTAAATTTACTTACTAAGAAACTTCTGGTTTTTATTTTTTACCTTGTTTACTCATTTATAGATTGAAGAAAACCGTCGTTTTGAAAAGAAAGATTTTGTATAATCAAAGATCTAGAGGGTCCCCTTTTTTCGTGTCTCTAGGTTGAGTTGTAAATCGACTGATTACGGAACAATCAGTACTCCAGTGTTTCAAGGATAAGTAATTGTATACTCTGATTGGTATCGTCTTTATTGACAATTTGATTCTGTATAACAAAAGAAGATGAAAATTTTCATTTCTTTTGTCGTTAATTTTTGTCACCTTTTTAGGTCCATTATAGGATTGACTTTCAGCAAGTCACCAGTACCGGTTGAGAAAACCCCTGGGGGTACCTCTGACATCGGGTGGACCGAGGAGACAGGTACCTTAAGAGGTCCGTTCTTATGACCTCACCCATCGGTAAGGGAAGAGGTCCCATAGAAGGATTAGGACCCTAGTTTGGGCCCAGAGGACGTAACGTCCGTCTAAGAAATGGTGGACTCGGTGGTCCCTTCGGGTTTCGAGGGACTTTATCCTCTATCCTCCGTTGACAGTATATTTTCTTCTTCTTACCAACATGACACTCTTCTACGTTCAAGTTCAAGATCGAAACAGGAAGTCGAAGTATATTATTAGTCGTTTAGTCAAGTCTGGAGATTCGAAGTCAAATGAGTGTTCAATTTCCATGTGGCGTGTGAATTAAGTCTTCTGATACATACCCTGTTGACCCACACACACGCACGCGCGCGTGCACACGAATCAGTGAGTTAGCACTTGTTGGAAACGCTAGGGTACCCTGTTGGTCTATAAGTGTACGTTTTCTTATTTCAACCTTGGGATAGAGTATGATATATTTTCTTATTCGAGTTTTATTTAGTTTCTATATACATTGTTCTATTTGACCTGTAGTGGTTCTACTTTTTGTAGAAACGAAGTTTCCTTCCCTAAGTCTCATCTTAATCCCTACCACAGACCACGGATCTTTTTCCCCGCTCACGACGAAGAGAGGTTACAAAGTTCGGACGGAGCCCGTAGTAACGACAGGTGTCTTAAGGGTATCGGAAGACACCGAAGACACGGAACGAGTCGTATCGATCCCTGAAACGTTAGACAGAAGAGAAGACGGACCTGAGGGATCCAGAGTCTAGAGGTCGTCTGAGTCCAACTGGTAGAGTGGTCTGAAGTGGTTTGAGATGGGGTGAGGTAGTCTGACCCTAACCGGTAGAGTGAGGAGCGGTCGGATCACCTTCGAGAAAGATAAATCCTTCTTGGAGACGAGGGACGAAGAGGTTCGGAGTGACAGGACAGAGGTTTTGAGTCAAGATGAACAATAATTTCTCAACCGGAACTAACGAGTATTTTGAGTGTTGACTCGATTTCAAATTCCTATCTTTACCGAATTTAAATTTTTAAAAGGTCCTTCACTACTTTTTATCAATACAAGGTAATAAGACCATGTCGTTTCTGTTCTTGTTTGTCTTATCAATATAACGATATAATCTCGTAAGATTTCCAAATATTTATAGAACTACATTACTATGGTACTCAACTTCTATTATCACCACTCAATTACGATTATTATTATTCGTATGTAACTAACTTAGGAATGAAAACCACACCAAGTCCATGAAAAGGAGGGGATGGAAGAAAGTTCCTCTTGTTAATCCTTGTTGTAGGTCATTCCTTTATAACTAAAGCCGGGAGTCAAGGTTCTTTACACTATTTGATTAAGTATTTTATTCGTAGGGGTTTAACAAATGTTATGAAAGAACTCCTACAACCGATTCTATGGTCTCTCCGAACAAAATATAAACGAATGTGACCACTTTTAGTCGTTTTCGTAAAATAAAAAGTTCAGTGAATGGGTCGTTTTCTTTATCTCATAAATGAATTCCTTTTCTCGAAAGTTCCGTTACAAAAAGAGACGTTATGAACTGTCTAATAGGTGAGGGGGAACCTCTCCCGGGTCCCACTTCTTCTCTTCCGGAAGGATCTGACTGGTCACCCCGAATCTTCTTTTTCGAGATTGGACTCAGGTTCGACGTGTCAGCATCGAAGATTCAGGAAAAAGAGGAGACTTCGTACTCTTCCGACCGGATCTGATCTCTTCGGTGTCCTGGGAGGTGTGAAAGTCTACGGAGTGAAGGAGACTAACGATACGTATGTGCAACACGTCATATATATATGCTACTTTATAGTGAGTCGGTATTTCTTCTTCCTTTAACCCAGTAAAAATTTCAGAACCTACCTGAATCTCAGGTAGTATGTCTTATTTCCTTCAGTCTTTCTCTTTTTGTTCATAATTGTGGATATATAGTCAAGTCAAGTCAAGTTAACGAGTCAGCACAGGCTGAGAAACACTGGGGCACCTGACGTCGTGTGGTCCGGAGGGACAGGTAGTGATTGAGGGTCTCAAATGAGTTTGAGTACAGGTAACTCAGTCACTATGGTAGGTTGGTAGAGTAGGAGACAGCAGGGGAAGAGGACGGAAGTTAGAAAGGGTCGTAGTCCCAGAAAAGGTTATTCAGTTAAGAAACGTAGTTCACCGGTTTCATAACCTCAAAGTTGAAGTCGTAGTCAGGAAGGTTACTTATAAGTCCTGACTAAAGAAATTCCTAACTGACCAAACTTGCTTATATATACCTTAGATCTTTTTACCACGTCTATTTAGATAAACGTCCCGTTCTTGTCTCTACGTCTACATCCCTTGTCTGTGCACCGGTACCCACCCCCTACCCTACTTGACCCTCCAATCCTAATTGCACACACGTGACGGTACATATTTTGTCTGTCGTTCACCCTTGAATCACGGATCACGTTCCTCGAGTCGAGTCACGAGACACCACTGGATCTCCTTACCCTACTCCCCTCCCACCGTCCAGATTCTCCCTCCCCTATAAACATATGGATGTCGACTAAGTGAAGAACCATCTCGTCTTTGATTGTGTTGTAACATTTCGTTTAGATGGGGTTATTTTTTTTTAATATTTATAGTGTAAGTCAAGTCAAGTCAACGAGTCAGCACAGGCTGAGAGACACTGGGGTACTTAGCGTCGTACGGTCAGGGGGGACAGGTAGTGGTAGAGGGCCTCAAGTGAGTCTGAGTGCAGGTAGCTCAGTCACTACGGTAGGTCGGCAGAGTAGGAGACAGCAGGGGAAGAGGAGGACAGGGGTTAGGGAGGGTCGTAGTCTCAGAAAAGGTTACTCAGTTGAGAAGCGTACTCCACCGGTTTCATGACCTCAAAGTCGAAATCGTAGTAAGGGAGGTTTCTTTAGGGTCCCGACTAGAGGAAGTCTTACCTGACAACCTAGAGGAACGTCAGGTTCCCTGAGTATGTCTTTTACTTCTAGTACCGTAGACCAGGGTAGTGAAGTACCGTTTATCTACCCCTTTGTCACCTTTGTCACAGTCTGAAATAAAACCCCCCGAGGTTTTAGTGACGTCTACCACTGACGTCGGTACTTTAACTTTCTGCGAATGAGGAACCTTCTTTTCAATACTGGTTGAATCTATCGTATAATTTTTCGTCTCTGTAATGAAACGGCTGATTCCAGGCAGATCACTTCCGATACCAAAAAGGTCATCAGTACATACCTACACTCTCAACCTGATACTTCTTTTGACTCACGGCTTCTTAACTACGAAAACTTGACACCACAACCTCTTCTGAGAACTCCCAGGGAACCTGACGTTCCACTAGGTTGGTGAGGTAAGACTTCCTATAGTCGGGTAATCATCCACAGATAATTTCCGTCTTAAACACCCCATTTATTCAGGGTCGGTGTCCGGAAAGACGTACTTCCTCTACTTCCCCTACTTCCCCATTCGTCGAACTTCGTCACCTTTCTTGTGACTGACATTCGAGTTTGTAGAGGTAGAGCCAAGACCGAGGACGCAAATGTTCGAGTGAATCCTGAACTGGAGAGAACCGGTGTCAAAGGGTCGGATATTTTGTTCTTTTACTATGATCGACAGAGTAGGACCACAAATTCTGTCTAGTGAAACACTTGAGACAACAAATAGTTCATAGTAAGTCAAAACTTTATGTTGGTACTATTTTCTGTCCAGACCTAGTTGAAGGGGTGGGGATTCGAAGTTAAAAGTGAGGTTGAGAGTCGTGACGATCCGGATCCTGTACAGATCGACAGGAAACCCCCTTTGAGTTAATATAAAAAGAGGTCATCGATATTCGTGACGGGAGACGAACAGTACAGTGCGTTCAGGACTGGGAAGGAACGTACAAATCTGTTTGTTCCGAGTGTACCTCGAGGTGTATGAAGTATAAGAGGAGGTGGTCGAACGACACTTGTCGAAGACAAGAAAAGATTTATTTTAAAGTTCCAAAGATAGAGGGACAAAAGAGAACACCTTCTCCGGTGTCACTTGAGACCTCGACCAAAAAAGGTTCTTTTACGAGAAGTACTCCTCCATTTGTAGTTTTGGGTTGTATGTTCTGTTATTTCGAACAGATCACTTCGTAACTACGAAAACTTGACACCACAACCTCTTCTGAGAACTCTTAGGGAACCTGACGTTCCTCTAGGTTGGTCAGGTAGGATTTTCTTTAGTCAGGACTTATAATTAACCTTCCTGACTACGACTTCGACTTGGAAGTTATGAAACCGGTGGACTAAGCTTCTTGGTGGAGGAACCTTTTCTGGGACTACGATCCTTTCTAACTTCCGTCCTCCTCTTCCCCTACCGTCTCTTACTCTGCCAACCTACCGTAGTGGTTGAGTTACCTGCACTCAAACTCATTCGAGGTCCTCAACCACTACTTGTCCCTTCGGACCTCACGACGTCAGGTATCCCAGTGTTTCTCAGTCTGTACTGCATACTGACTTGACTTGACTCACGGGTTCTACTTAAAGGTTATAAAAAATGGGTACATCGTAATTAAGTAGGAGACCAGTTTTCCTTTTTATTCAGGTTTTATTTTACTTTTGATTCCGTAAGAGGAGGTATCCAGTCCTAGACTTTGTTATTACCTACTTTGAACATCTTCGGTGTTAGGTCAAACTTTCTGAGATGTATAACTCTAAAAACGACTTGAAAAAGATATAGTATTATGTCGTGAGTTCCTTTGTCGTAGTACCTTTCGGTCTTTTATAAAAACTCCTGTAAGTAAGTAAGTAGTAGTTTTCACTTGTTTCTCACGGTCCGTTACCCTTTTTTTTTTTTTCTCTCTCTCTCTCTCTCTCTCTCTCTCTCTCTCCCTTTTTAGTGTCGGACTGGAGTTCTTACAGGAGTAATCTTCTTTTCAATCTCGAAGAGGGAGGGTTTTCGAGTAGATTCTAGTACATAGATAATGTTGGGACACTATTTATGATTGTAACAGAAGCAAAAAGTTTTTAACATAAGTAAATAAAAACTGACACAACCCAGAAGGAACGACGGTCCCGAAAAGAGACCAGTGTGACATACACGAAGAGTAACGTCACCAAAGAGAACAACGTCTGTTGTCCGAGATCTCGAACCCGAGTGATCAACGCCATGTACCCGAATCAACGGGGCGCCGTACACCCTAGAAGGGTCTGGACACAGGGGTGTAACCGTCAACCTAAGAATAGGTGACTTGGGGGTCTCTTCAGGATAGAACTAAAAAGTTTTTTCCTTTGACTCCGTGTCTTCCCAACTCAGTAAAAGATTCAGTGTGTCCCTCCTCCACACGTCGGTCCTAAGTCGGGTCCGTAAAACCGAGGTTTTAGACACGATAACTGAAGTGGAATCGAAGGAGAAGGGATCAGTGACACTTACGAAAGGGGGTTTCTTTACTCAGTGTGTCTCCAAAGTCTATAACACAACTTCCGAAAGTTTAGGGGTGTGGAGAGAGATTTGTGATTAATCCGTTAGCAGAGTACGTCACGAAATATTTGGGTTTGTATAGACTCTAAAAATCAAAGTACTTCGTCACGACAGATGGTCCTCCTACTACATCACGGAAAAATAAGAATGAAATTTTTAGACAAAAGGGATTTATAAAAGTGTGAAGGATAGTAACGGTAGGAACCCTCCTTATCGTATATTAGTCTCCTTCCTCTGAATTTGTCACTACTTTTCGTAAGTACGACAGATCGAACAATCGGAACAATACTTTACGAAGTCACTAAAGTACGACTTCTGTAGATGTCTTGAGGTAGGTGTAAGGCACTTGGGTATCCTAGTTAGAGGTCTGGAGGGCACACCATCCACCGTTCACGATATATACGACCTCTTAGACCTATGTAAAGGTTGTTTTGTCGGTGGTCAAACGTTACTAATCGTAAATATTCTGAACTATCACATCAAACCCCCCGTCCTTCCCCTTCCATTTAAGTTGGAAAATGTATAAGAAGGTCCGTTGACTAAAGTTAATTTATAACCAGAATGGTAATATAAAGTTGAGTGACAAAGGGAAAGTTGTCATTAGGAAACGGTATTAACTCTGTTAAAGTGGATCCTTCTTTTCTTACCTAAATTTAATCCGTTTATCCTTTACTTTGTAGTCAAACTATACTCCAGTTTACACTCCTTCTTTACTTGGTAGAGTTACCTATAACTTTTCAGTAAGTTATATTAATAATGGTAATGATTAAATTTATTTAATAAAATGTAATGTTTTTCTTGTTTTATCGAGTAACCATTAAAAATATGACTAAGTGTAACTTTATATCACAAAACCCATGTGACACAATTTATTTTGTATAAAAATTTTAATTTTTCTTTTTGTCGATAGGTAATATGGTGGTTGTGTACACGTGTGTGTGTGTGTGTGTGTACGTATCTCCATCTTGTGTATAATGACCCTGAAAGACTTAATACCCGTAGGTAGGAATAGTACTCTAATATAGCTATTTAACTTTAAATCTTTTTCTATCTTTTATTACCTAGTAGTAATTGGAGTCACTCACGACTTTATTGACGCCGATAGTTTTAGATTCTCTCCGGCTTCTTAGTACAGTGGAGAGTCACCACCCGTGGTTTAAGTGTAGAAGGACTTAGGTCTCTTGGTAGGACAGTAGACTTCGACGGGAAACCAAGTCAAGTCAACTCAAGTCAGAGAGTCAATACAGGTTGAGAAACGCTGGGGTACTTGACGTCGTGCGGTCCGGAGGGACAGGTAGTGGTTGAGGACCTCAAGTGGGTTTGGGTACAGGTAACTCAGTCGTTACGGTAGGTTGGTAGAGTAGGAGACAACAGGGGAAGAGGAGGACGGAAGTTAGAAAGGATCGTAGTCCCAGAAAAGGTTACTCCACCAAGAAGCTTAGTCCACCGGTTTCATAACTTCCAAGTCGAAGTCGTAGTCAGGAAGGTTAATTATAAGTCCTGACTAAAGAAAATCCTACCTGACCAACCTAAAGGAACGTTAGGTTCCCTGAGAGGTCTCAGAAGAGGTTGTGGTGTCAAGTTTTCGTAGTTAAGAAGCCACGAGTCGAAAGAAATATCAGGTTGAGAGTGTAGGTATGTACTGGTGTCCTTTTTGGTATCGGAACTGATCTTCCTGGAAACAACCGTTTCATTACAGAGACGAAAAATTATACGACAGATCCAACCAGTATTGAAGGGAAGGTTCCTCATTCACAGAATTAAAGTACCGACGTCAACGGTAGACGTCACTAAAACCTCGGGGGGTTTTATTTGAGTCGGTGACAAAGGGGTAGATAAAGGGTACTTCACTACTCTGGTCTACGGTACTAGAAGTAAAAGACTTACAACTCGAAATTCGGTTGAAAAAGGGAAAGGAGAAAGTGAAAGTAGTTCTCCGAGAAATCAAGAAAAAGTGAAAGACGGTATTCCCACCACAGTAGACGTATAGACTCCAATAACTATAAAGAGGGCCGTTAGAACTAAGATCGACACGAAGGAGGTCGGGTCGCAAAGAGTACTACATGAGACACATATTCAATTTATTCGTCCCACTGTTATATGTAGGAACTGCATAAGGAAAAGGATAAACCTTGGTCAGACAACAAGGTACAGGTCAAGATTGACATCAAAGGACTGGACGTATATCCAAAGAGTTCTCCGTCCAGTCCACCAGACCATAAGGGTAGAGAAAGTCTTAAAAGGTGTCAAATAACACTAGGTGTGTCAGTTTCCGAAATCGTATCAGTTATTTCGTCTTTATCTTCAAAAAGACCTTGAGAGAACGAAAAAACTACTAGGTCAACTACAACCGTTAAACTAGAGACAAAGGAGACGGAAAAGATTTTGGTCGAACTTGTAGACCTTCAAGTGTCAAGTACATAACGACTTCGGACCGAACCTCTTAAAATTTGTAATGAAATGATCGTACACTCTATTCACGTTAAAACACCATCAAACTCGTAAGAAACCGTAACGGAAAGAAACCCTAACCTTACTGGATTTGGGAAAAATAAAAAAATTCCAAGAAAAAACTACACCTGGTAAAAGTTTCAGAGATAGTTTAAACAATGTTATAATAAAAACAAAATACAAAACCACAAAACCAGTGTTCCGTATACCCTAGAATCGAGGGGCTGATCCCTAACTCGGGTGTCGGCGTGGGGGACGTAACTTTTTACTTTAGAATCTGTCCCTGGTGGTCTTTTCGGGGGAAGTGGGAAAAGTCACGGGACTATGTGTAGAAGGAAGTACGACCTATTTGTTTTCGTCTTTGATGTCTGACGAACGAAACGCAGAAAAGGGAAGTCTGTTCACAAAGAAAAAAAAAAAAGGGGGTGGACACCAAAATGAAACAACTTGGTAAAGGTCAGAGGTGTCTCTAGAAGTCTTTGTAAGGGGGTTTGACGCAGGTAAACGGAGACGCTTTGTGTAACGTAAAGGGTCGGAAGGAACGACAACCCACACCGGTACACTGACTTCAAGACCGGTTACCTTCCGTCTGTTTTGACTATGCAGTGAAGATCCGGACAGTTTTCGGTAGACGTGTGTCGAGACAAGAGTAGGAGTTAGTCCCAAAGTCACTTGCCAAACTCCGGGAACCTCTACCTGTCTACAGATCCAGGAACTTTCTGCCACACCTCTTCGTACTCGGGGAGAGTCGAGTTACGTGTGACTTTACATCTGTCATGGATTGTTCGTAAGTGTCACAATTTGGTGATTTGAAACCCCTAACAATCAAGACGGTTTATTGGTTTACAATATACAAATGTATTCTTAGTTTATTAAATTTACGACACTCAGGAAACCTAGTCTAAATTTATGTGAAATTGTAGTGAACTTTTAATAAAGACAATGGTACGGTACTTCTTTTGATTTAATTCAAAGAATCAAACCTCACGTTCATGGTATTTTACTTTAATTTGTTTCAATTAAATTTGGTCTAATTTTATGTGAACTAAAAGAGATAAAACAGACAGTATTTACTCTACACCGTTTTATAAAGAGATATGAAAAGTCTAAAAATACAAGAAAAATTTAAAAATAAATAAATAAAAATTAATTAAATAAATAAAATTAACCTCCGATTAATGAAATGTTATAACATCACCAAAAACGGTATGTAACTATACTTAGTCGGTACCCACATGTGCACAGGGTGTAGGACTTCGGGGGAGGACTTCGAGGGAGGGTGGAGGGAGGGGTAGGGTAGGGAGTCCCAACCGGGTCACGTGGTCGGGACTCGTGGGACAGAGTACGTAGCTCGGACCTGACCGCTAGATAAAGTGTATACAAAAAAATTACACTCAGAAGTTCTCGAACAAATATACCCGGGTTACTTGAACAAAAACATTAAGACTTGAGGATGAAGGTTTTGATTAGAATATAAATTAAGTCGTAACAACGATTCGTAGGTGAACCAGGTTTAATCATTATTGTGTTCGTGAACGAAGATTTCGACTTTTGTCCTACCCCAACGTCGTCCCCGTGACCTTAATAAAGAGAGACTTAACCTTTTTTGTCTTAAAAACGGATACTCGGGGGTCTTGTGAAAAAAAGAAAAAAGGAAGGAATGGTCTTATAAGACCAGATCATTTCTTCTCTCATGTTCACGTTTCAACACTGACAATTCACGAGTCTTCAAGTAATTGAGAAGAGATTAAGAATACGAATTTTTTCTGACTTGGTTTTTTGGGAGTAGACGTCTTCCCTTTACGGACCGTCACTTCTTCCTACTGTCTCAGTCCTAATCCGACTCACGTCCCTACCTTCCATTTCTTTACTGAGGTACATCAGTAAGGTCCACTTTTGATTGGTAGTCAATGACGTCCTCTCTGCGAACATCCGTGTCCTCGGTTTGGTTTTCTTACTCGTTGGATTCAAGTTCCAATTGTTTACACGCATACTAGTACCGTGGTCAAATCCCTTTTATAGTCTGACCGACGCACACAAGTCGGGTGGGTTCAGAGTTCAGACTTCGAAAGGAAATGGTAAATCGAGGTGGGACGTTCGAACTACCCGGAGGACCCCGAGTACTCACGATACTCGTATCCCCACGACCACCACCTCTTGTCCCGTCCCCTAAGAGGTATGTTCCGTTTAGATTGTACCGACTTCGTTTCTGTGTCTCGAGTTTACTCCTAGAGAGGACGACTGCATTTGGCAGTAGTACGACTGACGACGATTTCAGAAGTAGGACACGACCACCCTTCTGTCGAGTACCCCGAGGACTCGTGTCGTCTACATGACATGGGAACACGGTTCCGTGTTCCGGATGAGGCGAAACCGGGAACCGACTCCGATTACGTTCGAAAGAAAGAAAAAAAAAAAAAAAATGAAATAAAATGAAATGTTATGACATAACCAAAATGGTATGTAACTGTACTTAGACGGTGCCCACATGTACTCAAGGGTTTGTACTTGGGGGGAGGGTGAAGGGTGGGGTATAGTAGAGAGACCTAGTAGGGGTACGTGGTCGGGGTTCGTAGGACATAGGACGTAGCTTGTATCAGACCACTAAGTAAAGAATGTACTATCATATGTAAAAAGTTACGGTAAGAGGGTTTAGTAGGGTGGGAGAGGGAGAGGGAGTCTCAGGTTTTCAGGTGAGATGTGTAGACACAGAGAAAACGACAGAGTGTATGTCCCAGTAGTAACGGTAGAAGGATTTAAGGTATATATACACAATCATATGACATAACCACAAAAAGAAAGACCGAATGAAGTGAGACATATTAACCGAGGTCAAAGTGGGTAGAGTAATCTTGACTAGGTTTACATAAGAAAAATTACCGACTCATTATGAGGTAACACATATACATGGTGTCGAAAGAATAGGTAAGTAGACGACTACCTGTAGATCCAACAAAGGTACAGGACCGATAATATTTGTCACGACGCTACTTGTAACCCCATGTACACAGAGAAAGTTAAGACCAAAGGAGTCACACATACGGGTCGTCACCCTAACGACCCGTTCGGAAAAAACTACCTCTTCTCCGACCCGATCATTAGAAGTTTACGACTGGACCAAGGAGAAGGTTGGGGAAAGTCTAGTGTGACGGTGGGAAAGAGGAAAGGGGAAACTGGAGAGAATAAATAAAGGAGAAGGAGAAAAGAAAGGGAGACGGTCTCTGAGAGAAAGATTAAAACTCCGACCTCACTTGTCTCGGAAAGGCAAGGAGTTCAAAGTAAAAAAAAGGGTAGAATAACTAGTTCCGTGTAGTGTCTGGGGTCGACTTGGAGTTACACCACTAGTCAACGGAGAATCCCTTTCCGTGATAGGACGGTGTCCGAGGAAAATTAAGTAGACGACACCAGTCCTACCCTGGACATCTGATCACTCTCCTGGTCGAGGTCTGACGTCACAGTTTGTCGGTCTCCGTTCCCTAAAAAAGACCTGCGAGTTTTATATATAACTTCAGTCTGTGTTTGAAGTCTTCGAAAACCGGAGTCATTCCTTTCACATTTAAAACCGTGTAATGATTCTAATCATTTGACATTAACTATTTTACGTCAATTACTTAATCAATACACAAACTAGTTCAATTGAAATTTCTATTTCGTGATGATCAAGTAACATGTGTTACCCTTAAAACTTGAAGCCAAGAGACCCCAAACCACCCTTCCTATCTCCTTAGATTGTTGTTTTAACAACTCCTTTCAACATAAATTACTCATTCCCCAGGGGGTTCCAATGGGTCTCAAACCACTTATAATAGACTTACAGTCACCTTTTCAAAGCCAGACACAAACTTTCCTTACAAAAAGGAGAACAAAACGACAAACACCAAAACGACAACAACAAGGGCAACAAGAAAGAAAGAAAGAGAAGGAGGAGCAGATGAAAGAAAAGAGGAGGAGGAAGAAAGAGAAAGAGGACGTAAAAAGAAAGGAGGAGGAGGGTAACGAGTAGTGGAGGAGGAGAAAGAATATTAAGAAAAGGAGTAGTGATAAATGGAGTGTGGAAAAAGTTAAGAACCTCACAAGTTAGTTCAGAGTTCTCCAAGAAAGTTTTACATGAAAATTTTCTAAAACACTAAATAAATAAATGAATAAAAACCGACGCGACCCAGAAACAACGACTCACGTCCGAAAGAGATCAAAGTCTCTCACCACCAACGAGAGGTCAATACTACACACCCGATGAGTGACTATACTGAAGAGAATGTATTGTGTCCGAGCTCCCTCGAGTCCGAAGTCATCGACACCCGAGTCATCGACACCGAGTACCCAAATCAACGGGGTGTCGTACACCTTAGAAGGGTCTGGTCCCTAGTTTGGAGACAGGGGATGTAACCGTCCACCTAAGAATTCGTGACCTGGTGGTCCTTTCAGGAGTTTTACATGGAAAAAGTATTATTTTTACCTGTGATGAACAGAGTTAATAATAAGATAAACCGACGTAAATTAAAATTTTTAGGGGTTTGTTGTTATTACATTCGTCTCTCCCCGAGTACTAGAGTGTAATCCCTACAGACTTCAGTCGTCCGCTCCTGGCCGAACTGTGGGACATCACAGTTGACTGTGTATTTTCCCGTTTTTCTGGGTTATTCCAGTGTGTAGTTCAGTAACGTCTTGAACCTGTCGACCCTTTGTTCTACTTAAAACTTGAACTTGTCACTTTGACGTGTAGTAAAGATTTATACCGAGTGACACTTGAACGGAAAAAAAAAAAAAGAGGAATAGAAGAAGAAAAGGGACTAAAGGAAATCGACCAAAAGTAGAAAGGAAACGTCATAGGGGTACACTACTTTATGTGGTGAACCAGAATAAGTAGTCCTTCTCTGTCCTTCTCAGTCGTTATTATGTCTCCCGTGACGGACACTCCACCAGTCCGAGGGTGAATAAGGGAACTGTCCTAGAAACCCTCCTTTCTTCTATGTGACGGGTCTCCATATCTTTCCCTCACATTCATGTTTCCTTAGTCTCTCTTAAATACACTAGTATTTTATCCTACTCTACCAACCTACTGTAGTACCTGAGTTACCTATACTCAAACTCGTTCGAGGACCTCTACCACTTCCTGTCCCTTCGGACCCCACGACGTCAGGTACCCCGACGTTTCTCAGACTGTGCTGGCTCGGCTGACTTGTTGTTGTTACTTTATCCTGTGTTCTCAGGGTAACTAAACCAGGAAAACGGAAGAGGAGTTGACTATTGACAACCCACTATAACTATTTTGTTCTTCCGTCACCGATACCACCTTTTCCTACGCCCGAAAGTAAAGTCCAAAGATCCGTATGTAAGTCTATGATAAATAGACGATTAGTTCACAGAACCCATTTGATAAAGGTATTGGAGATCAAAGGAGTACACAATTTATCTCCATTATCAGAGGTAAGGTCTTTCACTAACAGTCTTGATTTACTCCACCACATGTATGTAGAAAAGTGGGAAGTCAGAATTTGCCTCTCTTTGTTTCACCTTGTTTTTGTTTCACTTTGTTTCATCTTACTGTCAGTATACCTTTAAGTTTCTTCCATTTAGTTAATCATTATTAAATGTAAAATCATTATTAATTTTACCAAATTTTGTAAAGTAGGGGTTTCCTTACGTTACAGAATGAGTTAAAAGTCTTGTTAAATTACAGGTTTCTTAAGTTCCTCACTTGACTACAGACAAAAACGTAGGTCTTGGTCTTACCAAACCCCGTGTACCATACGTACGTCATTTATAAACAACTTACTTATTTATGTACTTACTTACTTTGTCAAAAGTAAATAAGATATATATAAACCGTGACTTTACCAAGGACCTATATATTTATTCTGGGTTGAAAATTCTTAGAGTCTAAGATTCAAACCTTCTTGGTTGCTCTATTAATTCATGATACTCTTTTTCATTCGTCCTAATACACTATTTTTAACTGAGTCATTTTCACTCAAGTCAAGTCAGTGAGTCAGAACAGGCTGAGTAACACTGGGGTGCCTGACGTCGAGCGGTCCGGAGGGACAGGTAGTGGTTGAGGGCGTCAAATGAGTTTGAGTACAGGTGACTCAACCACTACGGTACGTTGGTAGAGTAGGAGACAGCAGGGGAAGAGGAGGGCGGAAGTTAGGAAGGGTTGTAGTCCTAGAAAAGGTTACTCAGTCAAAAAGCGTAGTCCACCGGTTTCACAACCTCAAACTCTAAGTCGTAGACAGGAAAGTTACTTATAAGTTGACTAAAGGAAATCCTATCTGACCAACCTAGAGGAACGACAGGTTCTCTGAGAGTTCTCAGAAGAGGTTGTGGTGTCAAGTTTTCATAGTTAAGAAGTCACGAGTCGAAGGAAATATCAGGTTGAAAGTGTAGGTATGTACTATGTCCTTTTTTGTATCGGAACTGATCTACCTGGAAACATCCGTTTCATTACAGAGACGAAAAGTTATACGATAGATCTAACCAGACTTGAAAAGAAGGTTCCTCATTCGTAGAATATTAAAGTACCGACGCCAGTGGTAGACGTCACTAAAACCTCGGGGGGTTTTATTCCAGACGGTGGCAAAGGTAACAAAGGGGTAGATTAACGGTACTAGAAGTAAAAGACTTACAACTCGAAATTCGGTTGTAAAGGTGAAAGGAGAAAGTGAAAGTAGTTCTCCGAGAAATGAAGAAGAAGTACAAGACGGTATTCCCACCACAGTAGACGTATAGACTCCAATAACAATAAAGAGGGTCATTAGAACCAAGGTAGAACACGAAGTAGGTCCGGTTGTAAAGAGTACTACATGAGACGTATATTCAATTTATTCGTCCCACTACTATATGTTGGAACTGCATGAGGAAAAGGATAAACCTTGGTCAGGCTACAAGTACAGGTCAAGAATGACAGCGAAGGATTGGACGTATGCTTAAAGAGTCCTCCGTCCATTCCACCAGACCATAAGGGTAGAGAAAGTCTTAAAGGGTGTTAAACACCACTAGGTGTGTCAGTTTCCCAAACCTTATCAGTCATTTCGTCTTTATCTACAAAAAGACCTTGAGAGAACGAAGAGACTATTAGGTTGTCTACAACCGTTAAACTAGGGAGTAAGGAGACGGAAAAGATTTTGGTCGGACTTATAGACCTTCAAGTACCAAGTGCATGACAACTTCGGACCGAACCTCTTAAAACTCGTAATTAAATGATCGCACACCCCACTCACGTTAACACACCATCAAACTTGTAAAAAACCGTAACGGAAAGAAACCCTAACCTTACTTTTGACTGGAAAAGATAAGGACACCGGTGATGATTCAAAAGGTTTAAACGACCGTATAACTCACGTCGTGAAAGTGTCGTAGTAGAAAGTCCTAAACTTTATCGACCTTAAGGTAGTGGAGGTGATCGAAACAAGTATCACTACGAAGGATTCCGGGTGAACTGAAGCGTAAGGTCCTACAGACCGAGACCCACCCACTAGTATGGTAACACCAATAGACCCAGTACTTCTAGAAAAGACATATCAAGACACCTAAGAACGGTGGAGAAAAATTATAGAAGACGAAGACAATCCAGGTATGGTAAAGACAGGAAATAACTCGGGTAGAAACGTACTTTACAAGGGAACCATAGAGATTAAAAGACCTTCTCTAGATATCAGAAAGGGTAAGACAACAAAAGGAGATAAAGAAACGTAACTAGTGACTCTTTCCGAAAGAATAGAGAGGAACGATAAGAAACCTTGAGACGTAAGTTTACCCATATAAAAGGAAAAGAGGAAACGAAAACAGAACAGAAAAGTGTCGATAAACATTCTAGAGGAGTCTGTTGGTAAAACGAAAAGACGTAAAGAAAAAAACCCCCTAAAAGAACTAGGGACAGAGGACATGTACAGTATTTAGAGGTAGGTATCAAGTAGTCCGTGAGACAGATAGTCTAGATTAGAGAACTAAGATAAAGAGTGAAGGTGACATATTAGTATTCCCTAAACTAAATCCAGTATGGACTTACCAAACACCAAAAGGGATGAAAGAAGTTAAACTCAGACTTAAACCGTTATTCCTCAAGTACTAGACTCGGTGTCAGTCGAGGGCCAGAACTTCTTATGTTTTTTCTCAAAAGTTAGTCTACCAGTCTTTTCAGGAATCCTTATTTCTTCTTGGTCACTACCCTATTAGATCTAAAGAGTAAATTTTAAAGAAGTTGTTCGTAACATACTGTAAATAAACTGAATTTAAGTATCTAGAGATGTCTCAAGTAAGACCTTCGTAAAAGAAGTCAATAATCGGTTGTTCCAAACATTAGTGTCTACGTCAAAAGAAGGATCTCGAATGTTTTGAACTTTCAGGAATCCGAAACCCGAGAGGTCCCTTGATTGAACCTTTAACAACATATCTTGCTACAAAAGATTTCATACAGGGTCATCTGTATTCTGTCAGTGTCCGCATGGATAGGTTCTTTCTCTAGGACACGAGTTTATGTACACACTTGGTCGAGTACTTGTAACATCTAATTTCAGAGTCTCTGTAGTCACTCGTCTCATCGATTGTACATGATGTCAGTGATTCAGTATAGACTGAGAAACTGGGGTACTTGACGTCATATGGTCAGAGGAGACAGGAGGTGATAGAGGACCTCAAACGAGTTTAAGTACAGGTAACTCAACCACTACGAGAACTTGGTAGAGTAGGAGACGACGGGGGAAGAAAACGGAAGGTAAAAAGGGTCGTAGTTCGCGAAAAGGTCACTCAATCAAGAAGGGTAGTCCACCGGTTTCATGACCTCGAAGTCGAAGTCGTTGTTAGGAAGGTCACTTATAAGTCCTAACTAAAAGAAATCCTAGCTGACCAAACTAGAGGAACGTCAGGTTCCCTGAGAGTTCTCAGAAGGGGTCGTGGTGTTAAGTTTTCACAGTTAAGAAGCCACGAATCAGAAGAAATACCAGGTAGAGAATGTTGGTATGTACTGATAGTCTTTTTAGTATATAACAATATCACCATTTCTACTTCCAAACCGTGTTTCTCTTTTCCTCCTACTATTAGGAAACAGGAATTCAGATTGTTAAGATTTTACTCCGTAAATATGTCTGAATAGTCTTTTAATTTAATCGAGACCTAAAGAATAAATGAATGTAATGGGTGAAACTACTTTGGATAACTTAACTAATCTTTCAATGAAATACAAATCAAAAAGAAAAGACTAATGACCTCCCAAAAAGTCTTTCAACGAGACTACACTTTCCCCCTAGATAAGCCCAAAGGAGATAAAAACGAAGTACTCTCATTGGTGTAAGGTCGTCTAGACGGAAACCAAACCAAACCAAGTCAATATTCCGTTCGTCCTCTTATACGTCTTTGAAGTACTCCAAAATGTACACCCGTGGTGTGGGCAAAGAGAGTGGGGTAACGAATGATCTCTACTTAAATATGTTTAATGAGTTTGAGAGTTTCGAAGTGAAAAGAGTAGACTTTTACCTTTATCATTAGCGATATAGGGTGATAAACCTCCTTCTCTGTTTGACTACGTTTCTTGGACTTCCTGGTACAGTGCGATCGGACAAAGACTTTATGAACGAACTCTTGCTACATAAGAGGGGGATTTTCAGAAAAGTCAAGGGGGACCTCTTAGTTACCCCCTTTATCTTACAAACGACAAGGGTGTTACTACTGAGTGTCTCACGACTAAATAACTAAGTTAATCACTTCTTCATTTTAATCACAGGATAAAATATCCACACTTTACTCTACAAGTCGTTCATAGTACATGTTATCCGTGGTGAGACCCGGTCCCGAATGGATGTGAGAAGACATACAGCGGACAGTCACCTTTTTACAACGATGGTATAGTCATTTGTTTCCGACAACGTCAGTAGTTAGGTAGTACAATGATGGAAGGACTACCACTCGGGACTCCCTTGAGTCTTATCTTTGTGGTAGTTCCTACGGGTGGTAGTTCGTCCGCCGTCGATTTCGATAGAGTCACCACGTGGGTCTCCTCTGAGCCCTACTCTTTTGCGTCGTATGACCGGGGGTCTATCGACTCCATGTATAATTTCCTTACTAAAGTCACTAGGGTGTGAGAACGGGTGTGAGGGTAAGACGGTATATATCTTTTCGAGTGTGAGGGTATGTATCTTTTCGCGATTTAAGGAATTGAACTCTACAGACCAAAAGAAATTAGTTGTCCTTAGTAAACTACAAGACTGATGGTCCAGAAACAACGTGTAGAGTATATAAGAGACCGAGGAGAGAACAGAGAAACTTTGTCAGTGAGTCTGGATAGACAGAAGACCCGATTTAAGGAGTCAAAACAGGTGACTAATCTTGTATTAAGAGTTGAAAATTCGACACGTAAAAAAAAAAGGTAGTTATGTGGGTTTGGTTCGATTGTTCTCAGGGACCGATTACTATATCAGAGAGGAATCACGGGATTTTACAAGTTTTCTATATCTTTTAGAGTTGTTCATTACTGACTTAAATAATGTAGTCGACATATTATTATCGGTACCTAACAGAGGTTGACAAAGAGGGGGTGTCGTAGTACTTCTTCTCAGTCGGTTGGAGTCAGAATCTACTGATGTGATAAAGGTCACCTCGTGTGTGCTGGTTTACGTTGTCGTTAAATTGAGACTACTAATGAACTATTCTTGTGGTAAAATCTTCTAACAAACTGTTTTGTATAAAAATCCTGAATCTCTTACAGATGCTTCCTAAAAAAATTTCGGGTGAGTATGTCTCGTGATGGAATAGGTCTACGAAAGTCAAGAGACCTTAACGGAGTGTTCAGTAAGGATTATAATTGGGTTCCGACTTTATCCCCATACGAGAAAACCAAATTAATAAATCAAAAGTAGAATGACAACTAAAGGATCAACACCTTATATTTTCACATTAATACGATGACCGTACTTCCTTTCCTTCGGGATACAGTACCTTTCATCTTCTCCTCTTTATAAGACGACACATAGAAAGGAAGAAGATCCTACGAAACGGAAGACTCTCTTTTACCCATGTTACTAACTCACGTAGTCTTATGACATCCTTTTTAAGTCGTACTAGTCTCATCCTCCTTAGGACCTACCTTCTCCAGTCTCTGAACCCTCGTTCTTACCACCGAGTCACCATTTCTTAGATGGACGGTTCGTTCTCTGGTCCGAAGTTAGAGACCCAGTCCTTTTAGGGAACTCTTCCTTTACTGTTTGGTGAAGTCATAAGCACGGACCTTTTAAGGTGTCTGTCTCCTCAGACCACCAGATATCAGGTACCCCAACTTTTTTCAACCTTTGTCGACGTGTGTTCGTACCTCGCTTACTCAAGTAAGATGGTGAAGTCATTGAAGTCGTTCAGTCAGAGACTCAAAATGAAACGAGAAGACATTTTTATTAAAGTGTCTAATAAAGATTCTATAGAAGGTCAAAAGACTAAGATAGTACCGGGGTTTAGGTATTGGAAAAGAGAGAAAGGACTAGAAAGTTCCGTAAGTCCATATAATGGCAATACGATAAAGAAATAGTCTAACAAAAGACAATTCAGAAATGGATCTTCGGGTCCAATAGGGTCCTGAGGAGGACCTAATAGTCCTCCTCCAATTCATCAGAAACACTACCACCTCTACCTCGTGGGGGAAGGACTTAATGTTTTTAGTACTCCAACCTGGACATCAAGATTCACAACCAGAAAAAGATATAGACAACGATCATGACATAAGTTGAGGTCAAAGATCGTTTTTTTTTTCTAGTAAAAAAATTGAGTAGGTAGGTAGTTGGTAAACACTGTTACTAACGTGAATGTAATCACTGTTGTATGTTAAAAAGCTCCCTAACGTGGTGGGCCGTGTACCCTAGAATCGAGGGGGTGGTCCCTAGCGTAGGTGTGGGGGTTTACCCTTCGTACCTCAGAATTGATAACCTACCGGTCCCTTCAGGATCATTTGACTAATAACTAACCACTGAGAAAGTAGTTAGTTTTCTATAGAGAATAGTAAAAGACACCGGACTTCCTATACAGTCCTTGATGACCTGACCATTCTTACAATTCCTGAAACAGAGACAATGATTCCAGGAAGATAAGGTCCATCTCACTTTCCCGAACACATTTCGTGATGTTATCCGCTTTTGAGTCGGTTTTCGGGTACTCAATGAAACACACTATAACCTTTATTCGTATACCCTTGAGGATGTTCCCTAACCCAAAACACCCGTTTTATTGAACCAGTTATGAAGTACCCCTTTTACTTGCGTCAACTCCTTGTCCTTCTTAATCCGACTATGTTGTTGGCTCCTTTCAGTACTCCTTTTGAATGGACTTTTCACTGCCCATCCCGGTGACCAAAGGGTAATAGAGGAGAAGACCACTTGATTTGGAACGGGAAGACACCGAGGTTCCTGTTTCGTGTCGGTGACCTTTTTGTAGGTTCCCTCTCCTTGAAAGGACTTCGTTTTACCTTTCCTTTAAGTGTGTCCCTACATGTTATACCAGACTTTAATCTATTAGGTCATTAATTGGACTAAAACGGGAACGTCAAAGTTATCAGTTGACATAGGAACCTCGATTCCTTGTAGGTCTAATACTCTCTAAGATAACCAGCGAGAATGAAGGTAGCCCTGTTGAGAGAATCGATTACAACAAAAAGGACCAGCGAGAATGAAGGTAGCCCTGTAGAGAGAATCGATTACAACAAAAAGGACCTGTACGTCTACTCCTAGTCTCGTAAGAAAGTCGTAATCCTACCTTTCCACAGTCCTCAGTCAAGTGGTACAGGTTTCCAACAAGTGCTTCCGTGGTCGGTGCTACCAAACAAAGTTCCTGTGAATTCTACTAGGTCAAACTATATACCCTCTCATTCCGAGTCTTCAAATCCACTGAATAGGTTCCAGTAGGTTGATAAATGTAAAATTCTCGTCAACCTAATATTAAAATGAGATTGTAAGACAAAAATTACTTTTTACAACCACAATCAAAAGGGTAGGGAGATGGTTTTGATATTTTAGGGGAAGACTAGGACAGGATTTATATTGATAAAAAGTTGTAGAATACACATGGGTTTAAACATACAGGAATCTGTGATTGAACTTCTTTTTAACGTGTTCCTTATGAATGAAGAACACCTTTTATTTTTTGACGTCTCTTTATGTTTTTCCTTTTAATTTTGGTAGACGTTAAGAGAGAGATCTGTTTTAGTATCGATGTATAAGGTATATAGGAAGGATACGTAATATATGTATAAAAATTAGATTTTCACTCTAAAACACGAAAATTACCATACGTAAAAAAAGTAATTATAAACATTCGTTCGAAGGGACACTGACGTACATGAAAATTCGGAGTAAGAATTACGATGTTTTTTTATTTTATTTTATTTTGTTCAACCTCGGTAGGGACCAGTTAACGAATAGGTAAGGTATTTTATGGTCCAAAGAATTTTTGATGACTGGAACGAACTTTCTTGTACATAAACCGATATCAATACGTCTTTACACTTCGAGAAGGGGAAAATTTTAGTCTACCATAATCGTTGAGGATAAAATTCGAACAAATACCTTGATCTTATTATGACTTGTATCTATATATTTCCACTAATGTCGTCACCTTCAGACTGGAAACCTTTTAGGAAGGGACATATTTGTTCAAGACCTTACAAAATTTTGGAGATTCGGTCAGTTAAAGAAAAAAATAAATAGTAGATGGACTCAGTTGTACCGTACAGGTAAAATAAATCTCATGCTTTACCTTTACGGAACCAAGGGACTGGTATGTACTTCCTCCACAGCAACCTGTGGTATCCGAGGTACGGAGTTTGAGTTCCGACACGACTTAAGAGTCTCGGAACGGTTGGAGCGTGGTGGGTCGTTGGGATTGAAGGAACATAACCACCTGAACGAACAAACCAAGACAGGACACAAAGAAGTGACAGGATATGGGTACGATTAGAATAAGGGTACAGGTACAGAAATATGACTATTCCGAAGGGGACCTTATAGGTAGGGGAGGAGGTGCGCACGTACGAACGAGTCAGCGAGTCAACACAGACTAAGAGACTCTGGGACACCTGACATCGCCGGTCCTAGGAGACAGGTACCCCAAGAGGTCCGTCCTTATGACCTCACCCAAGGGTAAAGGAGGAGGTCCCCTAAAAGGGTTGGGTCCCTAGCTTGGGGACACAGGACACAGTGGACGTAACCGTTCACCCAAGAAATGGTGATCGTGTTGGACCCTTCGAGTAGGTAGGGGAGGATAAGGTTGGGATAAGAAGAAGGTCCTGGTCGAAGGAGTCTCTTCGAGAGGACCACTAAGTAGGACGTGGAGAACGGAGGTGGACGTTGACTGTTCGAGACTCTCATTCTGAACGTCCATGTCATACCGGTAGTAACGACAAGGAATGAAACAAAAGGTGATTCGGATGACGGAGAAACACCCGTCTTCGATACAAAATCTAAAGTAAACACAAAAAGTGTCGTTGTTGACAATTCAGTCCCCGACGGATCTTATGTCTAATTCATGTCTGTACGGGACTATTACAAAGTCGAACATTAAAAGGTCTAAATTCTACCACGGTTCCATTACACGTAAGTTGTCTTTAACATGAAACTTAAAACTTAACATTAGAAAAGGACCCGGAGACTACACACCATGTTAGGAGAGAACACTCCGACCCGTCACTGTCGAGGGTCAGTCGGTACTTTAGTAGTCTCATTTGTTGACTATGTGAATGTAGGTAAGACACAGGTCTGTTGGTAAGAAAAAAATGAAAGTCATGTCATAAGTCATTTAAAACACTTTATAAGTTGAAATAATATTTTATCCAAAAGACCAACTACTAAAACGGGTTAACACTCAATCATTCACAAGACCCGTGTAACCCACCAGATCAGATTCGATACTACAACCCATCCACAACAACAAAATCAACGATTCAGTACAGAATAAGAAGCACTGGGGTACCTGACATCGGACGGTACCCTAAAGGGTCCTTTTTAAAGGGTCACTCAATGGTAAAGGAAAACGTCCCTTAGAATGGTCACATCCCTAGTTTGGGTACAGAGGACGTAACTGTCCGTCTAAGAAATGGTGACTCGGTGGTTCTTTCGTGGTCCACTCCACATAATTTACGAAAAAGATAAATACTACGAAAGTCGATTCATACCCAAAGAGTCCTATATTAGGGTAGCATTCAGTTTCTTCTAAACGTGAGTCCTTTACAAACAACTAATTACTCACAAATTCTCTCCCTTACCTTAGAATAAAGATAGACAAGAAGAATCAACGATCTGGAGTCTTTTTAATAAGTGGGAGAGACTCAAGGTCAAAGGTGAGGACCCTTACTTCACTTTTGGAGTTAGGGATATTCCAACAGAATGTCTCTTTCTCTAAATTACACTTATTGTACCCCATGTTTCCCGGAGTTGTTTACTGTCGTGGTAGTCTTGTCTGTTCACCTGGACGAGGAAACTGGAGTCTGAAGTAATTCCCGGCTTTGATTTTACATTAGGTTTAAGATTTTACTAATATTTAAGATTGGGATTCCTTTGAAAAGGTCGTAAGAGTTATATACATAGAAAACAATATTATGGGGTATCGGACGAGGGTTCTGACCCTATTTATACAGGGAAACTTATAAGTTCGAAGAAAGTGGTTCAGTTGAAATGTATGTGTGTGTATGTATAAACGTATATACGTATTTACGAGAATATAAGACTTGTCACTCTTACTTACCTATTGACAATATGCACGTATACGCCTATTTACACGTATTAATGTGTGATGTAATATGTCGAACATAGACTGAGTTACTCCCGAAAAAACAACATTCACTGACATTGTGTGAGTCTGATCAAAATTCTCTCTTCCCTCCTGAAAGGAGCATCAGGTCAACAATTCTGACGGGAAGGTCCGTTCCTCGCGTCCAAGTCAGGACCAGTTCCTTGATTCTAAGGCGTATGACATACCTCGACGATTTTTTAATTCAATTTAATTCTTTATTTCCCGTCGTTAAAAAAAAAAAAATTATTCTCTTCCCTTAAACCCTCCCCCAGTCCATTTGTGAATATGATCAATGTTACTCTAAACCGGTACGTAGTAAAAATTAAAACGTTTTGTTAAAGAATTTATTCTGCGTTTATATAAACAGAGTGTATTCTCTTCAGGTCCTTATGTGTCAGTGTCACTAGGACGTTACGGTCCCTTTCTGAAGGGGAATGACGAGATGGTAATAGTCAGGTACCGAAGATAAAGTACTGGGTTCTAGGATCTTATAGTAAAGATCCTTAATAAAATTGTTTTAGTTCCTACATAATTTTCTATATATATACATATGAGTTTTATCAAGAAATATCGTAACAAACATTATCGTTTTTTTTTTTTTTTTTTTTTAGTCTTCGTGGATTTATCGATTTATATGTTGTCTTACCTCGACCTTTTTATTTAATCAAATTCTCGGTTCATTATTTTATGGTAGTACGGTAATTGTGAGTCTACTTCAACATTTCTTTCAATTCTTAGTACTTATACTTTTTTACAGACATCTAATAATTTACTTTATTCGTCTAATATTTCGGACTGTATATACTAGAGTAATACTCTCACGTGTGTAAGTGTTACAAAGATATTTACACTTCAATAAAGGTTCGTTTTAATTCTTCCTTACACAAACCATCCATCTGTTTATACTTTATCTGTGTATTTGTCTACCTTTCTTTCTGACTATGTATCTATGTATGTAGTAGTCTATCTTCTCTCTCTTTCTCTATCTAATTACTTAAGACGGAGGAGTTCTTTTAATGTTCGATTTATAAGTTTTATATATTCACCCGATGGACTAGTTGTAATTCAATTCCGACAAATCCTCTCTCTCTTCATTTTCATTTGTGTGATTTAATACCCGTCTTCGATAGAAAGTTACCAGTCCACCACTAGAAATAAAAGAAAGTTGAAAGAGAGGGAGGAGACTAGGGACTTTGTGTAAACTTTGAACTGTAGACGACGAGACACTATAGTTGATTATTTGAGAAAAACAAACTCTATGACGAAGAGTCTCTATAATGTTCGATTTGTAGGTTCTCTCTCCTCACCTGGCGGACCAGTTCCGACCGAGGTCCAGTTTCTTGAACTTTACTTTGTGACTTCGTCTCTCGTGTCCCAAACGGTAAAAGGCTTCCTTTCTGGTACTTCATCTGGGACAATTCACCCTCTGGTTCACGGAGTCATTCGGGTCCGTGTCTTCGCCAAGTCTCGAGCCCAGGGTCTGGTTCTACGGACCGGAATACTTTAGTGAGAGACGGACAAAAGAGGGTGCATTTCGCGTCTATTACTGTGACACGGGAAGTTTCTGAATTTAGTTATGAGTTTCTTATGGATCTTATCACGGACCGTGAGTTTACAATCAAGTATAATTTTCCTTATCATACAAAAGAAAAGAGTAACATTGCCGTTATGTCTTTTAAATGTTTCATTTAAAATGTTTCATCCAAATTCTTTTTCATTCTTTAGTTTTTAGAAGATGTAAGAGCTACGAGTCTATATTGTAAGAATCTACATTACTGACAACTATAAGACTTTTATAAAAATTTATTTTTTACCAAAGAGAGACATAGAAACACACGTACATAGATATATAAAAATATTGAGAAAAGTGTCTTTTCCGATAGTATGGTTTCTCTTGAAATATTTGAACGAAAAGTGTGTTGTACCACTTGTAACAAAATACATTAATTTATAAATCTACTTGTAAAACTCTACAAAATCATAATAAACTTATTGTCGATTTCGTTAACCCCGTCTAAACCGTTCAAAGTTCTTAGTTTGTAAAAAGTATTCTCAGTTATTTCTCTTACTTTTGGTCTCTTTCTACATTAAAAGATGAGATTTATAAGTTTGCCATTTTAAATCCTTCACTGTTCTCTAACACATCTCTCGAAAATTTCACGATTTTTATCATGATTCCTGTAAATCTTTAGATCGGTACAAGAGCAGAATCCTCCTTAAACTAATGAAGTGAAATATTTTATTTCATAATTTAATAAAAGGGAGTAAAAAACAAAACACGGATAAATATCTCTTCTTTTTTCAATATGAAATAAGGTTCTTGTTCCTCTAAAACTTGATCCCGAAGCTTATGAAATGTTTAAATCGATACTAGACTGTTCCGTTCACGCAAGAAGGTCGAGCAACCCTCACAGCAAGGTTGGGGTCATATCCGCACAGGAAAAATCCACCGGTGGGTGGGTACCCCCCTGACGAGACTTCCCCACACGACCCCTTCCCCTGGGTCCACGTCCACTATACACCGACCCACCCCTCTTCCTTCACCGTCGACCCTGTGGTTGTCACACTTACCCAAACCTAGGACGGTGGAGTAGTCAAGACATTGGGGTCCGTTCAGTAACTCAGATCCACCGAGTCAAAGGGGGACTAACATGGGGGCGTGGGTGGTATCTCGAGATCTCTGGTGTGTCTTTCACGAGTCTTACCTAGACCGTATCGGTCCGAATTTTTCCCAATTACGGTAGTTGTAGCAATAGTTAATAATAAAACCAAAAGAGTAATTAAAACTAACCTCATATCAACGAAACGTTACAACACAATTAAAGAGGACATGTTATTTCATTTAGTCGGTTTTGTATATGTACATACGGGAGAGTAAAGTTAAGGAGGGGTAAATCCAGTAGTGTCTCGTGACTCATCTCAAGGGACTCGATATTTCATCCAAGAGTCAATCAATAAATAAAATATGTATCATACTCATCACATATATTCAGTTGGAGTTAGAGGGTTAGGTAGGGTAGGGAAGGAAGGGGAGACCCCAAGTGCACAAACAAGAGATGCAGACACAGAGATAAAGACAAAACGTTTATTCCAGTAGATCTGGTAAAAAGATCTAAGATGTATATACGTAATTACAAACAAAAAGAGAAAGACCGAAGTAAGATATACTGTCAGAGATCCACGTAGGTACATGACATAAATACTAGAGATCGTTGGGTGAGGTCATAGAACGGACCTTTTAAGGTACCTATCTCCTCGGACCATCCGACGTCAGGTACCCCAGTGTTTCTCAGCCTGTGTTGACTCACTGAAGTGAAAGAAAGAAAGATATCAAAGAAAACCTCTTCCTTTACCGTTGGGTGAGGTCACAAGAACGGACCTCTTAGGGTACCTGGCTCCCCGGACCACCCGACGCCAGATACCCCAACGTTTCTCAGCCTGTGCTGATTCGTTGATTGTGTGTGTGTGTCCGTATTAAATCGGTGGACTACGCTTCTCGACTGAACAAACTTTTCTAGGACTATGACCCTTTCTAACTTCCGCCCATCTCTTCCCCTGTTGTCTCCTATTCTACCAACCTACCGTAGTGACTGAGTTGCCTGTACTCAAACTCATTCGAGACCCTCAACCACTACCTGTCCCTCCGGACCGTACGACGTTAGGTACCCCGGTGTTTTTCAGTCTGTACTGACTCGCTGACTTGACTTGACTTGACTTCCGAGTCTGTAGGTACAAACCCCACTTGCAGGGATCTACCTTTCTTTTCAACTGTCCATCCCGCCAGGTCTGATAGGGATACACAGATTCAGTCCCTCTCTACACTCCTTTTCTCGAACGCGACCAGGAAGGGTACGGAGGGAGCACGAGAGACGGTTCAGTGACTCACTTTAGTGTACCTTTTATTGTATTTCTTATGACATTTACTTACTTCTTCTCGTGTGTGCAGTCCCGTGTTTGAGCGACCCAGACTGTGTGAAACACCCTTGTGCACTTCCCGACCCCCACCAGCCGGGTCGACACGCCCCCTACAGGTCCCTATGTAAAAACGGTACACGAACTCTGCAAAGAGTGGTCGCAGGGGGACTCGGTGACGGGTCGTCAGATTTCGACACTTTTAAGGACGACAAAAGACATGGGACCCCATATTTCCTTCACCGTAAAAGTCGACTCTACCCTCCATCCCCCGTTCATTTCCCCGTCCTCTAGGTTGTGAGATTAAAGGTTGACTTTTTTTTTTACTTTTTGAACTATCTTTACAGTTCTCAACTACTTTTGCTGATATATGTAAGACTAGACATTTAGTTTACTTAAATATAAAACCCGTACATTTTTTACGTATAAAACCTATTTCTATTAAAGATTCTGGATTCTGGGGAGAGGGTAAGAAATTATTAAGATCTCAGACATGGGAACTGGGACCTTCTACGAAAAGAAAAGGAAGAGAAGACTCGAGAAACAGAGTCCTAGTTAGGGGAAGAGTGAGAACCGAAAGCTTGTAGGAGAGAGGGCCACGGTGAGGTCCTAGTCGAAATTATTACTATCAGAGAGGAGACTAGAGTTCACAGACCGACGGAACCCTTGTCGGGGCGAACTCATAGACCTATTGTGGTTCTCAATTTAGAAAATCTTTGTCTTGACCGGGGATTAAGTTTAGTGAGACTAAGACTTTTAACAAAGACTTCCCTTTCGGGAACAGTCCGGTAACTTTGAGTGGGAACATGAAACCGACAGGGGGGTCCATTACTTGTATCCTGGAGACTAAGAAAGATGGAAACATCGAGGTAAGAAAGACCATCAGGAACCCTCCGCTACCAATTATTTATTTACGGAAAACTTACTTTACTATTTTTACTCATTTTTTACTATCCTTCTTGTGGTGCGACAGGACGGGGAAAGTCCGAGGGTAAGGACAACCTTTGTACTTTGTCCGACGTTGTTACGACAATAGTTTCGTGGAACCTTCACTTAATCCTCTCGTCTTCTCTCTCCGGCCTAACTTACTAGACTATTGACCTTTTCTCCTCTCTGAATTCAAGACTTCGCGGCCACCCTGGAAAGAGTGTAACAGGTACTGACAGTTACTGTGACAACTCTACGACGACGTTTGTGACACGAGAGGAGTCGTGAGAATGGGTCTGTAAGATCTTTGACTACTCCTGAACACCGGTAAGGAGTTGACTCGTATAATTAGAACGGATGTCGTAGAACCAGACCACCGATACCTAAGAGTCTGGACTAACATGAACTGATCAGGTTTGAACTTTGAGGTTTAACTCTCACTAAAAGGAACTATGGAATCTCTTGTGATAAGTTGTGAACGGGATGTTTAGATTTTCCAAAGATTCTAGAAATAAACAATTGAGTTTTACAGACACCATGTCAGCAAAGAAGATCTTCTAACGTAAGAGACACGGAAACTTTCTCACTATTACTCACGTCGATGACAACTTCACCCATGAAATATAAAGATTAAATATGATGTTTAGACGTTTTGTACATACAAATATGGTCAATCTTGGGTAACACCGTTCACTGTGTTATAATTTAAGGTTTACGAATTTTGTTTTCCTTCATTAAGTAACCAAATTAACCACTTTTCAGATCTCAAACACCTCACGTCTGTACCGACATAGGTCCCCAGGTTTGTTCGAAAAACTGTAGATCAGAGAGAGGTAAAGTACCAAGTCGAAAGAAAGAAACAACCGATGAGAGATCGTCTAAGAGTGATGTAACACTGGAGGTCGTCGAGGTAAAAATGTAGAAATGTCAAGGGTCAGGTCCCCCCTTTTCTTGAGGAGACGGATTTAGAAACCGTCATAGAGTAGCCGGAACTGATCCAGTACACCAGTAGTGTCTAGGCTAGTAACGACGGTTCCCCCAAACTAGGAGAGCAACTGGTCCAGAACCTGTGTAAGAGTCAATGGACGAGTTCCAAGTGACACTTTTTAACTTAATAAGGGACGTTTAAATCCCACGAAATGTTATTCTCTGTCCTGTCTCTGAATCCAGTGTTTAATAGGATTGTTCAAATTAGAACCAAAGTGTTTACTCCATCGACTCTGAGTTTTAATAACCGGGAGGGACCACCGAGTCCACCATTTCTTAGACGACGTTACGTCCTCTGGACCGAAGTTAGGGACCTTTTCCTTCTATGGGACCTCTACCCTTACTGATGGGTGAGGTCATAAGAACGGACCTCTTAGGGTACCTGTCTCCTCGGATCGTCCGATGTCAGGTACTTCAACCTGTACTCAACGTGTACTGACCGTTGATTGTGTGTGTGCGTTTTATTAATTCCAGTATGTCGGTCCCTCTTCAACATGCTCGTCCTTGGTCTTAGGTAGAGTCCATCAATCTCTGATTACTACTCTAGTTAACATCTCTACGTCCGTCATAATTCCCTTTCTCGTTTTCGACGACTCCACGACCCTTGGGTCCGTTTCGTCCTGGTGAAATTTCAGACTCCCCGTTCCCGATCTAGGGTTCTTCTCTCCGTTTACTGTCACCCGCCCCCTCGCCTCCCTGTACTGGTGACGGTTTTCACGCTTCACCTCTCCCTCGTACCTCACCTTTACTCTAGAAACTGATAGAGAGGAGGTGAGACTAGAAGAAGGTCATGGAGGGTAACCCTTGGTCGTTGGCCGATCATACCCTCCGTCGGTCCCGTGTCTCGGTCCTGTTCTTCCCGCCCTTACCTACCTCTAAAAGAAACAGTCCAAAGACTTGGGTCGAGATGTACTAGACTTCCCAATATAGCTAAGGAGATGGGTGGAAAGTACAAATACTCACACACACCAGTCTCTGGAGATCCATTCGTGTACATCTATTCTGTAACAAGGGGACGTTTGAACTGGCCGGTGAGAGAGAAACGTCGACCGAAAGTCTGTGGAACTTAGACATCGAAGAACACAAAAAAGGGGGACACCGTTTGGGAGGGGTATCACGGGTGACCAGAGTGGTGGACCGTGACTAAAATAAGTAAGTCACGGAGTGGTTTTTTCAGTGAATCTGATGTTCTTCACAATAGTTCCTGGAGAGTCCATACTGGGTGAGGGAAGGTAATTTTCCTCTATGTGACTAATAGGAAACCCCTTGGAAACTCTAGGTACGAGGTCACTCGTGTCTGTTGAACCGATGTGCAGGGTCATGGACTTTTTGGATTCCGAGATCCCAAATTCCTTTACTTTAGTCTTAAGACTGGAAACTTCCTTTACGGGTCACAACAGATTTGGACACCTAGTAACAAAAAGACCGGTATGACTGAGAGTTTGAAGACTAAATTGGCTCACACTCGATAGACTTGGGAAGTCTATACAACTCTTATAAAGGTGCAAGGTTGTGTCCATACCACGTACTCGGGACACAAATAAAGTTAAAGACCTTTTAAGAGATACAAGACGGAGTGTTTCCCTCTAACAAAACCTCTTCGAGCACGTCTAATCGGTAACCGTCAGAACGAAGGATAGAACGACTTCCAATCGACTATCGTCGAGAAGAACAGTAGTAGGGGTCACCAGACGTGAATCTACCAACATTTATCAGGACTTGACTCTAGTTCACTCCTAGGGACCTAGACTTCCCGTGTAACTCCAGTATACCTGGTTTCTCGGTGGATTTTAACCGTCGACACACTAGAGATGGACTTTTAAAGAGTACTCTGTCTCTAAAGGTTAAGTATTATTTTGTCTCTCGACAACGTATTTAAGTATAAAATCTTAGGGAGAAATTTTTTTTTTCCTTAGGGAAAGGATAGAGAGTGATCGCGAAAGTAAACGGATAACGTTGTTACACCTTAGTCATCCGTGACCCAACTGGTGTACAGTAGAAAGAATGATAACTGGTATCGATAGTGTACAGAGAAGTCAAAAAGATTTCTTCGGGTCCGATTCTTACAGGTAACAGAGGTCAAAAGGTAGACTGAACTGACGATCTGAGGAATGCAGAACTAAAACGTCGTCGTTTGAGGGAGATCAAATAATAAAAGAGGTTATGTGATACCGAATAAGAGATACTCCGGACTGGGTACGGGTCGAGGTACTCTGGTACCGCGGGTTACTACCCAATCCTAGACAAAACAAATGATCGACGGTACAGTACTAGAACCGAGGATAGCTCGGACTGAAGTCATTTTGGGGACCTAGGACGGTTCGACGTCAAGGAAGGAGTTATAGACACCTTAACTATCAATATTTTTATTGTAAGTGTAAAAGAAAATAATAATTTCGGTATGTATTATTAACCTTCTTTAAATCTTTTACGTTAGTCCATGGAGTGACTAATTTTTTTTTTTAGTCGTTGTTAGAGTGATAGGTCTCTTTAGACTTTGATTATGAGACCACTAATGATTCGTATCGTTTGTTTTACGATTGTCCTGGACTCGTCCCCAACATTTACACGTTTCGTTGGACTCTCACTTTCTCATCCCGTGCCGCCCCAGAGCACGGTAACTTACTACCGTCGGTAGTAAGTCGTTCCCACTGGATAATAAAAGACACTCCTGAGGTCTTTTTGTCTTGTTTTATTAGACTACTAAAAAGTTCTTCGTGACATGTACGTCTTAAAATACTCTTTAGAATAATCTATATCCGTTAATTAAATATGACCCGTTTCCTAAGTACAGAAACTTCCGAGAACCCAGAACTGGAGAGACCGTATACAGTAAGAAAGAATAAAGAGAACTACAGAATCCTTTTTCTCCCCCCGAGTAGGAGAGATATATTGTTGGCTGTTAACGACCACTAACGGATGCAATTGGAGAGGACCACGCAACGGGACAGTGCGTGGGAAAGAGGAGAGTCCGAGTAAAGAAAGGATAGGAGATGGGTAGAAGGGGTACAGTATGGAGAATGAGATCAGAGTCGTAACAGTTGTTCTTAACTCGGGATTGGGATAGAGAAACGACATACGTGACGAAAGGACTACCCTTGTTCAAGTCAGGAACCTCAAATTCACTGAGTCTAAGTTTGAGGACTAGACGTAAACACATGGACGTACTGGGACACCTTTTGACGAAACTAGAGAGAGATTTTGAGCCAAAGGAGTAGTAAACCCCTTTTTTACTACAAAGGGGACTTTTTATCAAATCTTGTAATTAGTATTACGAAATTTTGTGGAGTCCTTTCGTATCGACTACACTATACTAATATGAACGAAACGAAGGTAATTGACAAGAGGGGTTGAACTACTCCTTTCTCACTGACGAAATTTTATAAGGAACTTATTTACTTATTTATTTTCTCACTCATTTACTTATTCTACTTTTAGGTATTCGGACGACCTCTTACGTTCCGTAAAAATTACCATCTCTATGTTCCTCCTTCTTCCTTCTGTTCCCAAACGTGACCCATTGAGACCAAGAAAGGAGAGACTAGGACGGAAAAATATACAGTTTCTTTACGACCGTAGTTTGGTTCATAGAACAGTCTGATCATAATTGAAATTATTAACCAATGATTTGCCTCTTCCGTTACCGTGGGGTAAGGTTACGAGAACGGACCTTTTAGGGTACCTACCTCCTCGGACCATCCGACGTCAGGTACCCCAGCGATCCTCAGCCTGTGCTGACTCGCTGAAGTGAAAGTGAAAAGTGAAAGTTCGTAACTTCTTCGTTTGCCGTTGGGTGAGGTCACAAGAACGGACCTCTTAGGGTCCCTGCCCCCTCGGACCACCCGACGGCAGATACCCAGTGTGTCTCAACCTGTGCTGACTTCACTGAATCGTCGTTTGTCCATCACCTGAGACACTAAAAAGTTTATACACCCTTTATTTTAAAAGTTGAGTCTGGAGAACCTTTATTAAACAGGAGGATCTCTGACGAGAGAAGACAATGGTCATCGTCTAGTAAGGGACTTGTTCCGGATCTTTGTGCATGTAATATGGAACCCTGTACACGAATGAGGCGAGACAGGTGACCTTCCAGACGAGTTCAGGAGATCTGTCTTTTCAAATACCCCAGATACTTCCACAAACATCTGAGGTACTTATAAAAACTTTATTCAATTATTTGGTTCTTGTTCAAGTTACCGTTTCTATTCTGATATAAAATAAAACCCCTGAAGGGACCGTCACGTCATCGATTCTGAGACACGAAGACCACTTCCCAAGCGAGGGACCAGTCCTTTGCTTCTAGGACGTACGACCCTTCACACCGTTTTTTTATCTCAATTTATATATATATTAATATATACATTATATATGATATTTATGTATATATATTAATAAAAATAGGGACGAGTAAGAGACGAGAAATGATCGACATATTGGGACATCTTTCACTAAAATTGGAGGAGTTTTGAATCAAGGAGTAAGTATTGTGACCCTTATTACTAAGACGGAGGGTGAAAACACTCTCAACCATTCAACGAAAACCGACGTTCGTTTTATAATTACTTTGGGACTGACTTTGACTAATTTGTTAGTCCCGTAAATGATAGAGTATATTGTTCTACAGGGTTCCATCCACCAAGTTTTGATTACCCATGGTCCTCCCTCTTTCTTTTCGCTCCCCGTTATTTGTCCTTCCTCTAATTGTCCGTGTATGATAATTCATATTTTCTTCGACGTTCTTATATAACATATCATACCCCCTATATCGGTTATAAAATACCATTGATGTTTATCTCACGTCGGGAATTTTTAATACTTAGTAATATAACATGTTGACCTTGTATATTATAACGGCGTCCAGTTGATATTCGTAAAAAAAAATTACTTTTTTACGATTTTTAGTAGCTACCACGCCGTCGAGTCACTGCAGGCCCGAGACTCCGTCGGAGAGACACCAAGAACGCTGTCGACGGTAGTGTAGGAGTGTCCGTTGTAAGTTGGGTCCTCTCTCTTTCTTAAGGGGTCTTCCATGGTCGTCTAAAAGGAAATCCACGGGGACCGGTCTGAGGTCCGTGTACGGATGTGGATTGATCTTAATCTCTTCTCTGACCAACATGATTTCTACGAAGTAAGGGACCCCGACCTCCTTTCTCGGAGGGAGAGACTCATGGAACGTGAGGGCACAGACTTCTTTTACCCCACAACCTGGAAAGCTGTTTCTTCTTCACCGACAACTTATTATCATCGATATCACTATTGACAAAAAATGACTCGCGGTCGATACACGGTTCGTGACGAGACCTCTGAACTGCACTCCCTTAAGGAGTATTGTGTGGAGGCCCCACCACCACCAAGTCCGCCATTCAGCACAGGGTGAGAACGCTAGGGTACCCGACCTCAGGTGCTCCGAAGAGACAGGTTCCCTAAAAGGTCCGTTCTTATGACCTCACCTATTGGTAAGGAAAGAGGTCCCCTCGAAGGACTGGGTCCCTAGCTTGGGCACTTGAAACGGGAAGACACCGACGACTACGACTACGATTCAGCGAAGTCAACACAGGCTGAGACACACTGGGGTATCTACCTTCGGATGGTCCGAGGGGGCAGGGACCCTAAGAGGTCCGTTCTTATGACCTCACCCAATGGTAAAGGAAGAGGTTACGTACTTTCACTTTTACTTTCACTTCAATGAGTCAGTACAGACTGAGAATCGATGGGGTACCTGACGTCGGATGGTCCGAGGAGGTAGGCACCCTAAAAGGTCCCTCACCCAACGGTAACGGAAGAGGTCAGGAAGACGCTTCATCCATAGTAATGAGTGTCAAATGTGTATCCCTTTTTCTTCGTGACTCTCCAATTCAACTAAAAGGTGACCGTGTGCCCATCGTTCGACCATTCATCTGTCCGGTCCCAAACTTAGGTCCGACCGACCGAGATTTTCGGACACGTTAACTAGGGAGTAGATACGACCAAAGGGGGTACTCCCAGACGGTCGGAGAGGTAAACTGTTTGTCAGGACTGAGACGTTTCGTCCCAGACCTTGCTTACTTGACTCACGGACTGTTTACCCTCTCATGAACTCACACCAACGGTCCCGTGTTTGGATCTCGTATTGATGACTACAATTGTTATTCTTTTTTTGTTCGGATAACTTGGGGTTCTAAGGGATACTGTAGTAGAGTGAACCAGTAAACCAACAATATTGTCAGTTGTTCAGGTTATAAGAAAGGAGGAACAATGTCACCTTTTACTTCAAGTCACTTGAACGGGTGCAACCCCTCTTTCATCCTAACTAGAATCAAAACGAGCTAATATTCGAGGTACGAAAAAGAGAACGTAAGGTGTCGGATAAATTATTTCATTATTTCAAATGGAGACTTAATTAGTCTGTAGTCTATAGTGGAGACTGTACCTCCCTTAAGGTAGTGACTTTATGGTCGGTCCGTCCCATGGGTGATCCCCTTCGTCCCTACTGTCTCAACACAATTAATTACATGGCCATGTGACTTGGTGTCTCTTGTTCCAGAAACGTTTCGACTGGGAAATATAATCCGACTATTCTCAACCAAAGGTGAAGATAATTCTGTATATACTGTAAGACTGGTTAAATATTATTTAAGTAACGACAGGACAAGAATCTTTGACGTTCGAGAAACTTTTGTTTCAGAACGAAAGGACCAGAGGTCTAAAAGATACCACGGATCGAATTGAAGTGTCGATATCGTATGTGCTATTGACACACCGGAAAAATTTTTCTTGGAAAAGTAGAACCTTATTAAAATCTAAATGGTTTTTCAACGTTTCTACCTTGCCTCGTAAGGAGTGTGAGGAGTGACTCAAAAGGACCACAACTGTAAAACGTATTAGAAACATGAAACAGTTTTCATTTTGAATGGAAATCGTGATTTAATCGATCTGACGTCTGAAATAAGTCTTCAGGGAGTAGAAAAGTGATTGCAGGAAAAGACAAGGTCCTAGGTTAAGTCCCATAGTGTACCGTGAATCGTAAAATAAAACTTCTAGAAAGTAATGAAATTTTCAGATTTACACCCTTTCCTTAGTATACACATATATACCAAAGATACACACTATTATTAGAAATTTCATCGACCGTAAATGATTCAAGAATGAGACACTGAACGTGTTAAGACTTGCCAAATTTACATGATAGTAAAAAAAAGGAGTAGGTTTTGAGATACTCCATCTACGATAATAATAGAGGTAAAATATATATCCCTTGACTCCGTCCCCAGTACGTATAGTGAATCGATGATTTTCGGTACAAATTTTAGGTCTGCCTGAGAGTTTACAGTTTATGTTTACGTTATAAACTCTTATTCGACAGTTTTACACTTTCCTAATAATCCACCGAACAAAATAATAAAACAACATCACTTTTTTCTGACTTTTTCAACGATAAGGAAGGTCTGAATCAAAGACCCAGAAGCTCAGAAGGTAAGAGGAGAATACTTACTTCCTTCCAGTCGGAAGGACCGTCCCGGTGCACTAAGCCCTTTTGTCTTGAGTTCCAGGACTGAGGATCACAGGTTTGGGGAAGGACAGTGTACAGGATCTCACAGTCCAGGTTCGACCCTATATTCACTATCTACTTACACCAACTAGTAGTAGAAAGGGGTAGTATTTGGAGACGGGTACCGAGAGTACGACCTCCTTGTCTCCACAACTTTCTCTCTTACCTCCACTTGACCGTCTCAAGTCCGTCTCCGAGTTTACCGTCCAACCGTGGAGGACTGTGCCCTACAAGATTTATACAGAGTCGATGTAGCTGTATTCGAGACACAGTAAATGTTACACAATCAACGAACCAGCACAGACTGAGAAACTCTGGGGTACCTGACATCGGACGGTCCAAGGAGACAAGTGACTTAACAAGTCCTTTCTTATGACCTCACCCAACGGTAAAGGAAAAGGTCCCCTAGAAGGACTGGGTCACTAACTTGGACCAGAGGACGTAATGTCCGTCTAAGAAATGATAGACTCGATATCCCTTTAGGGATACATTAAATGTTATCCTCTGATTATTTTATAGTTGGTGTTTGGGAGGGGTTGGGTTTCGGCGTTTATACGTTTTGTTTTGATGAGAAGAAGTTTGATTTGTAAAAGAGAAAAGAGACTAATCAGTTGTGTCAGTAGATGTCATGCCGAAAAGTCAACTTTTAAGGACAACCCTTACATCTCTAAGTAATATGTCTTAATCTGACTACCAATCTCCAACGACTTAATGACGTATTTATCCGGGAGTATAATAAAAGAAAATTACTACCGTCACCGTGGTTTCTCAATTCCTTACCTCATCGCTGTCCGACATTTTTGTCTAGTACCGTCGTAGGTGGGTGGGTAAGTAATAAGTAAGTTGTCTGTTGCGACTTAGGAGGATACACAGTCTATACCCCGGTGTAGGAGAGATAGGTCTTCTCTATTATGTGTATTTTGATTCAGTAGTTAGATTACAGCACCAAGGAGACTTTCCCTATCAATACGTATCCCAAAATGTCTACCAGTCAATACTAGGTATATCGGACTTTATCTTATCTCATTACAACCTTTATAGACTCAGGTACCGTGTCCCATTCATTTTCATAACTTTGAATGTAAAGTCATCGTATGTCTACACACACATGTGAGTCCGCACAGACATTCTACAAAGAATGGTACCTAAGGTCAGATCTTATATCTTCTCGCAACCAGACTAGAAGGAACCCCTTTGATTCCACCTTCACTACTTAAGGAAAAACCTTGTCCTCCTTACTACGGACTTAACTCAAGACTTATTACCAAATGGTCCACCTAACATTCTACCTTCTATAAGACTTGATTAAGTTTCGTTTTTTTACCCTTTCCGTCTCCATCCGGACCGTCGGACCGAATAGCACATGTGGTCTCCAAGACGGAAGGGAGACTTTAAACTCTCGATCCTCGGAGGTCCGTACGTGGTAGTCTCTTGGTCTCTCTTGACGATGTCACACACGGACTCTTGTCCCGAAGAGTTTAAGTACCACGTGTGTCTAGTGGATCCCTAGTACAGTTTTACGTGTTAGACTGGGTCCTCTAGACCCGTACCACAACTCTGACGTAAAGATCGGTCGAAGGTCGACTACGACGACAACGACCAGGCTCCTCCCGTGAACCTCTTAGTTCTAGATAATAATCTCTCATTCCTACTCAACAAGAGTCGCAAGACGAAAACAGGAACCCAACATATCTTCGGACGAGCCTGCATCCGTCCGAAGCCCCCACCCCGAATCCTTGTGTCCCTCGACGACCTGAGCCACTTTTATGACGGTAACTTAATGGTAGACCGTCCACGAAAAGATTCTGGCAGTACACATCCGAAAACAACCTTTGGATATTGTTCAGACTTCCCATTCGTGACAATAATCAAGGTACAATATACATTCCTTTGATTCATTGAAGGAGTTTCAGTGTCCTACATCCTCTTGTTCCTAAGTCTATAGTCTGACAATCCATACCCGACAAACTTGTCGATCCTACCTACTATAAGTTAGGAGCGTCAGGACAGAGAAATGACCCCAATAAAAGGGTAGGTGAGAACTAAAAAAAGTAGATATTTACTCTTATCTTTACAAATAATTTGTTTCGCCTTTATTATCTATGATATGATTCCAAACAAAACTCCCAACTTTATTTATTACGTGTACTTTGTAAATCTTATGACAGACTATGTCATCCTCCAGAACAACAAGTCAACGATTCAACACAAACTGAGAAGGACTGAGGTACCTGACGTCGTACTGTCCAAGGAGACAGGACGTGGTAGAGGACCTCAACCGAGTTTGAGTACAAGTGACTCAACTACTACGGTAGATTGGTAGAGTAGGAGACAGTGGTGGAAGAGGAGGAAGGGAGTTAGAAAGGGTCGTAGTCCTAGAAAAGGCTACTCAACCGAGGAACATAGTCCCCCGGCTTCACAACCTCGAGGTCGAAGTCGTAACCAGGAAGATGACTTATCGTAAAATCCTAAAATTCATCGAGTCGACCTTAAGATGGTGGAGATGATCGAAACAAACACCGACTACGAAGGATTCCGGGTGAACTGAAGTGGGAGGTCCTACAAATCGAGTTCCATTCACTGGTGTGGTAGGAGTAATAGACCTAGTAATTCTGGTAAAAACATGTCAAGAAGACACATAAAAACTGTGGAGAAGAATTATAGAAGACAAAAACAATACTGGAACGACAAAGACTAGAAATAACGCGGGTAAAAACGTACTTTACAAGGGAACCATAGGGGTTAAAAGAGTTTCTCTAGCGATCAGAAAGAGTAAGGTAACAGAAGGAGATAAAGAAACGTAACAGGTGAATTCTTCCGAAAGAAGTAGAGAGGTACGATAAGAGACCTTGAGACGTAAGTCAACCTACATAGAAAGGGAAAGGGGAAACGGAAAGTGAAAAGAAGAAAGGAGTCGATAAACATTTCGGAGGGGTCTGTTGGTGAAACTGAAGAACGTAAAGAAAAAGAAACTCTACCAAAACCAGTGGTGGAAGACATGTTACAATACTTGGAGACAGGTATCAAGAAGGTCTAGATAGGAACTTAGATAGGTTGTGGAGGTGACATCCTCAGATCTATCGATAACAAAAAGTAAAATAAAATAATAAAATAAACCGACGTGACCCAAAAGCAACGGTGTGCACCGGAAAGAGATCAACACCGTGCACTCGAAGAGTAACGTCTTATACCCGGGATCCGTACGCCCGAAGTCATCCACACCACGTACCCGCATCAACGAGACACCATACACCCCAGGGTCTGGTCCCTAACTTGGCTCAGGGGACGTAACCGTCCACCTAAAAATGGGGGACCTGGTGGTCCCTTCAGGAATAATAAAAAATTTACTACAAAGACTCTGGTCCTTTTTACCTCCAAGTTCTTGGGCTAAAGGAAAAAGAGGGATAGGGTTTGTTAAGGAGTCATAAAAATATGTCGACCGATTCTTCTACAACTCCGAACCCCCTAAAAACAACACATAATAGACCCTATTAAAAATGAAAGTAAAACAAACAAAACCAAACTGAAAAAAAAAAAAAGACTCCGTCACCTTCACTTTCAAAGACAATAATAGGACTAGTCTCTTGACTTAGAATAATTTCTATATACTGCACCTTCGATTAATCTAGAAGAACTCCAAGAATGTCGATCCAGGTCTGCGTGGGAATCGTATAGTGTCCCCGTGTTGACAGGATTGTCCACCTTCCCTCATGGACATAGTATAAGATGGTACACAGTGGTTAGGGTTAGTTTTAAGACTAATTATTATTAATATTTATTATGATGATAATTAATAATAACAAAATGGTGAAACTAGTAACGACGACGACGACGACGACGACGACGACGATTCTGCGAAGTCAGCACAGACTGAGACACACTGGGGTATCTACCGTCGGGTGGTCCGAGGGGGTAGGGACCCTAAGAGGTCCGTTCTTGTGACCTCACCCAACGGTAAAGGAAGAGGTTACGTACTTTCACTTTTCACGTTAACTTCAGTGAGTCAACACAGGCTGAGAATCACTGGGGTACCTGACGCTGGATGGTCCGAGGAGGCAGGTACCCTAAAAGGTCCGTTCTCACGACCTCACCCCACGGTAGTAACGATACACGACTATTTAGAGAATTTGAGTTACTCGATAAGGGGTTTACTTCAAACTGTCAACCGTTCATTCTTAAGTTACTCTATTTACATTATTCTTACTTTACTTTGACATTAAGTAGTCGGAACCAAGAAGAACCACGTAGAAACTCGGACCCCAATCAGCTCAAAAGTCATAATGTGACGGTTCACACCCTTTCCATCTTGTCGACCGTGGGACCGTTTGGAAGGGTGTTCTTTCATCTCCCTTGTTAAAAATACTTTGAGATCCTATATAACCAGATCTTTCTTGAATTACTAAAATATTCCTTGAGGGGAAGAGGTTGTAAAATATGTGCTTCTTCGACTTCGACTCTCTGGGACCAGAATACGGTGTGTCGACTAATTGCTTACCGCTTCCTTTTGACTTCGACCTCGAGGTTAGGAAACCGGTAGACTACGTTTCTCGGTTGAGTGACCTTTTCTGGGACTACGACCCTTTCTGACTCCCGTCCTCCTCTCCGCCACTCTCTCCTATTCTACCAACCTACCGTGGAAGACGAGTTACCTGGACTCAAACTCGTTTGAGGTCCTCCATCACCTCCTATCCCTTCGGACCACACGATGTCAGACACTCCAACGTTTCTCAGTCCGTACTGACTCGCTGACTTGTTGTTGTTCCTTTTTCGTTTTTAAAGAGAAAAGGTGAAAAATCTTCGTTAAAACAAGTACCGGGGAGTAAGACGTAAGTAGGATCTTTATATAAACATCCACATCTCACTATTGGAACAGAAAGACGGGATACTAGTCTTCGAAGGTCTAGTAGACACATGTACACACACATGTAAACACATATACATTTAAACAACATACACGTACATTCACATAAATACACACGTACATATATACACATGCATATATAAATACACACACATAAACACGTACACACACATATATAAATGCACACACACCACACGTACACACACACACACACACATCCCCATCTCCTATTGGTCCCGCACAGAGACTCCGACAGCGTCGGGTCAGAGTGGGTCGTCAGTGACACGAGGGTATTAGGGGTCAAGGCCCAACCCACCCAGGGTCCGGGTAAAGGGTACCTACAGGTGCACCTCGTAGACTTGACGATAAAGTCTCTGTCTTACAAGATTTAGTTCCAAGACACAAAACCGTCTCCTTACCTTGGGAGAAAAGATTATAATGAAGACACCCTTTCACAAAAGACTCAAGGTTTGTTGAGTTGAATGTTTATGTAAAAACCTTCTACTGGGTATACATATATATACGATTCCCGACGAACAAGACTCCCATTTTTTTTGAAGGGTACTTGTCGAACGACTATGGTTTAGGTCCACAAAGAATATAACTAGAATAAGTTCCTAATAGTGTGTTACACAGATTTTAGACTCCGTGTAAGGTCTAAAGAAAATCCTTCCCAATCGATCAGGGACTCTACCCTAAATTCCCGGTTTCCCGGGGGAAAGGGGTAAATGTGGGAGGGGAATCAGAATCTTTTGATAGGTGTTAACAGTTACGGCCAATTCTGTCCCTAAGTTACACGGACCTCAGTTAAACAACCTTGTTGAAAATGAATTTAGTCCCAAAAACAAAAACCCAAGTGAAAATTTTGATGTCTAGGGGTCCGGGGGGACACTGAGACCAAGTCATCCACTCCCTATCTTAAGACTTTTTAAACAATTACTTTATACCAACTAAATGTTACAACACAATAAAAAACCACATACCGTTTCACTAAGTCGATATGTATATGTATAATAAAAAGTATAAGAAAAGGTAATACCAAAGAATCTCTGATAATTTATATCAAGGGACACGACATGTTATCCTAGAACAATAAAAAGATATACTTTTGAAATTTTTTTTAAAGAGACCTTTTAAGATCAGTTCAATGAAAACTCAATTCTGTAAATAACAAAGCGACTAGTTAGGTAAATTAATAATTATGAGTAAGAAAGTAGTATATGGTTTCAAACGATTACATTACATCCATAATCAATGGTCCTTGTATTCCTGTTCCTTTTGTATTCGTAGTATCTCCTTCTTTCACTATAGTCTCGACAACTACAACACCCTAAACCCTCTGACGTTAGTGTCTTCCAAAACGTCTTTGTAACTAAGTCTTCCATTGTGTCGACTCAGTATCTCGTAGGTGTAAAATCCCGGTCTGACGACAACAAGAACAACTCACCGATTCAACACAGGTCATGAAACACTGGGGTACCTAACCTGAGTTTCGGGTCGAGATTTGGCAAATGGTTAACTGGAACCAAGGTAACGAATTTGAAGGACACGGAGTCAAAAGAGTAGACAGTTTACCTCTGACAGAGTCTTGATTGAGTCTCTCAACACTTTTAAGTTACTCGTATACATCCATTATTCTTGTCACCAGAACTCGAAACCGACCGTAGTCTTGGGGGACTTTCACACTTTTGTGTCAAAGACCCAGGGTGAGGTTCAAAGGTTCAGTTATCTAACCCCTATCCTTACTCCTCCACGGAAAGAATGGTAAAGGACCCCCTCCGGTTACGGGGACCAGGGTCTTGTTGAGAAACTCTTATCAATCTTACTATCATTCGTCGTAAACAACGATAATAAAAGTCAACTAGAAACTACCTTCTTAAACTCTCACAGTACATTTCCGTGAGTCCGTCTCCTTTGACGGTCACGTATCGTCTCTTCTGACTCTCGTCTCTCGTACGCGGTCCTCGTCCCTCTCTGTCCGACCGCCTCTCTGTCCTGCGTGCCTCCGGCGGTCTGAGGCTTCTTGGACCGGCGTACATTCATATCTATAATAGACTCTCATTGGTCTCTCGGACAATAGTCGGTAATCGTGGAATTGTGTTTAATTAAATAGTCTCATTAGACAGTGAAACAGTTTGGGACCTCCTTAGACTGAGTACGGACCGTTTAAACCTACTTGGACTATCTATCCACGAGGAAATCTTTTAGGTGGGTGTGGCTGCTCAGGGCCCATAGAACTCCCGTGAGTCAACAGGTCTGGGGACATCACCCCCGGACAGAGTGGTCCCTTGAACCTAGGCACAAGTGTGGACCTTAGCCGGATAACCGTAGACATGTAAATATGAGAACTATGGGGTTCCGGAGACCGAAAATAAACGTCTTAATTTTTTTTTACGTTATTGGAAACCTTCCACAGATCATAGTATAAATAGATAGATAGATGTTTACAAAAGGTGTGTTTCTTGGCGTTTTCTGAATAAATACCTATGTAAAAGGTGGGTCCCCTGATAGTCTTCTCGTAAGTTTTGTTTTGTGTTGGGTAGGTAGAAGTAGAAAAACACTAAAAAAAGGGGAGGAAACCCGTTTGGTCCATGAGGTACTCAAAAACGAAGTGTCTGGTAGGGGGATGGCGTCGGGGAACATGTAAGAAAAAAGATCCTTCCTTTGTCTCTAGTTGAATCGACGGGACACTGACGAGGGTACGCACAGTAAGAGGGGTTCTGAAAATAGACATATTAAAATGTGTGAGGTCTGTGAGGCTTCGGGTCCTTCCCGGTTGTGTCTGTTGCCACCGAAAGTAGGACCGCACCACTCGCACCCCGGTGCCACTTCCGCCTGATCTGATAAAACCCGTACCGTACGACATTGCTTACCTTTTTCTCTTTAGTCTCTGGCCGTCAAAAGGAGACGGTAGACTTGCTATTCTGCTTACACAGTGCGATCTTACTTCTCCCTCGCACTCTACCTCCCTTTGACGAAAATGACGACATAGTTTTACTTTTCTCCTCCTCTAACACCGACATCTCTTTAGTAAGTATCCCCTTTTACGAGACCGTCCCTTTCTCTGTCTTTTGGGTTCAGAGTCAAACGTTACTGTCGGAAATCTAACGAGAAGTCAATACCTTATGAGGACAATCACATCCCGCACACACACATACACATACTCTGTCTCGGTATGTTAGACGCGTTTTCCCGGGATGCGAACCGAATCACGAGACGACAGTAAAAGGATTTAAGACTTATGAAAAGCTGGGTCCCTGGGACATAAAAGTAAAGTACGACTCAGGGGATTTAATACATAGACCAAGTCTCTCTATCTCAATAAGGGTGACTCGATTCTACTAACTTTATTCCGTATAGTGTAAGAAAAAAAAGAATTCATAAAAAAAATAGAAAATAGAAAACCGTCACGAGGTGTCGTACACCCTAGAATCAAGGAACTGGTCCCCAGTTTGGGTACGGGAACAAAACCCTCGTGTCTCAGGATTGGTGACCTGTCGGTCCTTTCAGGAATAAAGTATAAGAAGTAACATTTTCTGATAAGAAAACGTTTGTACATACGGAGTTGAATGGACCAGTGGGAAAAGAAGCATGAAACACTGAGGACACGAACCAAGTGTACTTCAGGAGTATCGTACGCGGTATCCGTACCGGTGACCTGAAGAGAACGTAATCTCGTCTTGAGTCGTTTGAAGACCTTTCCCGGTCTATCGTTCATAAAGGTCGAAATACCTAGAACTCCAGAGTTACCGTTGACGTTGACGATAACACCTCTTTTGTCAATATCTTTTATAATTATGTATTTAATTCCGTACACCGACACAATGTTATGTTGAACTAACCGTTTTTGTACACGCCCGACCTAAACCAGACCCCCAGTAGTAGACTAAGGACGGTGGAATCGCGTAGGAGAAGAAAACTACTACCACTACGGCTGCTACTTTGTCTACTACTATTGTTGCCACTGCCGATTTTACCTGACTCCGGTCTGTAACCCAGTTTACGAAATATTCAGAATGCCACAAATTAAAAGTGTCACTACATCCCATACTCATAGCTCTAGAGTTGAACTGTCTACTCTTTTGACCGTACCTCTCCTCATTTCACTAAATAAGTAAGCTCCTATAGGTCGATTATTTTTGTCCTCCACTCTAAGTTTGGACTCTGGACACATTTTCGAGGTCCCAAAGGTCAGGAAGTGTAGAGTATGGACCCCGCGAACTGGGCACGGACTTTAAATCGGGGTAGGACCAGAGATCTTAGCCAGGTTTGTGGTTCACTCTCCTTGCAACATATCTTGAAGTCGGACGAACTATGTTGAGTGATAGAAAGTTCGGAGAACAAAAGGTTCCTGGTCAGGAATAGAATCCTAAGGTTCTTACCCCAGAGACAGAACAGACTCTAAGGCAACAAAAATTCTAAAAACAAATTCTATTCGGTCCAAGAGAAACACTCTTAAGAACTACTGTTACTGCACGAATCCGTCAATTAAACCAGACGACGTCACAATAGAACTCCGGTGTTCAGATCATGACCTGAACCGGGTCATGACCTCGGTCAGAGAAAGAAGGAGACGGGAGTAGAGGTGAACCACAGCTGTTTCGGTTTGGACTGGAACCACTATTGTCCGGGGTTCGACTGGAGAGGTAACCATCACACCAGGAGGGGTGAACTTTCCAGGTGGAGAAAGAATAAAAGGAGGGGTTTAAGTTAAGTAAAGACTTCAGGTCGGGTTCAAGGTAGGAGAACTACAGAAGGGTGTGGTGAGGTCATGAGTGTGTTGTAAGGAGAAAAAGTTACGGGCAGTAGCTCGGGGTAGAAGACAAAAGGAGATCAACAGAACCCCCGTAAAGTGAATAAAGTAAAAAGAAAGTCTTCGGGAAACTTTTATGAGTATAATGAAAACGACTAAAAGGTGAATATCTTTTCCACCCCCTGTAAGCATCCATACCCTATAATAACCAATGATAACCACTAACAACTGCCCGACCAATGATACACTCCAACGGTTCCACTCGTTCCTTAGAGATAGTGTCCATGGTATAGAGTGATCACTCTGTCCTCTTCGTCGTGACTATCGATACTAGACGGTCCGTACTAGTCGAACCGAAGACAGAAGAGGACGACTTATATGTTGCAGTGTTTTATAGGATCCTGATGCTCCTTAGGTCTATTTCCGTTCTGGAAGACGTGAGCGTAGACTTGTCTCTGTTTTTACACTTGTAACAAGTCTGAGGGTTTTACTAGTGTACGGGAATAGGACCGATGACACTCACCACCGACGAAGAAATGGTTACTATGGTTTCTATCGGACCGAAGTAAGGAGGACAAAGTATCAATTCTAAATAAGTATATGAGTTCGGTTTTTCACAGGGACTAAAAATTATCGGAGACTGGATCTTGTTTCGTGACCAAGGAATTTGGGTGGGGGTCTAGTGACTTCTGTTCAGGTTTAGAACATTCAGGAAGAAGTACAGGGGAGTCTTAGACAGGACGATGTCAAATAAAATTAAATTTTAGGTCGGGGAAAAATAAAAAAGGTGACATTTTGTAGGACGATGTCAAATAAAATTAAATTTTAGGTCAGGGAAAAATAAAAACGGTGCCATTTTGCACCTGATGCATTTCCTTGTACGTAGTACAAGCGTGTCACAAGGTTGAGTAGATAATAGATATTCCTTCTCGAACTACATCTTTTTTTCACGTTTCATGAAAAATTCACTATTTACACCGAGGTCTACTCGGTCGAACTACGTCCTCCTTTTTGTCAGGGAACTACCTCTGACTCTTCTGTCCTAAAATCTGTCACAGTGTTTGGTAGTGAAACTGGAGTCCTTTCAGTATAAGTCAATCGGATTTAAGGAGTAGTTGTTAATTTGTAAATAACTCTCGTAGGAGGTACAGTCCATCGTCCTATTCAACGAACCCCGGTAGGTAGTCCAGTAAACGTTCGTTTCAGTACACTGTCCGTAGTGCGTCCCTGTACACTTTTTCTTGAGGTCCTCGGGACTCCTCCTTCCGGAGTGTCGGAGAAACCGCCGACTTTCACCTATGTAAAAGGATGTGTGTTTTCTGGTGTTCCAGAACTTGGTCCGATTAGCCCAAAGTGAGACCGAGTTGAATGGTTCCGATCCGTTATATAGACACGAAACCAAAGAAGTGGAAATTTTACCCTTATTATTAGCATGGATAGAATGTCACATAATACTCCTAGGGTGATCATAAATTTATGTTTGTCGTCTCTTATTCGTACCCATGAATCATTGGTGAATTTTCGCATAAATTACAATAACAAGAACAAGAATGAACACCACTACTCATTAGAAGTTTAAAGGTTTGGAGATATCAGAGAGGACCCCGAAAGAAACACCGAGTCGACCATTTCTTAGGTGGACGTTACACTCTCTGGACCCAAGCTAGGGACTCAACCCTTCTAGGGGACCTCTTCCCTTACCGATGGGTGAGGTCATAAGACCGGACCTCTTAGGGTACCTGACATATCAGGGACCCCAGTGTTTCTCAGTCTGTACTGACTTGGTGAAAGTGAAAGTGTATCGGAGAGGATCACGTCTTCGTTTGTCAGTTTTCAGGAGAGAAACTTTTTTTAATCTCCGTACATAGATACCTTTTATTTTTTAGGAAGGTCCCAGTGTTCATTGTTTCTTATTCGACACGGATCTACAACATAGTCTCTCATCTTTTTGTGAGTCACTATTCCTACAAGGTTACCTGTGTCTTCGGTCAGACTTCTCCGAGGATTGACCGGTTTAGATCCCCCTATTCATAGTTTTAGTTATTGTTATCATTGTCTAACACGACATACACGACACACGAGTCTGGAAGTCAGCACAGGTTGAGAAACGTTGGGGTACCTGATATCGGGTGGTCCGAGGAGACAGGTACCTTAAAAGGTCCGTTCTTATGACCTCACCTAACGGTAAAGGAGGAGGTCTCTAGAATCACTAGGTCCCTAACTTGGACACAGAGAATGATGCAGAGTACGTAACCTTCCACCTAAGAAATGGTGACACGATAGACCTTTTGGAGTCATTGTCTAAGTCAGTCAGTCAAGTCAAGTCAGCGAGTCAGTACAGGTTGAGAAACACTGGGGTACTAAGCGTCGTACGGTCCGGAGGGACAGGTAGTGGTTGAGGACCTCAAGTGAGTCTGAGTACAGGTAGCTCAGTCACTACGGTAGGTCGGTAGAGTAGGAGACAGCAGGGGAAGAGGAGGACGGGGGATAGGCAGGGTCGTAGTTTCAGAAAAGGTCACTCAGTTGTGAAGCGTACTCCACCGGTTTCATGACCTCGAAGTCGAAATCGTAGTAAGGAAGGTTTCTTTAGGGCCCCGACTAGAGGAAGTCTTAACTGACCAACCTAGAGGAACGTCAGGGTCCCTGAGAGTTCTCAGAAGAGGTTGTGGTGTCAAGTTTTCGTAGTTAAGAAGCCGCGAGTCGGAAGAAATACTGGGTAATTTATTTGACCCTTAAACACTCTCGTGTACATACAATAATTTATTAATTTACTTCTCTTCTTTTTAAGAAGGAACGTCATCTTACGGTTCACTCATTGGGGTTTCTTTACTATCTTCATCTTTTTGTACTTATACTGTTCAGTTGTAGTGTACGATGTGTGTCCGATGTGATTCTTGTGTCGTGGTGAAAACAGACCAGATGTAGAATATAAGAGTCACATTAGTACTCCTTCGTAGTTCGGGTTTCCTCCCTTTGAAGGAATCACCACGTCACCGATTCTGAAGTACGAGGGTCACGTCCCCCGGACCCAAGCTCGACACCGGTCCCTTGATCTAGGGTGGACGACGTTAATTTTTAGAACTAGAGTTACTTCGTGGTGACTTACCACCGTACTTTGTTCTAGAATTAAGGAACAGGTCATTAAATTGGACCCATCGGACCTACTCTTGGTCCTTAGGATCGGTAGTCTGGTCGTTCCCTATCTCCCGATCCTCGGTAAAAAGGGACCTAGAAAAGGGGGTCACTTTTTTACGTAAACAGTACCTCCGTCTTTGACGTTTACATCCATACTTCACATAATAATCTCTGTTTCGTGTTCTCCCTCTCGTTTGTCCCTTTACCAAAATCTACTCTGTCTTTGTTCCGTCTCTACCCGTAGGTCTCTCATTCCCACACCCGTAGGGGGCTCACTCCTCCTTACGTCATTTCTCCACGAATTCAGTAAATGTGTCAAGTCAAGAAGTCCCAAAACAGAAGGAAGTCCGGTCAATAGACCTAAGAAGACGGTGTGGACTGGATGGGATGCACCTACATGTCCGTGGGAAGTCGGTTCTACCTAGAGGTTCACTTCCGAAGACTCTCCTCTTTCTGAGTAATACTGGACCGTAAAGGGAACTGAAACTGGGTGTTCTTCGGAAAGACACGTAAGTATCACAGAGGGAACAGGCTTTTGCCCCGCCCCTCCTCTTCGTCTCTGGGGAATTAGGAAATAAGTTTGTTCTAAAACGGGAAGGAACAGTAACGGTACTGACAATGGAATTCCACAAATGTCCTCTGTTTCTGACCGATAAATAAGTATATGAGTTCGGTTTTTCAGAGGGACTAAAACAACGATGAAGATAAAACCTCCCGTTTATCTTCCGACTGATAGGATCCTCAGGTGGATAGAGAACAGAGTCTTTTACGATTATCAACATTCAAGGTCCGTCTTCGAGTGAAGAAGTACGGGGTACTTTACGTTCGTCCTCCGGTCAACGTTTACAGATTGGTCCTTGGGTAGATATAGAACGGAGTCAGGACGTGTGATGTTCTTTCTATCTTCTAGAGTACACGGTGTTGATTCTGGATTTCGTCGGTTTATTTATTCTTAATTTTTTTTTTGGGTTTCCTACATGAAAGATATGTTACTAACCGGGTGTTAGATTTTCTGACAGTTCCAACAATAAAGTCTAACTTCCTCTAATTTCTTAGTACCGTTTAACTACTTTTCGTCATAGAGGAGAACCCAGGAAAATATAGTTCTCAGACTGTTTCCCATATATTCTCGAAAAACACAAAAGGAACGTTTAAAAGACATTCAGACTTAAATGCTATGTTATGTTATGTTAAATGTCATACTATAACATTTCATTAATCGGAGGTTAATTTTATTTATTAAAAAAAATTTTTATTTTTTTACTTTAACAAAGTTTTCTTTTCTTTTTTTCATGTCGATAGTCCTTATGATACATTGGTATTTTTTACAAGTCACAACTGTGACTTTCATACTAGTAGTTGTTACTTTATCTATTTGATCTGAAGTAGTTTTAAATTTTGCAAATACGAACTATCACTCCTGTGATAGTTCTTTTTCTGTTGAGTCTTTTATCCTCTTTTATAAACCTTTCGTATATAGACTATTGTCTAAGTATNCAGAGTCTTTTACGATTATCAACATTCAAGGTCCGTCTTCGAGTGAAGAAGTACGGGGTACTTTACGTTCGTCCTCCGGTCAACGTTTACAGATTGGTCCTTGGGTAGATATAGAACGGAGTCAGGACGTGTGATGTTCTTTCTATCTTCTAGAGTACACGGTGTTGATTCTGGATTTCGTCGGTTTATTTATTCTTAAATTTTTTTTTTTTGGGTTTCCTACATGAAAGATATGTTACTAACCGGGTGTTAGAGTTTCTGACAGTTCCAACAATAAAGTCTAACTTCCTCTAATTTCTTAGTACCGTTTAACTACTTTTCGTCATAGAGGAGAACCCAGGAAAATATAGTTCTCAGACTGTTTCCCATATATTCTCGAAAAACACAAAAGGAACGTTTAAAAGACATTCAGACTTAAATGCTATGTTATGTTATGTTAAATGTCATGCTATAATATTTCATTAATCGGAGGTTAATTTTATTTATTTAAAAAAATTTTTATTTTTTTTCTTTAACAAAGTTTTCTTTTCTTTTTTCATGTCGATAGTCCTTATGATACATCGGTATTTTTTACAAGTCACAACTGTGACTTTCATACTAGTAGTTGTTACTTTATCTATTTGATCTGAAGTAGTTTTAAATTTTGAAAATACGAACTATCACTCCTGTGATAGTTCTTTTTCTGTTGAGTCTTTTATCCTCTTTTATAAACCTTTCGTATATAGACTATTGTCTAAGTATAGGTCTTATATCTGTCCTGAGAATGTTAATATGTGGGTATGTCGGTGGGGGGGTGGGGAGGTGTGTGTTTGTTGGGTCAATTTTGTACCTGTTTCCAATTTTTTCTCTCTCTCTCTTTTTGAAACCGTAATTAAATTATTTTATTTAGGTATTAGATACACTCTTTTTCATATTTCGTGACCATCTTCTTTAGTTCCTTTTTCGATCTTTTTACCTCTCTGTCAGGTATATGTACCTATTCTTCTGATTTAAACCGTCTACAGTCAAAAGGGGTTGAACGACAAATCTAAGTTTCGTTAGGGTTAGTTTTACGGTCGTTCAATAAAACACCTATAACCGTTTGACTAAGATTTCAAACATACTTCGTCGTCTTGTAACTCTTATCGGTTGTGTTAAGACTTCCTCTTGTTTTAGTCTCTCGACTGTGATGGACTAAAGTTCTGAATGATCTTTCGATGTCGTTAGTTCCGTTACACTATAACCACTTGTTTCTCTATTGTCTATTTTCCTTGTCTTATTTTCAAGTCTTTATCTGAATGTATTTATACATATCAGTTGACTAAAAACTGTTCCTCGTTTTCCTTATTTTACCTCTTTTTTATTACAGAAAAATTGTTTACCACGACCTTGTTGATCTGTCGGTGTACGTTTAGTAGAAATAGTAGTAACAGTAGTAGTAATAGTAAACCTATGTCTTAAATATGGGAAGTGTTTTTAATTGTGTTTTACCTAATATCTGGATTTACATTTTACGTTTCGATATTTTAAGAATCTATTATCTGGAGTTACTGAAGACGATACTACTTCTGAATTTAAAAAATTTTATAAAAAATAAATAATTAACCGGTACGGTACTCCGAACACTCTAGAATCAAGGAGTTGGTCCGAAACTTGGACCCAGGCACCGTCACTTCAGAATTGGTGACCTGGTAGTCCCTTAAGGGACTACTTTTGAGAAATCTAGTTTGTGGTCTCCGTGTTAGATACTTTATTTAGACATGACCTGAAGTAATTTAAATTTTTAAAAACGAGTGGTTTTCTGTGACGGTTCGTCTACGTTTTTGTGTAGTGTCTCAACCTCTTTAATAAATGTTTTATGAAAAAACAAACAAAAAAATGAAAATTTTTTAATTTAATAAAATTTAACTTTCTATTAACGAAATGTCTTAAAACAACGAAAGATAGTTTTGAATTATACTTAGTCGGTATTCATATGTATATAGAGAAAGGAAAACTTGGAGGGAGGGTAGAGGGAGGGGTAGGGTGGGGAGATCCAACTATGTCTCGGGGACAAACTCAAAGGACTCTGTATGTTATTTAAGGTTAACTGATAGATAAAATGTATACCATTACATTCAAAGGTACAATGAAAGAGGTATGTAGAGTGGGCGAGAAAGGGAGAGGGGTACAGGAATCTCTTATTCAAATAAAAGATACAGACAAAGAGGTAACGACGGGACATTTATTTAAGAAACCATGGTAAAAAGATCTAAGGCATATATACACAATCTTATGCTATAAACAAAAAGAGAAAGACTGAATGGAGTGAGACATATTATCCGAGATCCAAGTAGGTGGAGTAATCTTAACTGAGTTTACACAAGGAAAAATACCGACTCATTATAAGGTAACACATATTCATGGTGTTGAAGAAATAGACAGTCACCTGTAGATCCAACGAAGACACAAGATCGATAACGTTTATCACGACGTCACTTGTCACTCTATGTACCCAGAAAAAGTTAAAAACAAAGGAGTCCCATATACGGATCCTCACCCTAACGACTCAGTATACCACCAAAATAAGGATCAAAAAATTCCTTAGGGGTATGGTAGAAGGTATCACCGACGTAGTTAAATGTAAGGGTGGTTGTCACGTTCTTTTTATGTATAAACTATATCCTAACAATTATATTTATATTTTCTTGAGAATTTTGTTTTTCTTTGATATTCTTTTGTTTGTTTGTCAATCCCTTACCCGTTTTTTAGACTTGTAGAATGGTTTCTTCTAGACACCTACCGTTTATTCGTTTACTTTTTTCTATAAATTACAGTATATAGTAATTCTTCGATCCAATTTCGTTATTACTCTATGGTGATGTGCGGAAAATCTTTCCGTTTAAAGATTTTACGAATGTTTTAGTTTCCGACCATTCACACACCTTGTTGTCCTTTAGAGTAAGTAACGACCGATTCTACGTTTCACCACATCGGTGAACCTTCCGTCAAAGACCGCCAAAGGATGTTTTGTATAAGCATGTCATACTAGGTCGCTAGTACGAGGAGTTATAAATGGGTTCACTCAACTTTGAATACAAGGGTGTCTTGTGTACCTCCTTTACATTAACGTATAACGATTCGCTTTCTTCGGTTAGACTTTTAAGATATGCCATACGACATACTAAGGACGATATACTGTAAGACCTTTTCCGTTTTGATGTCTGTCAATTTTACAGTCACTAGCGGTTCCCAATCTCCCCTTCGTTCCTACTTCTCCTTCTCGTGTCTCCTAAAAATCCCCTCACTTTGACAGTACATTCTCTATCATTGCCACTTACACAGTAATATATAAACAATTTGAGTTTCTTACATGTTGTGGATTTTCACTGGAGATCACATTTGATACCTGAAACCGATTACTACACAGCCACAGGCAAGTAAAAACATTGTTTACATGGTGAGAGTACCCCCTACGACTATTACTCTCTCCGATGCCCACACACTTCCGTCCCCGATATACTCTTTAGAGACATGGAAGGTGAGTTAAAACGGTACTTGGAATTTTTTTTTTTTTCAGACAAATTTTTTATTCTTTAGACACAGATTCATCATTCTTTTGCTGACAAGTAAAAACACCGACGATTGTATGTAACTCGCGATGACAGACGGTCCGTAACACGATTTGTGAAATGTACATAATGAAGTGACTTAAGAGTGTAATTTAGAACACAAAAAGGTTGAAATGTTTTAAAGAAGTTATTATATAATGAAGATATTACTCTTTTGAAATAAACATTTATATATACATGAATTATCTAGGATAATTCCACTTCCAGAATTCTAACCACTTCTAGGATCCTAGATCAAGGATACTTTAAATCAAGTTTCCTAACTCCTATAAAATGAACCTTTACCCTTGAATCTCACTCACTACTACCGATAGAAGTGTATAAGACTTTTGTCAGTCAACCTTTTGTTTGAGACAGAAGTGTCTCATGAGACAGAAGTATCGAAGTTTTTCACTTGATCTTGTCGACTCGCTTTTTAGGGTGTTTTCGTTAAATCCCGAATCATATTCCTACGAAAAGGTCTTTTAAGATAGGTTTTTTCATTAAGTAGATTAGTCACTAATATATACCTAAATACGTAGATCATTTTCAAACCTCCTCATCCTCGGACTCCAGTAAGAGTTGAGGCTTTAAGCCAGAAATAAATATAAATTACGTCTAATTAGTCTCTCTTCTCGGTTCCAGATGAAAAAAATAACAACAATTCTCGTACGTTAAGACACACTTGGTACCTTTTTTGTCACACCACAGACCCGTTCGTTTCTTATTAACACTTTGAATGTTTGACGAAGTTACGTTAAAATTATAACAATGGTCCTTTCTTCGTCGTAATTATCGTGTCCCCCTTTTCCGGATAAATACATCGTAAATCTTTCTACTGTCTTATGTTCCGACTAAACGTAGAAATAAGAAAGGGAGGAAGCCCAGCAGACAGGCGTGTGGGGGTGGAGGAAGAGGGCGGCGGGAAGAAGGAAGTCAAAAAGGGTAGAAGGAATAATAGCAGAAAATGTAAAAACCGTAAGAGAACGGTACTCTGAGTTGAGATAAGGAATACCCATCGTGACCATTCGGTGTCGAGACTTGACGAAATAAAACATTTCGTCTCTGAAGATGCCCCAATTCAAACAACTCGTTGTCTAGATGGATTCTAAGACAAAGTGACCCTATGGTCGGAGGGTGAGGACTTAGTGTCCGAGAGTGTGTTATCCTCAGCAACTTCGGGAGACAAAGGTCCAGACCACCGACCCTTTGGACTGTTTCGGCGCCGGGCGCGTCCCGTGGAAGTCGAGGCTCCCGCCCTGGGCCGGCCCTTCGGTCGGACTCCCGCGGCCGCGGGTGGGTCGCGCCGCGAGGTCCTGGAAGATCCCCGAAGAGCTGAAAAGGAGTCAATCGACCTCATCCCCCCACGAGGGAGTCGAGGTCATAAGGAGTCGTGACGAAGAGACAATAAAGAAATGGGAATGGAAGTCGTAGTCGGGGGACGGGTGAGGCTGGGGGTTCTCCGGGGGTCGGGCCGGCACTGGGGCTCCTCTGAGAGGAGCGACCCTGAGGACTCCTGTCCCAGGACGCGACCCAGGGGTCTCTCGGAAGGAGGAAGCGGGGGGAGGGCCCGTGGGTCCGCTTCCCGTCGCCCCCTCGGGCCCTTCCCCTCGCCCTTCTCCCCTGGCCCTTCCCGGTCCGCCCTCCTCTCCTCGTCTCCGGTCTGTCCCCGAGAGCCAAAGGGCCCCAGACTAACCTCCAACCGGGCTACTCAGCCTCGACCCCCGCGCGGGTAGAGGCGACCGAGGACGCTCTCGGCGGGCGAGCCGGGGAGGGGCCTCGGCGAAACAGGGCCCACTGCCGCCGCCTCCAACGCCGCTCGTCTCCCGCCCTCCGTCTCTGGGCGGCTGGGCGCCTCGGCCTCGGCCTCGGGCTCGGCCTCGGGCTCGGCCTCGGGCCCTCCGCCCCGCGCGGCGCGTGCCGGGGTGCGGGTCCGGGCGCCCGTGGCGCGGGCAGGGGCGCGCGCGAGCCGGGCCGGCGGTCCACTCGTCGGCGCGGCGCGGGCGTCAGCGGTCGGGGCGGCTGGCTGGCGGGCGGGTCGGTAGCGGAGGCGGAGGCGGCCGCGTAGCGCCTGCGGGTCGTCCAGCCAATACATTGCCGCGGTCGGGCGAGCGGGTCCGTGGGACAGGACAGGACAGGACGGGCCCCGACGCGCGTCGTGGTCCCGGCCCGGCCCCATCCCCCTGGCGCCCCAGCCCCCGGCCGGCTCGCGCTAGCCCCAGCCCCCGACCCGGCCCACGCCACCGGCACCGCCACCTCAACCCCCACCAGACGCCTAGGTCACGAGCCGAGGCCACCGCCGGCACCCCTGGCTCCAGGGAACTGGGGGAGATCTCCCGCGCCCAGAGATCCTCGGGGAAGGAGTAAGAAGCACCGGGTTCCCAAGCGGAAAGATCATCGTCGTCGTCCACGTACTTAACCGCCTCGCTCTCACTGCGGACACCAGAGGCCCTGGCTCTAAACCTCTTCCCTACTCCCCTCCACCAGTCTAGCTTCTCTCACTTGCCCTTTAGCTTCGGAGAAAAGGGTCGTGAATTTCCTTTCTCGACCCCTCCCCTTCCACGAAACTCCGCGTCGCCCGACCCTTAACAGGACGGACCCTAATCGGCCGAACCCAGTAGATTTTTATTGAAGTTCAAACTTTTCACTTTATCTTCCCTCGCGTCACACGGCTCAAGGAGGACGGACACCCTACGAAGCGAGATCTTCAGTGGCCTCCCTTTTGTCCGTTTGGGGTCGGCGGACTAGGGAGAGGACGGAGGGCCAGAGTGACCAAAGGTCCCACAGAACCAAACTGAAAATCAATTACTAAATAAGAGGTTCCGTGACGACAGAAAAAGAGTAGGGTTTCACTTAATGTCGTCTCACGTACGAAACTTAGAAAGGATAAAGGATGTAATCCCACCTTCACAAGTCACCTGTAAATTACTCAGACGACGGTTTCGAGTATAAAATTTTCATAGGAAAATCATTTTTGTTCAAAGACTCGAGGGAAATTGGATACAGGGTGTTAACCTCTCCTGTCTACGATCTCTTAAGGTCAGGTGGAAAGAGAGAAGGGATTCAGTCTTAGGGTGGACAGAACGTTTCCCACTCCGAAATCCTTTCGATCACATAAAAATTTATTGTGTAGAGTTAAAAATTGTGGATAATGTAGTCGTGCTTTGTGTGTTGTTTATATAACGTTCGTGTCCCTTTGCGATTGACCGGGTGACGTAAGGTCCTTGTGCTACTTCATTCTTTTCGGATCTTCGATATTTCCTAATTCTTCGTCTATTCGTGACTGACACCTCGTTCCGTCTCCTCACTTGCAAACCGACGAAAAGTCAGAGGGGTAACTAAAAGAAATCGGAATCTCGATAATAGAATTCATGTTAGTCACACAACGTAATCACATTTTACACTCAACGAGCAACAAAAGTTTAGGTGACGTTTGGTTTAGTCGTAAATAACTCGTGGATGATGAACTCCGGTCAAGGATCGCAAAATACTCCCTTGTACTAGAGTTGATTTCAATCTTCTAACGCTCTCGAAAGTCTTACAGAACAAACGTCGACGACGTCTTGGTTTCCTTCAGACCCTCCTCCACCGAGAGAGAGGTCACTCCTTCCCAATTGTTCGTATTCTCCCTTGAACTCTCAAGACAGTAAACGTTCATGTGTAGTGTGAAAAATTTTTTAACGAACGTATTAGCAACCGTAATCAGTATATATAACATCTTTAATCGAAATAACTCTAGTTGAAACGATCAAACGACTCCAGAGTAAAAGGGTAAGGAAAATAAAAAACACGGTAGGTGAGTCAAATAAGTCCTCAATTAAATTCATAGATGACGCACGATACATCAGGGACACACACACACACAAACACATGGACGCACGTACGCACGTGTGCGAGTCAGTATAGGCTGAGTGGGGTACCTGACATCGGACGGTCCGAAGAGACAGGTACCCTAAAAGGTCCATTCTTATGACCTCACTCAACGGTAAAGGATGAGGTCCCTTAGAAGAGGGAGGGCGGAGGTGGGGGGTTGGGGTGTCCCTAACTTGAGGACAGAGGACACGGAGGAAGTAGCCGTCCGTCTAAGAAGTGGTGACACGATGGACCCTTCGGGTACACGCTCACCGATTTTCTTACTCCGAAAAGAAAGTCTTTAGTCAGATCGTCTTTCCTATTCTTTTATTCACTAGTAGTACCACTCCCAAATCACCTCTATCCTTGTTCGAGTCACTCTCAGGTCCTTTCTTTCCTACGTCCCTCAGACCTTCTCGAACGTCTCTTCAAGTACAAGCCTGGCCTAGAGCCATCTCTTCCTCGATCCACAAGGTGCAACTTCCTTTCCAGCGTAAGTTTCTTGACCATCCACAAGACGTCACTTCTCCACCGTCTTCACAAACCCTCCTCCACAAAACCACTCGGACCCGATACTTATATGGAACGTCTCCTCCTCTTCGGTACGTCGAAAATACCCTCTTTACTAAACTAGATTAAACAGAACGTTTTCACTGAAGCCTCCACCGTTCATCCACCCGAACGTTTCTTCACACTCGAGTCTAAAGTCTGGTAACCTCGTCAGGTCTGTTTTATTTTATTCATTTTAATTAACACGGGCTTGGTCCATCTTACCCCTGTCTCTTCTCTCTTGATGTTTTTCGGTAAAGTCTCCCTCTCTTAGTGACCGAAATCCAGTGATTCACAGACCACTACCCCTGCCTCTCCGAATCTACAAATCTACCTACCAGTCTGAAAAGTAACTCTACCTTTCAGTTCCTCTTTCTAATCCAAACTCTTTCTACACTTTAAAATTGACTTTGAAAAGGAGATTCTAATCCTTGTTCTGTTCCTACGGGTGAGAACGGTGAAAAGAAATCATGTCATGACCTTCAAGGTCAGTCTCGTAAATCCGTTCCCTTTTTTTCGTAAGTTTAGTCTTTTCTTGATTTTGACAAAGACGAACGTTTAATGGACTGTAATGTACAACTTTTGGGATTTATAAGATGATTTTTTTGGACAATCTTGATTATTCGTCTAAGTCATTTCAACGTCCTATATTTTAGTCACATGTCTATAGTCAACGTAAAGATATATGATTTCATTACTTGATAGTCTTGCTCTTTAGTTCTTTCGTTAGGGTAAAATATTGACGTAGGTTTTTTATTTTACGGACCCGTATTTAAATTAGTTCCTCCACTCTCTGTACAAGGGACTTTTTATATTCTGTTATTGCTTTCTTCGACTCCTTCTGTGTTTATTCACAACTACTCCTACACCTCTTTTCCCTCGGGACCCAGTGACAACCACCCTTACATTTAACCACATCGGTAATACCTTTTGTCAGGAGTTTTTTAATTTTTATCTTGATGGCTTAATAGGTCGTTAGGGTAAAACCCAATAAGTACGTTTCTTTTACTTTTATCATTGAACATTTCTATCGACGTGAAAGTACAAGAACTGTCGTAATAAGTATACTTGGTTCTATACCTTTGTTGAATTTATGGACAATTGCCTACTCACCTACTCCTTTTACACCATATATAACTTTACTGAATCACACACACACACACACACATATATATACATATATATATGTGTGTGTGTGTCACCTTATAATGAGTCCGTATTTTTTCTATGAGACGGTAAACGTTGTTGTACCCAAGTGGAACTCCCGTAACAATTACGAACTCCCGGTTCACTTGTTCAGTCTCTTTCAATTCATGACATACTAGAGTATACATCTCAGACCATTTTTGGTTTGAGTACTTTTTATGTCTCTTATCTAGTAACCAACGGTCTCCATCTCCTGTCTCCTACCCGTCTTACCCACTTCCACCAGTTTTCCATGTTTGAAGACCAATATTCTAGGTATACAAGACCCTCACATTACATGTCGTACCACTGATGTCAATTGTTATGACATAACATATAAACTTTCAACGATTCTTTCATCTTTTAAGAGGTTCGGTCCGAAGTCGTCATACACTTGTCACTTGAAGGTTTACAAGTTCGACCAAAATCTTTTCCGTCCCATTGGTCTCTAGTTTAACGGTTGTAGGCGATCTATCACCTTTTTCGTTCTCTCAAGGTGTTTTTGTAGACAAAGACGAAATAACTGATACGGTTTCGGAAATTGACACACCTAGTGTTATTTGACACCTTTTAAGACTCTCTCTACCCTTATGGTCTGGTGGACTGGACGGAGAACTCTTTGGATAACGTCGTACCACTAACGTCGGTACTTTAATTTTCTGCAATGAGGAACCTTCCTTTCAATACTGGTTGGACCTGTCGTATAATTTTTCGTCTCTGCAATGAAACGGTTGTTTCCAGGTAGATCAGTTCCGATACCAAAAAGGTCATCAGTGCATATCTACACTCAACCTGACACTTCTTTCGACTCACGACTTCTTAACTACGAAAACTTGACACCACGACCTCTTCTGAGAACTCTCAGGCGACCTGACGTTCCTCTAGGTTGGTCAGGTAAGATTTCCTCTAACCAGGACCCACAAGATACCTTCCTGACTACGATTTCGACTTTGAGGTTATGAAACCGGTGGAGTACGCTTCTCAACTGAGTAACCTTTTCTGAGACTACAACCCTCCCTAACCCCCGTCCTCCTTTTCCCCTACTGTCCCCTACTCTACCAACCTACCGTAGTGGCTGAGCTACCTGCACTTAGACTCATTTGAGGCTCTCAACCACTACTTGTCCCTACGTCGACCGTACGACGTTAAGTACCCCAGTGTTTCTCAACCTGTGCTGACTCGTTGACTTGACTTGACTTGTTTCATCTAGAATTTTCAAGTGTAATATTCCCTTTTTTTAATAAGACGAAATAACTGATACGGTTTCGGAAACTGACACACCTAGTGTTATTTGACACCTTTTAAGACTTTCTCTACCCTTATGGTCTGGTGGACTGGACGGAGAACTCTTTAGACATACGTCCAGTCCTTCGTTGTCAATCTTAACCTGTACCTTGTTGTCTGACCAAGGTTTATCCTTTTCCTCATACAGTTCCGACATATAACAGTGGGACGAATAAATTAAAGACACGTCTCATGTAGTACTCATTGCGACCTGACCTTCTTTGTGGTCGACCTGAGTTCTAACGGCCCTCTTTATAGTTATTGGAGTCTATATGTCTACTGTGGTGGGAATATCGTCTTTCACTTCTCCTCGATTTTTCGGAGAACTACTTGCACTTTCTCCTCTCACTTTTTCAACCGAATTTCGAGTTGTAAGTCTTTTACTTCTAGTACCGTAGGCCAGGGTAGTGTAGTACCGTTTATCTACCCCTTAGTCATCTTTGTCACAGTCTGAAATAAAAACCCCCGAGGTTTTAGTGACGTCTACCACTGACGTCGGTACTTTAATTTTCTGTGAATGAGGAACCTTCTTTTCAATACTGGTTGGATCTATCGAATAAGTTTTCGTCCCTGTAATGAAACGGCTGATTCCAGGCAGATCAGTTCCGATACCAAAAAGGACACCAGTACATACCTACACTCTCAACCTGACACTTCTTCCGACTCG
>SJYO01000647.1:25130845-25411318 GCA_006410555.1 Capra ibex
CGTCTTTCACTTCTCCTCGATTTTTCGGAGAACTACTTGCACTTTCTCCTCTCACTTTTTCAACCGAATTTCGAGTTGTAAGTCTTTTACTCCTAGTACCGTAGGCCAGGGTAGTGTAGTACCGTTTATCTACCCCTTAGTCATCTTTGTCACAGTCTGAAATAAAAACCCCCGAGGTTTTAGTGACGTCTACCACTGACGTCGGTACTTTAATTTTCTGTGAATGAGGAACCTTCTTTTCAATACTGGTTGGATCTATCGAATAAGTTTTCGTCCCTGTAATGAAACGGCTGATTCCAGGCAGATCAGTTCCGATACCAAAAAGGACACCAGTACATACCTACACTCTCAACCTGACACTTCTTCCGACTCACGGTTTCTTAACTACGAAAACTTGACACCACAACCTCTTCTGAGAACTCTCAGGGAACCTGACGTTCCTCTAGGTTGGTCAGGTAAGACTTCCTCTAGTTGGGACCCTAAAGAAACCTTCCTTACTACGATTTCGACTTCGAGGTCATGAAACCGGTGGAGTACGCGTCTCAACTGAGTAACCTTTTCTGGGACTACGACCCTCCCTAACCCCCGTCCTCCTCTTCCCCTACTGGTTCGACCTAACCCCCGACCTACCGTAGTGCCTGAGCTACCTGCACTCAGACTCACTTGAGACCCTCTACCACTACCTGTCCCTCCGGACCGTACGACGCTAAGTACCCCAGCGTTTCTCAGCCTGTACTGACTCGCTGACTTGACTTGACTTGACTTCCACTACATACAGTTGATTTGAATAACACCACTAATAAAGTGTTATATATGTATATAGTTTAGTAAACCATATATGGATTTTGATTATGTTACCAAATACAATTAATATAGAGTTATTTTGACCATCTTCTTTCCTTCATGTCAACTAGGAACTTGTTACGTTTAAGCTTCACATCAATCTCTAGTGTTTTACACCTTAGTTTTCTAGACCCCAACCTCAGGGTTGAGACAGGTTTGGTAAAGTCGAAGGACGGGAACCCGCTCAGTAAATAGTCAAGGAAACAAAAACTTCGTCTATATCGTCATGAACCTAAAAGGTGAACCTCCACTCACTCACCCCGGTGGATTTGGGGACGCAACACACCTCCAGTTGACATTTACTCTTTCTCACTAAAACTCTTCCCACCCCCTAAAATTGAGACTTATATGTTTATTTTTATGAGACCGTCCGTCAAAATAAAAGTCTCAATCAAAGAAGTAAGGACCACAATTGAAGGTGAGTAGGTCGAATGGAAGTAAGGATTCTGACCGACACAACACGATACGATTTAGCGAAGTCAACACAGACTGAGACACGATGGGGTATCTGCCGTCGGGTGGTCCGAGGAGACAGGGACCCTAAGAGGTCTGTTCTTGTGACTTCACCCAACGGTAAAGGAAGGGGTCACGTACTTTCACTTTTCACTTTCACTTCAGCAAGTCAGCACAGGTTGAGAAACCCTGGGGTACCTGACATCGGGTGGTCCGAGGAGACAGGTACCCTAAAAGGTCCGTTCTCAAGACCTCACCCAACGGTAAAGGAAGAGGTTCTGACCGATCACGACGGAAACCTCTTCTCCTTCTACTTAAACTATCGTCCTTCAACAACGGTGGAAGAATGGGGTCTTACTTTCATAATCGACAGCTAAGAGACTTTAAGGGTCCACCACGATCACCATTTCTTGGACGGACAGTTACGTCCTCTGTATTCTCTACACCTAACCTAGGGACCCAGCCCTTCTGGGACCTCTTCCCGTACCGTCGAGTGAGGTCATAAGAACGAACCACCGATGTCAGGTATCCTAGTGTCTCAGTCTGTACTAACTTTATTGAATCGTACGTGAGTAGACTTTAATAGACGTCATAACTATTCTCATTATTAAAATTACTGTCATTATTATAGATTGTAAATAAGTCTCGAATGTTTACGGTTCGCGTTTCTTCCACCTCGAGTTGTACCTAATAGTACAAACTAGGAGTACCATTGGAATACTCCGTCTGTGATAACACTAAGAGTATACCATCTATTCTTTGGGTTCCGTCTCTCTCCCATGGAATAGGTCCAATGCGTCAATCACTCTTCCCGTGGGTCTCAAATTCGAACCCGTCAGACTTATCGGTCATACTTAATTATTACAACTTGAGTAAGGAGAAATCGGATGTTACATATAAAAATGGGGTACAAACTTACAAACACTGACTACGGTGTTTTCTCTTGTCCTGACTCACTCTTCAAAACCGAGAGTAGACCCGGACCGTGGATTAAACACCCCACTGGAGACGTTCCGGGGTAGGGGAGAGTTCGAAATCAAACAATTTAGACACATCAGTTCCCCTTCTCCAACTGGTCTACTAGAGATTTCTCAGAGTCGTAAGACTTCAGGACGGTAGAACAGAGTCTAAATATCATAATCTCAACATCTAAACCCAATTTTAGTACGAACGGACCAGGGAAAGTCTTATCTTTGTCCTGGATAAGGACAAAATTCTCCTACTTGAGATTCACTGCCGGACAAGTATTGTCGAACTACCCTTGATATCACAGGTATTACGGGCTCGACTACCCCCGCAGACTCCAACCCTCTTGGGTCAAGTCCGTCCTCTTTGGGTCCGGCCGTACTTCACCTCCTTAGAGGTATCAGTGACCGGTCAAATAAACTCTGCACAGTGAATTTAAGACACTCTAAGGTAAAGGAATAGAGACTTATTACCCCCGTTACTTATGTACACAACATTCCCACAAACAACATTCCTCACTTTGTCTGATGGACCTCGTCTGTCACGCGTGCTCAGACAGGTTGACTTCTACGAGTCACTCAACGCCCCGCCCCACCCCCCCCACACAAGGAATGTGAAGTGAAGGTCCTATTGTTTGCACGTCTTTTCCCTCCATCTCACAAAGGTTTCCATTCGAGGAGAATGAGGCGTCAAATTGACCTCCTCCTTTACCGTCGGGTAAGGTCATAAGAACGGACTTTTTAGGGTCCTGTCTCCTCGGACCACCCGATGTCAGGTTCCCCAACGTTTCTCAACCTGTGTTGACTAGTACATGAAGTGTCAAAACGATTCCCGGTGGAGAATCACTAGTAGTAAATAAAGAGACAGAGAATCTTTCATTATTATATATATACCTTTACGTGTCTCGTAATTTATGGAAAGTTTTGTACCTAGAGTTCAAGTGACTATGTAATGAGAGAATCTATACTTTATAGTTGTAAGGTGTTGTGTTTCAAAAGTTGAGAAGAAAACAGTCTATTTATCCGGTTTTAACGACACTTCTTCATCATAACGAATCCCAAGCACTGGGACCTAAGGTGCCAAGACCGTGGTGTACATGTCTTCCGTCTCACTGAAGGATGAGTGACATACAGACGCGTGTACGCCACGAAGACTCTTCGAAAATACAATGTTTGCCGGTCCACAGTACAACACCGATTTTAATTAATTCGCTCAACTCCTAAGAAAAGTTTTCCCTCTTCGTCGGAATCTGAGTTGACTTCGACAAGACTTCAGGGAATTTCGTATATACACACAAATACTTACCATGAAAGATCTTCAATTTCTGTTCAAAGGTTTCTATCGAGTTTGAAGACCGTCAAGTCCTACGGGTACCTTTCACAAAAGATATCAGTCCTACCCTTCCCTGAATTAAAAGTACAGACCAAAGGGGTAGAGGTTAGTGAAACTTCGTCCCTACTTTGTTCCCCTAAGGACTCGAAACCTTACATGTGTCTTCTACGATCTTGCCATCGACAACTTGTTTTCTGAAGACATCAAACTCTCGACATAGGATCAAAGATAAAGACAACGGAATCAAGAAACACCCTCAGTGACGAAATAACAGAGTGCACTAACTCTATACGGACTATGATTTATAACATTCAAGACACTCCCACACCCGGTACGAAATTATGAGGAGAATCCCACAATCCTTATCTCATATTTTTCGCACCTGAACCGTACTTTGTCGGACTGAAGGGTCGGATCGCGACAGTGAAGGGTCGATACATTGGAACTCGAAGGGTAACTGGATTGTCAGTGTCCTCAACCGTAAACGACTTACGACGGGGACAAGGTTTGTGCTAAGATTCGTCCGACGTATGCAATAGAGTAAATTAGGAATGTTGCTGAGGGGGTGCACCCATAATAGTAGTGATAAATGTCTCCTCGTGCGAACCTCCTAGTCCCCGGTATTCGGTGAGTCACGAACCTGAGAACTCAACGTTAAAAGAATAACCATGTTAATCCTTTTATTAGGAACTAGAGGGTCCGAGTGTCGCAACACTCCCACTTTACGATACTCCGAAGCTTCCACGTGACTCTGTCTCAAGAGACGTGGTAACAATTCCCACTAACAGTGTCATCCCTGGAGGATTCTCGAGTCTATGTTAACCCGGACTATATAATTATCGTGGTCCAGACACTCTCCTTCCTTCAAGTGAGAGACGAAAATATCTTATGTAAAACGAATAAAAATCTAACATAAATAAAAAATTTAACTTTATATCAACTAAATATTACACAATCAAAGTCTACATGAAGTTACACTAAGTCAATATATAAACACATATATGTATAAAAAGTCTAACAAAAAGGGATATCCAATAATGTTTTATCAAAAGAGAAAGATATTTACCGAAATAACTCGATATTAAGTATACGGTATGTAAGTGAGTAAATTGTACATGTTCAGTTTCAACAATCATATAAATGTTCAATATGTCAGTGGTGACATTAGATTAAAATCTCGTAAAAGTGGGAGAGTTCTTCTTTGGGACATGGGTAATCTCATTAAGGAGTAGAGAAAAATAGGGTTCTGTTCGTGATTAAGTAAAAGACATTGAGGTATAAAAGGGTAAGACTTGTAAAGTATATTTAAGGTAAAGTATATATAAGATCTTAGTATGTCATATACCAGAAAACACTGTCCCGACAGAAAAAAAAAAAAGTGAAAAATAAAATATAACCTCATCTCGACCAATTGTTACAACACTATCAAAGTCCACCTGTCGTTTCCCTGAGTCGGTACTTATATAATTATGTACATAGGAAAAAGGAGGTTTGAGGGGAGGGTCGGTCCAACGGTGTTTTTGTAACTCGTCTCAGGGGACACGATATGTCATCCAGGAACAAGTAGATAAACTATATATTATTATACATACATAATAAGGGTTTGAGGATTAATGAGGCGGGAAGGGGGACACCATCGGTATTCAAACAAAAGACACAGACACTCAGATAAGACAAAATATGTATTCAAGTAAACATAGGGAAAAAATCTAAGGTGTACATTCACTGTAGCATACTATAAAAAGAATCTTACACAATTCTTTTGACGTGAAGGAAGGGGATCCGAAACCATCAAAATAATACTACGGCATAGAAAGTCCCCATTGACCGAACAACAGTCATGGTTCTGAGTTGGTCCGACCTGGTCCTCTTCCGACTAGTCCGGTACCTTGACTCAGGACGACCACTTCCCCCGTACCTCTCGTACCAAGTGTCTCTCTCCTCCGACGGTCTCCCCACAAAGATATATTTGTTCCTTCCGACTTTCAGTTTCTGTTCCAGCTCCCTCCGTATCCGTACGACATCTCCCGTCTTTCAGTAGTGGCCCAAATGTAGTTCAAATGCAGTTCACACTCACTGTTCACCATGAACCGCAGACGAGATTTTTCGATCTCTATAAAGGGTCACAGACGACCTCAGACAGGTGAGTCTCCTTTTGGTCCCTGGGAGACGGAACTCACAAGTTTCATTAAGGAAAAAGAGTCTGCACACACACACTCACATACGAGTCAGTACACACTGAGAAACGTCGGGGTACCTGACTTCGGAAGGTCCGAAGAGACGGGTACCTTAAAGGGTCCGTTCTTATAACCTCACCCCACATTAAAGGACCGAGGTCCCCTAGAAGGGCTGGGTCTCTAGTCTGGGTGTAGCGGACGTAGAGGACGTAGACGTCCGTCTAAGAAATGGTGACGCGGTTGACCCTTCGGGGAGTCTGTATACACGAAAGATATTTTAAGAGTCTTCTGAATCTTACCATAGTCAAGTCAAGTCAAGTCAAGTCAGCGAGTCAGCACTGAGAAACACTGGAGGGACAGGTAGTGGTTGAAGGTCTCAGATGGGTTTGGGTACAGGTAACTCAGTCACTACGGTAGGTTGGTAGAGTAGGAGACAGTAGGGGAAGAGGAGGACGGGAGTTAGAAAGGGTCGTAGTCTCAGAAAAGATCACTCAGTCGAGAAGCGTAGTCCACCGGTTTCATGACCTCAAAGTCGAAGTTGTAGTAAGGAAGGTTAGTTGTGGGCCCTGACTAGAGGAAATCCTACCTTATCAACCTAGAGGAACGTCAGGTTCCCTGAGAGTTCTCAGAAGAGATTGTGGTGTCAAGTTTTCGTAGTCAAGAAGTCGTGAGTTGAAAGAAATATCAAGTTGAGAGTGTAGGTATGTACTGATGACCTTTTTGGTATCGGAACTGATCTCTCTGGAAACACCTGTTTCATTACAGAGATGAAAAATTATACGATAGATGCAACCAGTATTGAAAGGAAGGTTCTTCATTTGCAGAAAATTAAAAGTACCGACGTCAGTGATGGACGTCACTAAAACCTCGGGGGGTTTTATTTCAGGCGATGACAAAGGTAACAAACGGGTTGACAAACGGTACTTCACTACCCTGGCCTACGGTACTAGAAGCTTCGGTTGAAAAAGTGAGAGGTGAAAGTGAAAGTAGTTCTCCGAGAAATGAAGAAACGAAAGATGGGATTCCCACCACGGTAGACGTATAGACTCCAATAACTATAAAGAGGACCGTTAGAACCAAGGTCGAACACGAAGAAGGTCGGGTCGTAAAGAGTACTACATGAGACGTATATTCAATTTTTTCGTCCCACTGTTATATGTCGGAACTGCATGAGGAAAAGGATAAACCTTGGTCAGACAACAAGGTACAGGTCAAGATTGACAACGAAGGACTGGACGTATATCCAAAAAGTTCTCTGTCCAGTCCACCAGACCATAAGGGTAGAGAAAGTCTTAAAGGGTGTCAAGTAACACTAGGTGTGTCAGTTTCCGAAACCGTATCAGTTATTTCGTCTTTATCTACAAAAAGACCTTGAGACAACGAAAAAGCTACTAGGTCACCTACAACCGTTAAACTAGAGACAAAGGAGACGGAAAAGATTTTGGTCGAACTTGTAGACCTTCAAGTGCCAAGTGCACAACAACTTCGGACCGAACCTCTTAAAACTCGTAATGAAATGATCGCACACTCTACTCACGTCAACACGTCATCAAACTCGTAAGAAACCGTAACGGAAAGAAACCCTAACCGTACTTTTGACTGGAAAAGGTCAGGGTACCGGTGACGACTCAAAAGGTTTAAACGACCGTATAACTCACGTCGTGAAAGTGTCGTATTAGAAAGTCCTAAACTTTATCGAGTTGACCTTAAGGTAGTGGAGGTGATCGAAATAAGCATCACTACGAAGGATTCCGGGTGAACTGAAGTGTAAGGTCCTACAGACCGTGATCCACTCACACTCACTAGTGTGGTAGTACTAATAGACCCAGCACTTCTAGAAAAAAACATGTCAAGGAGACACATAAGAACGGTGGAGAAGAATTATAGAAGACGAAGATAATCCAGGTATGGTAAAGACAGGAAATAACTCGGGTAGAAACCTACTTTGTAAGGGAATCATAGAGATTAAAAGAACTTCTCTAGAGAACAGAAAGGGTAAGACGGCAAAAGGAGATAAAGAAACGTAACTAGTGACTCCTTCCGAAAGAATAGAGAGGAACGATAAGAAACCTTGAGACATAAGTTTACCATATTGTTCTCTTTTAATTTTAGTGTACATAATGGCACTCGTTTACTAGTAATGATGAGTGTAAAACCACTTAAAGAAAAGTCAGAAACACTATCTGTACAAAAACACTTCAACTCAAGTATGTCATCTATCTCAAAACGTAGGACACGCAAAGTAGTGTGCAAAATTTATTGAAAAGTACAGTTGTCACTCGTGGTAAAAGTCATCGACGTGTTGTTAGGGTACCCACTACAGTGGTTTAGATAAATGAAAGAAGGGACATTGTAAATCCACCAAGGGTCAATAGGTGTTACAGTACTTATTATGAAACCACTTGTAAAGACTAACAGTAAATAAAGACATAAAACCTAGTAAACGAGTTCGATCTCCCAATCTTCATCTTAATAACGGAGTTTATCTACCTGGAAGAATTCCGAAAGAGACATAAAACTACAACGAAAAGTAACAAAAAGGTTCTCCAACATGATCCATAGACAGGGTGTTCGTTACGTACTCTTAAGTCAAGAGTGGAGACGGGACGAACAGTCGTGAGAAAGACAACTTCTATTCCCTACCGACCATAAACACGAGAGGTCTCTACTGGGGATGACGAATTGGTCCCGAAGTTTCTCCAACCTGAAAGAAACACCCTCAGCTCCTACCACCCAGTTGTAGACCATCTAAAGTGTACGAACTCACAAACATCCACACAACTGAACTTACCTAAAGAAAGAAAGGACCACCAAGACATTAGTTCCCGGACCGTATACCTATACATACACACACACACACAGAACAACCTGGTGATTTCAACTGAATTTGATTCATATTACTTCGTTGGAGACGAATTCACCCTTGATCAAGTCAGACGGAAAGTTTAGGACTTTTTAATTGTCAATTAGTCAAGTCAAGTCAATGAGTCAATACAAGCTGAGAAACACTGGGGTACTTGACGTCGTGCGGTTCGGAGGGACAGGTAGTGGTTGAGGACCTCAAATGAGTTTGAGTACAGGTAACTCAGCCACTACGGTAGGTTGGCAGAGTAGTAGACAGCAGGGGAAGAAGAGGACGGGAGTTAGAAAGGGTCGTAGTCCCAGAAAAGTTTACTCAGTAGAGAAGGTAGTCCATCGGTTTCATAACCTCAAACTCGAAATCGTAGTCAGGAAGGTTACTTATAAGTCCTGACTAAAGGAAGTGCTACCTGACCGACTTGAAGGAACGACAGATTTCCTGAGAGTTCTCAGAAGAGGTTGTGGTGTCAAGTTTTCGTAGTTAAGAAGCCGTAAGTCGAAAGAAATATCAGGTTGAGAGTGTAGGCATGTACTGATGACCTTTTTGGTATGTTCAGATCGGAACTGATCTACCTGGAAACAACCATTTTATTACAGAGACTAAAAATTATACGACAGATCCAACCAGTATTGAAAAGAAGGTCCCTCGTTTACAGAAAATTAAAGTACCGACATCAGTGGTAGACGTCACTAAAACCTCGGGGGGTTTTATTTCAGGCAGTGACAAAGGTGACAAAGGGGTAGATAAACGGTACTTCACTACCCTAGTCTACGGTACTAGAATCAAAATATTAACAACTTAAAATTCAGTTGAAAAAGTGAGTGGAGAAAGTGAAAGTAGTTCTACGAGAAATCAAGAAGAAGGGAAAGACGGCATTCACACCACAGTAGACGTATAGACTCCAATAACTATAAAGAAGGCCGTTAGAACTAAGGTCGGACACGAAGTAGGTCAGGTCGTAAAGAGTACTACATGAGAAGTATATTCAATTTATTCGTCCCACTGTTATATGTCGGAACTGCATGAGGAAAGGGCTAAACCTTGGTCAAACGACAAGGTACAGGTCAAGATTGACAACGAAGGACTGGACGTATGTCTAAAGAGTCCTCCGTCCGGCCCACCACACCACAAGGGTGGAGAAAGTCTTAACAAGTGTCAAACAACACTAGATGTCATTTATCTGTACGACTAAACGTAATCGAGATAACAACGAAAGTAAGTAAAAATGACCAAGGGAAGATGACAACAGTCCCGGAAACCCCGTTCGAGGTCTGTCCACAAAAAAAAAGAAAAAGGTGAAGGTACATTACTCTATGATCCGTCTCATTTAGTAAAACTTCTTTATTGTTCTCATTAGTCAACATTAGAGAATTTTTCAATGAATTTACCAGTAATACGATCCTAAAATTAAAATACTGATTAGTTTAATTTCAACGAGAAGCGCTAGGGTACCTGCCATCTGGTGGTCCGAGGAGGTAGGTACCCTAAGAGGTCCGTTCTTATGACCAAACGGTAAAGGAAGAGGTCCCCTAGAAGGACTGGGTCCCTAGCTTGGGGCCAGAGGGTGTGACGTTCGTCTGTGAAATGGTTTGGGAGACGTAAGTAAAATTCCGAAGGTAGTCGAGACGACTAATATAACTGATTAAATAACTCGATTTGTCAGTGAAACTTTATAACAAGGGATATTGTAATAGACTTTCTGTCCGATTTAATTATATTAAATAAAAAATAAAACTGAAGACATCGATAAGTTCTATTTTCGGTTCTTTACCCAAGACCGGTCCTGTTTTGTTTCAGACTAAATATGAGGACAAAACTCCAAATTAGGAAACACGACTTTCTTTCATAAACTAATGTCCATGGCAAGATACTTAAAACTTTACCTCTTACCATTTATGTCTATGTAATTATCATCAAGTTTGTTTTAAAATAAACAAGTTCTTGTTTCAGAGTCGGAACTGTTCTGTTCACTTTCGTTTCACGATTAAGTACTTATACAATTAAAAAAGGACGACACCCGTAATTACTATAAGTAAAATAGAAAAGACTACATGTTAGTTGATAAATACTTTTCCAATTTAAAACCAGTCCCTCCTATAAGTCGTTGACTGTATGGTATTTACACAAATAAACCCTAAGAAATAAAAGAATAAAAAGACAAAGAATCACTAGAGATAAGGTGTGTGTCGACAACAAATCGTAATTTGAAGTTTTAAACTGTTCCACTGTAAATCCACTTCGAGACATAACTTTATAAACGAACCAGTCTAAAAGTTCCGTATGGAAAACTGGAACACAGGTTCATGGTGTCGAGTGGACCCCAAGAAAAAGGGGGACAAAAAAAGAAAAAGACTTCATATACTAAACGTTATAACTCAACAAAATCCATATGTCGTTTCACTAAGTCAATATGTATATATACATGTATTTATAAGAAAAAGTCCAAGAAAAAGTAATACCAAATAATGCTCTATGACTCATATCAAAGGACCCTATAGGTCATCCAGAGACAATAAAATAGATAAAATTAATATCATCACACATAGGAGTCCCTAAGAACCGAATATTGGACCTGGAACCAAACCAAGACGGAGGATTCTATAGTACGAACCCCTCTTCCCTAGAGGAAGAGCAAGACCAAGTGTTTGTTGGTGTGACTCTACAGGTCATAGTAAGACCTTCCAGTCCTTTCACATGGGTCAGGGACTTCTACTAAACCTTTCCAACACGACCCACCTCCACTCTATTTACTATTTGGACTTGTCGGGGGGAGATGAGGGGATCTTGATTCAACGAACTGAGGTCGGACGTTGATGAAGAAGCTCCGAAAGGTACTTCGACCTTTGACTCCGGTACTTCTGTGACTCCTACCGAGATCCAATACACGATCACTTTAGTAGTTATCGAATGTTCCCTGTCCTCTGTCCGTTGCCACCGTGAAACCCTCTTGGGTCGACGTGCCAAAACGGACACCCCGAGACGACGAAGGTCCAGTAAAAATAATTGGATTTATGGAGGGACCTCCGGTGTCTGTTCGTGACTTCCTTACTGGGACATTACAAGTACTTTACTGGAAGTGCCAGAGGTGGACACCCTTAGAGGTGTACCGCACGAAGGAGTACTCCTTGAAAGGTCGAAGAAATTTTAACAAAAAATTTAGATTACAAATTGATTTCGAAACAGAACCTACTCTTCCTGGTTTGTCTATGGTACAAAAGTCATGAAGAGTGGAAATTAAATTGGGGAAGTAGGGTCTAGTTGGTAATACTCTAGGAATACTGGTGTGGACCGATAACAGAATGTTAAGTTCGGTTACACACTATGAGACTCTTCCAATAAAATAGACTTACTTTAGTCTTCATGGAATCCCCATAGGTTAGGATCCCGAAATATACCAACATATTTAAAGTTCCCGTATATTCTTTCTTCCAGGTTCTTATTATTTCTAATCTCTATAAATAGATTAACTATAAACCCCGAGAAAAGTCACAGAGACTCCCGAACTGTACCACCTAAAGGGTTAACTAGTACCGTCGTTGGAAGGACGAAACGGGGGTGAGGGACTGGGGCAGGTGGTCCTCGAGAGAAAGCTAATGAGATGAAGGTCTCCTCACTCAGGTCTAGAACCGTCTCAGGAGTGAGACTGAGTCAAGTCCTTGAAAAGGTAAATCTTAGACAGGGATTTAAGAAAAGTCTGTGGAAGTAACGTAACTGGGGTTCCGCAACTTTTCGATTTTATTATGAAGAAGGAAGGTTTTCTCACCTTTTAGTCTATTTGCATCTCAACAAGAGGGAGGATGGTTTTTTCTCCTCGATACAAGTCTGTCCTCTTGTATTTGTGAATCGATTTCTTATTATAAAAATTATAATTTTTTCTCTTTGATCATCAGGAAACTCCAGTAGGTCCATATTCTGGTAGATCATCTGTACCAAGTAATAGACCAGACCACCCTCTAGTGGAGATTCTATTACCCAAAGAACCGGTCTACTAAAAACAAGTCAAAATTAATAAGTAACAAACTATTTAGACAGGAAAATCATTAAAAGGTCTAATAGGTATTTGACTACAGACGACAACGAAAACCCGAAATCTATAAACATATATATATAAGACTCTATAAACGTACTTCGTAAAAAGCCTAGGATCAGTAACGACTTCGTTTGGTAAGGATATAACAAAAGAGTAGGATCCTAACCGTTACCAAATAAAAATTCTGTTATGCGATTATGGTACTACTCGAATAAGGAGAATGTAACTTCCCAAAGACAGTCAGAACAGACAACAGTTAGTACAGTTACATTTACGACGGGTTATATGCGCAAAGAGAAGGATTGACGTTTAACTGAAAAAATACCGGTGAATAATCTCGTGGGGTCCTCTGGTTATTATTACTAACTCGGTAGTGACGATCTCTGGTCTATAGTAAAGAAGTCAAAGGATAAGATTATTTATTACTTGACGGTTCTACAAATATCTATTTGGTTTACAGGGACATTATAATTATTTATGTTCGATTTTCGTCAACGTATGTTAAATGTCTATATTCTACAAAATCTTTAAGATCTGTACTATTAGTAGTCTTCTTATGAAAATGATTCCTCTTGATCAAATCTCGTGTTCCGTTGACACATTTTAATATTGACCTGGAAGACAGAGACGAAGAATTTCAAGATCGGAAGGAAGGTGGTCCCTCCTTCTTTAAAAGAAGATGGGAAGATCAAAGAAGGCCAACCAGGTTCTTAAGTTACCTATACTCTACCTGATTATCCTCTTTTTGTTTTCCAATCATACAACACATGTACCTTTTCTGGGTCCTTCTCACTCATTGACCGGGTTGTCGACTTTGGGAGTGGGAGTCGTAGTCGACTTCTACTTCCTCCTACAACCCTCATCATTGACCCCTGGAGTCTTCCCTCCTTCCGTTGAGTGTCTCTCTTCCCTTTTGTCTGCAAACCATTTGTTTGCAAACGACCCGGTCGACCTAAGTTGCCCTGTGTCTCACCTGAGACTAGAAATTCTCAAAGAGGGTTGGGCGAATCGGGTCTATAAATTGAACGTCTATAAAGACGACTACCAGATAAAGACATTATCCGGGAGATAGAATTAAGAAGTCCGTTAATCCCTCTTCCAGTCTCAAAGAAGGACTCAGAAAACCCGGACTTAACAAAAATGGACCTTTATCGGAGGTACGGTTTCTCTATAAGACCCCTCTCCTCTGTAAACCCCCACCGTTCATAACAGGAGAACGTGAAGTTTAAGACAAAAAAGGTCAAAGGGAGGTAGGGACTCGGGAGTTTTCTCGGTAACGAGGACAAAATTTTCTTTCAAAAATAAAATCTAACCCTGTATCGACTAATTGTCGCAATACTACCAAAGTCCACCTGTCGTCTCCCAGAGTGGGTATGTACATGTACATAGGTAAGAGGGGGTTTGAGGGAAAGGTAGGGCCGACGATGCATTATAACTCGTCTCAAGGGACACGACATGTGCTCCAGGAACAACGTAGTGAGAAAAAAAAACTTAGACAGAAACACCGAGTATGTAGCAGATTGGTGCATCGAGTAAGTGAGTACATAACTGAGTAAGTAAGTAAACAAGTAAGTAAGTAGGGACGATACGTGATCCACGGCACGATAGGAGACCCCATATCTTTGGTCATCTTGTATCAGGGACAGAAATCACTTCGAATCTCAAAATCGAAATTCGACAGAAAAATAAATGAATGGAGAGGAGACCTACCCAACCTCTTCCGTTACCGTGGAGTGAGGTCACGAGAACGGACCTTTTAGGGTACCTGTCTCCTCGGACCATCCGACGTCAGGTACCCCAGCGCTTCTCAGCCTGTACTGACTCGCTGAAGGGAAAGTGAAAAGTGAAAGTACGTAACCTCTTCCTTTACCGTTGGGTGAGGCCACAAGAACGGACCTCTTAGGGTCCCTGCCCCCTCGGACCACCCGACGACAGAAACCCCACCGTGTCTCAGCCTGTGCTGACTTCGTTGAATCGTCGTCGTCGTTGGAGACTTACCCACTCATGGGACTCCCACTTCTGGTAGAACACTGGTGGTGGTGGACGTCCGTAATGTTCCCGAACGGATACACCCGTGGGTCAATCACTATTATACCTGACGAGTGACTTAGGTAAGACTTGGTAAGTCTTCGTACCCTAACTCCTAACGTATAGAAGTTTACAAAATTCTCGGAAAGAGGAGGATGGTGTTAACGATTGGCATTTTTATTCATTGAGATGTTCAAACTGAGGAAAGTGGAACAGGTTTCCGACGTAGAAGAGTCTTAGGATAGGTCACGGTGTAGACTTAATGTATGCTTTCGTACTTGCACTCACCATTGTCACCTGGCTGTAGGTGACCGTCAGTACCTCCTTTCCGAAGACGGAGGTTGAACCTGACAAGACTTTGCGTAGACAAAACCATGTCACCTCGTAGGAAGGGAGAAAAACACCTCGAACCTCCAGTTCATTCGTCCGTCCTTACTAACACCGACAAGTGACTCGTGGATGCTTCGTGGTCCGTAACCCGGCTCGTCGAAGGCGTATAATAGTATGTCTCAGAAGAGTTGTGAGACCACTCTATCCAAGGTAAATCCTAGGAGCAAATAGATCTACTCCTCTGATTCAGAGTCCCTTAAGGTCATTGAACAGATTCCGGAATGTCCGTTCTTTACTACCTCGGTCCTGGGTCGTTACGAGACACAGGGACGGACGGTGAGGAACAGTTTCACCCTAAGTATCCCCGTAAAAACCCCCTCCCTGAATCCTGAAGACTTACCATTGCAAATGTAACACACCCAAAAAAAGGTCACTTTTTTATTAGACTTCATTACAATCGTAGAAGGCCTAGAAGGTCTACTGGTGGAATATTACTACGGTACGGTAAAACCATGGACTTAAACACGAAAAATAAATGTTAGGTCAACCACGGTTGTGATGAAGTCAACGACACTCGAATGTCCTTACTTGACCACCCGAATAATACATTAAACGGAAGTCACTTCCGGGGCACTAGTAGGACGACGACGACGACGATTCAGCGAAGTCAGCACAGGCTGAGAATCGCTGGGGTACCTGACGTCGGATGGTCCGAGGAGACAGGTACCCTAAACGGTCCGTTCTCATGACCTCACCCCACGGTAACGGAAGAGGTGCACTAGTAAGTCACTACGAATTACAACGACACTTGTTTCGTTACCCCCTCCTCCCAAGATGACGTCATTCCACCCACCCTCTTGTAAGACTTGAGACTTGTGGACAGAACCTCAAAAGGGATGGTCTTAGTATTACCCCTTCCCTCCCAATACAAATCGTTTTGTAGTAGTAGACTTATAATTCAGTAACAACAATCAAACGTAACTCAACCAAAAATTTAAAAAAATATAAACCAATCTCGTAAATCAACGTCAAACCTCCAAAATCTACTCAACTTTGACATTCTTAAGTCGACATACAAACATGTATAAATTCGTAGTAATGTTACTTTTAGTAAATTCAATTTAAACCTTCCTTCCGTCCCACTATAAAAAAAGGAATTTTTACACCAGTATGTAAAAAGTTTAGACTCGGTTTAACTTACGGAGACGTGACGTACCACTTTTGAAAGAGGAGTTTTTTACGAGGGGGTGGGTGGTCCCAGACCGAACGAATTCAGAAAGAAAACCTTATTCCGTGACTGTAAAGGAAAGTTGGACTTTTATCACAGACCCTCCCAACTCCTGACTGGAACCCTTTTTGAGAGGTAACGACACCAAGAGGACCCTGACCGAAACAGTCAGTTCCACGGAAACCTAAGAAACAGTGAGATCCAGGACTGAGACTACTGACCGTTTACATGTATAGTGGGTACCAAGTATTAGTAAAAGAATAACGGTGGTAGGTAAAAACACTTAACCCGATCCTTCAGCATGGTCGGACCGTATCCATCTCTTCTATTACTAAAATTTTCGAAGACCAAACGTTCTAGAGGCTCAGACAGGTTTTACTGATGTAGTCAATGGTGAAACCCATTTCTTTTCCTTTCAGAACAATTTACGTCTGTGAGTCTCTCCTCCATTATATACTGTTACATAAATAGGAATCGTGAAATCATAACGATACCTACTTAAGGATCATTCTAAAACCTCGTAACCTTGTCTCCTGTTACTCAAAGCTACGATTCTCTCCTCTCCTATTAAAGTATCGAACACCCTTACGTCACGTCGAATACCCGATTCTAGACCCTTCGGACCTGTAGTTCCGATGTATACTCGTCGCGTTTGAAACTCATTGGAACCCAACGGAAATTTTCTCCCCCGTAAAAAAAAGGCACACGTTTAGTGGTAGAAAGAGAATAAATTTCAAAATTATTTTAACGGGACAAAAATTTTTGTACACATCTTTTCGTAGATTGTGTAGTTTTACGTATCACAAACAACAGTAAAAAGTCGTGATAGTAATAATCGTAAGGGACTGTAAGGATTACCACGTCTCTCTCGTTACGTCTCGTGTGTCACCCTAGTCTCCTGGACCCGAACACAGGACCCAACCGAGACTAAAAGGGTACTCTCTGTCCTGGAAAGGACTCGGGCAAACTGGAGTCGAAGGATCAAAAGTAATTCCATAATCCGTCTTACTAGGGGTTCCAAGGACGGTCGGGAAAGGAGGAAACAAGTAAGATCAGAAACGATGTCTAGAAGTCTCGTAGGAATCTCAGACCAAAAGTAATTGCTATTATTGGTAACCAATAATAATAATAAGAAATCTAGTTCAAAGTTCCCTAGAAGTAAAACCAGGACTAACACGATAAGATAATATCGATACTCTGGAGCCCGTTCAGTAACTTACAGACTCGGACAAAAGACGAGACGTCTTACCCTTAATCGATGCCAACATTCCCCAGTCTACCGTATTATCGAAACCACTATTATCTACCTTTTGTAAAAGTCGTAGTGTATGGTCACGAAAGGATAACAAATAAGAGACAAGTGAATCGAGTAGAAGAACAAAGAAGGAAAAATTTGAAACTTTTCCTCAAGTACTCTTAGGGACAATCTCTTTTTGACTTTTCCCTTTTCTCTTTCTTCTAGGAAAAACCACTAAGTACTATAGGGGTAAAGTGAAACTTTCGGCACTACCATCTGTGGGACCGACAAGTGAAACGACACAAAACAAGTCGTGTACCAAGTAAAGTCAAGTCAAGTCAGCGAGTCGAGTCAGTCTGAGAAACGCTGGGGTACTTAACGTCGTACGGTCCGGAGGGACAAGTAGTGGTTGAGAGCCTCAAGTGAGTTTGAGTGCAGGTAGCTCAGCCACTATGGTAGGTTGGTAGAGTAGGAGACAGCAGGGGAAGAGGAGGACGGGGGTTAGAGAGGGTCGTAGTCTCAGAAAAGGTCACTCAGTGGAGAAGTGTACTCCACCAGTTTCATGACCTCAAAGTCGAAATCGTAGTCAGGAAGGTATCTTGTGGGTCCTGACTAGAGGAAGTCTTACTTGACCAACCTAGAGGAACGTCAGGTTCCCTGAGAGTTCTCAGAAAAGGTTGTGGTGTCAAGTTTTCGTAGTTAAGAAACCGCGAGTCGACAGAAGTGTCAGGTTGACAGTGTAGATATGTACTGATGACCTTTTTGGTATCGGAACTGTTCTACCTGGAAACAACCGTTTCATTACAGAGACGAAAACTTATGCGATAGATCCAACCAGTATTGAAGGGAAGGTTCCTCATTCGCAGAAAATTAAAGTACCGACGTCAGTGGTAGATGTCACTAAAACCTCAGGGGGTTTTATTTCAGACTGTGACAAAGGTGACCATCTGGGAGCGATAAAGAAACAACTTACTTATTCGTACTGAGAACTGGTATAACCGAGTACCTTAGATAATCGATAAGACGAAACGTATCGGCGTCTTCGTCGTCAGGAATGACCCACGGTCTTTCATATGTTAAAGTTGATGAGAGAAAAGTACAATAACATTTTTAATCGGTCTCTAAAGGGACCTCCAGGTCACCAATTCTTAGACGGAAGGTTACGTCCCCTACTCCTAAGGTAGGGACTACCCAATTGATTCTAGGGTGTACGGAGTCCCGTTGATTCGGACGTCCGGTCTTGATGACTCGAACGGACGAGATCTCGGGAGTACGACGTTGATCACTTCGGACTCGTGACGTTGCTTTTGGGTCACGTCGGTTTTTTTTTTTTTCTTTTTCTTTTAGTTTGTTTTATGTCATTCTCACCTCCGTCTCTTAACTAATACAGTTTCATTCAAACTTCAACGTTATTGACTTCGTACAGACTTAATGTCAACAAGACGGACAAACCCGAAGGGACCACAGAGCCTGCCACTTCTTAGACGGACGTCACGCCTTCTGGGTCCAAATTGGGGACCTAACCCTTCTAGGGGACCTCTTCCCGTACCGTTGGGAGAGGTCATAAGAACGGACCTCTTAGGGTGTCTGTCTCCTCGGGCCACCCGATATCAGGTACCCCAGTGTTTCTCAACCTGTGCTGACTTACTGACTGTGAAATGAAAAATGAAAAACAAACAATTGAATCCGGAACTTTTAGTAGGAATTGAAGAGAAGATCACCTACTGTGACCCCTTCACTCCCCTCCTGGTCGATTAGATGATCGTTGGACTAGAGTAGAGGAAAGTTTTTTTTTTGGTTTTGTGAAGGTAGGATGGACTGGGGTCGGGTCACCTGAGTTGGTAAGTGACGGACGAACCTCAATTTTTATTGGGTGAGTACAAATAACAGTTCTTTAATTAGTCGGACCCGTCTTGTACTGAAAAGTTACTGTCTTCGTACGACTTTACTCATAAAAACCTTTACCCGTGTCTCTAAGGACAGACCCCAAGACATGTACGGATGGTACAGGATAGGAACTGAAGACAGCATGTTCACCACCCCCATTGTCTCCAATGTTCCAAATAGGGGAGGAATTGATCATTCTCAAGACTCTTTCACAGGAGATAGGACGCGTCTTCCTGAAGGGGTGACTGGACTAAAAGTACACTAGTCCATACCTGTCCACCAGGGACTCAAAGGAGAGTCTACACATGGTCCGTGATTCCCACTTGACACTCGGGTTTGACGTAAGGGAGACACCAGTCTACTCCGATGAAGGACAACCTTGTACCTGACTCCGTATCTATTTTCTTTATATATCTAACTTGGACGAATCCCCAATCACTACGACCCACCTTCCCAAGTCCCCGATGTCCGTCTCGTCGTCGTACAAGGGTCCTTCGAAGACTCCAATGAGTCGAGGTTTACTCCGTCTACGAACCGTCCCGAAAGACTTCTAAAAGACTTTTAAGAAATTGTAGTTGGAGTTATGTTATTTTCCAAAAGTCTATACATGGACCTGATTCCCCTTTGTAAGGGTTTTGAAGACCCTCTAAGAGTCCACCTTTTTGTCGTTCCAGTAAAAGTAAACCTTGGACGGTCTTTACCCTGTCACAGTGTTTTGTGGAGTTGTGTAGGAACCTTTAGTTGTTGTCACTAATTTTCTTGGGGACGAAATGTTTTATACAAAACTTTGGTATTCTGTCTATACAAGTGGATCTCTTTTTATTCTGAAAGGGGATTCTTACGTCGATCCGAAACGTATAGGGAAGAAAATAAAAATTTAAAAATAAACAAATAAATAAAAACCGACGCGACTCAGAAGGAACGACGTACGCCCGAAAGGTGGCAACACCGCTCACCCCCGATGAGAGATCAACGTGATATGTCCGAAGGGTAACACCGCCGAAGAAAACACACACACAAAAAAAAAAATTTAAAAATAAAAATGAAATAAAATGAAATGTTATGATATAACTAAAACGGTATGTAACTGTACTTAGGTGGTGCCCACATGTTCGAGATCTCGAACACCCGCGTCATCACACCACGTACCCGAATTCACAAGGTGTCACACACCTTAGAAGGGTTAGTCCCTAGTTTGGGTGCAGGAGACGTAACCGACCACCCAAGAATAGGTGACCTAGTGGTCTCTTCAGGACATATAGGGCAGAATTTTCTTCTAGATGTGGAAGTCGACAGTCACAAGAAAGCGTCACTGAGTGAGGAATAAGGAAATCGAAGAGAAACGAGAGGAAAACACTTGATGAGAAAACTTCCAGTACCTCAGGGGTCAGACCTTTGGTTTCAACGATACATCAGAGGTCAGAGGGGGTTGAAAATGTACCGTGTCTACGGTCACTGGTGGGAAGAAACGGACTTTGGGTGAGGGGAACGGAGACACTACTCCAAAAAGAAGACTAAGAGGAGGAATAAGTAGGGACGGGGAAAAGAGTGAAAGGTTTGGACAGTAGTGAAGGACATACCCAGTTGAGTCAGACCATGGGTTCCTGGTCTTGGTCGCTGCATTTGTTATTTTTAAATAAAGAGTTTCACGACCTCCGACTCTTCAGGTCGTAGTTTCACGGTCAACTACACAAAGGGCCACTCCTGAGAGAAAGACGGACATCTGGTGACAAAAGAACGACAGAACAGTGTACTCGAGAAACCCGAACAAACTCCATAATATTCCGGTTATTAGGATATTCCCAGGTGGGGAATTTGGAGTCAATGATAATTAATGAGAGATTTTCCCGAAGGGTCCACCGAGTCACCATTTCTTGGGTGAACGGTTACGTCCTCTACGTTCTCGTCGTCAAAGTTAGGGACCCAGTCCTCGAGGTAGAGGCTTATGTCTCGAGGTGAAACCGGTCCTTTTGCGTTAAACCAGGTGTCGTGAAGAACGCCTTGGGACAACCGTTCCAAGAATGGTTGGATGGATGCACCAGAAGGACGACGTATTGGGAGAGTGAGTATCGACTCAAGGGACCCTTAAACCTTACTTAAAGACTACTCGTGCGAGACGACGAAGTTGTCGTGAGGAGTGGGAACGGAAAAGCAGGAGTGACCTTCGTCTAACTACGGAACCTTTTCGCGTGCTGTTATACCGGAGAGGGGGAGGGGTGGTACACAGTGAGACCTGAGGACACCAAAAGATTTGTGGTAAGGGACACGCGAGGAAGGAGGTATATGACGTGGGGTGGGGCGAGGGGCAACGGGGAGATTTACGTCCGACGAAGGGCGGGGGTAGGTAAGAGGTCATGACGAGCGAAGGACGTCAAGAAAAGACTGAGGAGAGAGGTCGGCCTCGGGAAGGAGGGGACTCAGAGGTCCCGACGGACGAGTGGAAAAGACGACGAGGGGAGTGACTAGGGAGGCAGACCTTGGACACACAGAGACACATTAACATTAGAACCACGGGGAGGAGACGGTGGACGAGTCTTCACCCAGAAAGACGGGTTGACCCGTAGTCAGTAACTTCGTCGTAGTACCACCAAACGTGTCTCGTCTAAGAGTTACGCATTGAAGTTTCCTCCTTAGACGATCGAAGATACATTACGAGCTTTCAACTTTATAATAGGGACAAAACATTTAAGTAGGAGTTAGAAAAGTACTACTCACTACAGTTCTCACGGGACTTTCCTACTTTAACGTCTTCTTTTACCAAATTAGGAGTACCTAGAAAATTTAATAAGTCTGGACTTTACCATCGGTCTTCAGAAAGTAATAGGTGATATCTTTATAAAGTCACTAACTAGACTGTTACTAGTCGAATTTTTTTTAAGGTTCAATCAAAACCTATTGTCAAACACCAAAGGAGACATTTCCGTGAAGACTCCGGTATCTAACGGACCCGAAGATGACACGGGCATTTCCGTGAAGACTCCGGTATCTAACGAACCCGAAGATGACACGGGTGCGACGGTAGCGGTCGGAAATACAAGACAACAATAATTACAAACCGAGGATCACCACTCCCCGTCTCAAGTCGGGCAATCCTAGGATTCCAAACCAGCTACTAAATATTTAATGGTAAATAATATCTTTTCTCATTCTCCTTCCTTTTTTATCGGATCCGTCGGTCAATCTGTCAAGGTGAGAGATCTACAAATAACTCACGGACAACATACGACCTATAACTCTACCTCAACACACACACATTTTATTAGAAACAATAAGAATGTCTGTATCTTTTGTTTGAATACCAATAGTTTTCTCTTTCTCCCCTCTCTATTTAATCCTCAAACCTAGTTATCTATGTGCGATGATATATATTTTATCTATTAGTTGTTTCTGGACATGTCGTGTCCCGCGATATAAGTTATAGAACATTATTGTATCTTTTCTTAGACTTTTTGTTTCATATATACGTATATACAAATATCTTGACTTAACACAACGACATGTGGACTTTGATTGGGTTGCAACATTTAGTTGATACGAAGGTAAAATTTTTATGGAAAATTTTTCAGGAACAATAACTCTTCGATCTCTCCTACCAGTATTTAGCTAGTAATACCTGTTAGTCAACGGTATTCTGTAACAGATCTCGTTTTCTCTTCTCTCCTTTCGTACTTATACGAAGTACTCAGACGTCTAATTGTCTTGTGTGCACATATGCACGTAAAATTTTCACAAGAAAGCTTTGTCTGTTCACAAGAACGTTTATTGATTAGTTTGAGGGGAGTTTGTGCTGAGGATTCTTAAGTCCTGCCACCTCGGACCCTTTGATGTAATAGTAAATTCGTTTTTTCGTACTGGTAGACTTTCCGTCCTCTATGAAGACTCCGGTATCGGGAGTGTCCGATCAGGATACCTACGAAAGAGGGAGGGACTCAAAGGTGTTCCGTTAGACTCATTGAGATGGGACCCCCATTTAGGGGTACAGAACAATAAAATCTTTTTCGGGTCAGGAGAACTTGGAAGGAACTAATCAGTCAACTAACCAGTCAAAGGAGTAAACCTTGTTGGGAGACATAAGGAAGAAGAAATAAAAAAAAAAGTATTCTCTACGCTAAAGTAAAAATTAAAAAAAAAGTGAAATGTTATAACATAACCAAAACGGTATGTAGTTGTACTTAGACGGTGCCCACATGTACACAAGGGGTAGGACTTGGGGGGAGGGTGGAGGGAGGGACATGGTAGGGAGACCCAGTAGGGTAACGTGGTCGGGGCTCGTAGGACATAGTACGTAACTTGGACCTGACCGCTAAACAAAGTGTACTATAATACGTACAAAGTTACGGTAAGAGGGTTTAATAGGGTGGGAACGGGAGAGGGTGTCTCAGGTTTTCTGACAAGATAAGTAGACACAGAGAAAACGACAGAACGTATGTCCCAATAGTAATGGTAGAAAGATTTAAGGTATATATACACAATCATATGACATGATCACAAAAAGAAAGACTGAATAAAGTGAGACATATTATCCGAGGTCAAAGTAGGTCGAGTAATCTTGACTAAGTTTACATAAGAAAAATTACTGACTCATTATGAGGTAACACATATACATGGTGTCGAAAGAATAGGTAAGTAGACGACTACCTGTAGATCCAACGAAGGTACAGGATCGATAACATTTGTCACGACGTCACTTGTAACCCCATGTGCACAGAGAAAGTTAAGACCAAAGGAACCACACACACGGGTCGTCACCCCAACGACCCAACATACCGTCAAGATAAAGGTCAAAAAATTCTTTAGAGGTGTGACAAGAGGTATCACCGGCAGGATCAAACGTAAGGGTGGTTGTCACATTCTCCCAAGGGAAAAGAGGTGTGGGAGAGGTCGTAAATAACGAACATCTGAAAACCTATCGTCAGTAAGACTGACCACACTTTACCATGAAGTAACACCAGAACTAAACGTAAAGAGATTATTACTCACTACAACTCGTAGAAAAGTACACAAACAATCGGTAGAGATACAGAAGAAACCTCTTTATAGACAAATCAAGAAACCGGGTACAAAACTAACCAAGCAAATAAAAAGACCTTAACTCGACGTACTCGACGAACATACAAAAACTCTAATCAACAAACAGTCAACGAAGTAAACGATAATAAAAGAGGGTAAGACTTTTTATTATACCTTGCGAAATGCTTAAACGTACAGTAGGAACGAGTCCCCGGTACAATTAGAAGGGACACAGCAAGGTCAAAATCATATACACGACGGCTTCGCTCGTGAGGAAGAAAGTTCCTCTGAATGTACAATACCTCCCCTAATTCTGGTTCCGACTAAAAATACAAAAATTGATGAAAAACCAACCAAACAACCAAATAAATATAAAAAACAGTCACGGTGTGGGATACGTCCTAGAATCAAAAGGTTGGTCCCTAGCTTGGGTGCGGGGCGGTGTCATCGTCGCGTCATAGAATTGGTGATCTGACGGTCTCTTTTTCGACTAAACTAAGGCAAATTCTTCAAGATCACTCAGAGACGATCCATAGTCCACGATACGACCCCAGATGTCTATGTCACACTTGATCTATGTCGGTTCAGAAATGTCTGAATTAACCCTTCTTCTGTCAATTTGTTGATATCACATCGTTCTATTTCTGATACTACCTCTTTATGTCGAACTATCCCCTAAATAGAACCTCCATTTGTAAAAGATATTAGATAAACAAGGAACCGACTCGTGACCCTTAACTCTATCCCTTTCTCAGTGTCTTTCTACACCGCTACCAATTTTACTGTGCCTTAGACGTTTCCCCGGCAGCGACCTGAAAGAATAAGAACGATCGATATGCAATGTCTTGTGGTGAAAAATTTTTTTAACAGAAAATTTTTATAAGTAATAAAAATACATAAACAAACCGAAACAGGACAGAATCAACACCGTGCACCCCAGAGGTTAGAAATAACGGCGTGAGGCATAGAAAATCAACGTCGTACATCGTAGATGAAGGAGTAGGTTCTTAGCTTGGGTCCGGGGGACGTAACCCTCGCTTCTCAGAATCTGGTGGTCCCTTCAGGGGTCTTGTGACGAAAATTTCCTTCAGGACTATATAGGTAGAATTCTTAAATATACACACGAAAATACATTCCTCAGTCAGACGGAGGAAAATTTAGACACAAAGAGAACTCAGTAAACCTTAAACCTTCCATAAAAGAGTCTCTTTGGAGTATTCAATACTGGTCTAGGGGTCCGAACGGGTTTTCCGACAATATACGTACTACACGAACTCTATTTCATGATCTAAAAACGAAACTCTCTAGAATCTTTGACAAATACAATGACACCCTTTTACAAGTCGTAAGGTCTAACCTTTTATTCGGTCTTTTGAAAGGGGGAACATCGGAAGTACCCCTCTTGTTCTAAAAGAAAAGAGACACATGGAGGAAGGACTTGTTACTTCTTAAAAGGTCCAGGTCCAGGGACCCTACACCCTACCCCCTAGGTCACCTCCATCCCCGATCGTCCCCCATTCTCCCCACACGTATTCGAACAACTAAGAATTACTTCTAAGGGTCATGTAAATTTCATGTGTATAGTAAAGTAACTTAGGAATGTTGTGTGGGTACAAACGAAACTTTACGACGACACTAGGTCCCGACTCTGGAACCTGGGAAAGAGGATGATTTGAGGGAATAAGTCGGGGTACCTAAATTTATAGTAGACACTGCAGTGGGAGAGCGTACTTCAGACTTGAGTCTCGTGGATGACGAGTAGTGAATCTACCTATCATCCTTAGAGGTCGAATTGGACAGGATTTGACATGAAAAGTAGAAGAGAGACGTTTGGACAGGAAAGGTATCAGAGGAGGTAGAAACTATTACCGTTGAACCATGAGTTTTGGAACCGTAATAGGAGTTTAGGAGGGGCCACGGTATAGGTCAAGTAGTCGTTTTACGACGACCATGTAATTTTTAGAGGTCTGCGGACAACGAAGAGTGGGAAGGTGGACGGTGGAGGGACCAGAGGTAGGAATAGTGGAGGACGGACTCGACGACGGTTGACAAAGGATTAACCAGAAGAGGAAGGTGAAAACCAACTAAGGGGTTTATCGTCGGTCTCTTGTAGTAAAATTTTGTCTTCAGTCAAATACTTTGAGGAGGTAAGTTTTAGGAGGTCGCCGAATAATAAAATCTCGTTTTTCGTTTTGGAACAAGCATCGGACACTCCGCGACACACACGATCGGAGGACGAAAGGGAGACTCAAGTAAGAAGGGTGGGAGGGAAGGGTAGTGTGAAGTCGGTGACAACCTAAAAAAAAAGAAATACGGTCAAAAAAAAAAATTTTGGACAATTCAGAAAGGGGACTATAGATACACCGAGTGAGGGAAAAAGAAACAGTGTCTATATAAAGGCTCAGAGGAGAGATTTCATATGTTTTATTGTTCACAGGATATGACGTCAGGGTAACGTATCTAAATTTATCTGACGATCCATGAGACTTCCCACCGACACGACTGACCATGTGTCACCACTGTTGTGGTTCTTGTTCCCTTGTTTCTGACAACATGGTCTGAAGTGGGAGGGGTGTAGTTTCGGTTCCGGTCTGGTACAACTTCACCAACTAATCTGAACGAAAGTAAGGAGGAGTATAATACGTGAAAGGTCTAGGAAAAAAGTATCGGTATGTGGATAATGTGAAAATTACAAAGTATAAAACATAAACTCGATTAATACATAAGACTACACTTCTCGACTGAGTAACCTTTTCTCGGACTACGACCCTTTTTAACTCCCGTTCCCCTCCTCCCCCGTTGTCTCCTACTCTACCACCCTACCGTAGTGACTGAGTCACCTGTACTCAAACTCCTTTGAGTCCCTCTATCACTAATGTCTCTTTGGACCACACGACGTTAAGTCTCCCAACGTTTCTCAACCTGTACTGAATCGCTGACTTGTTGTCGTTATTATGTAAGATTCACTTTTCCGGTAACTCCAAGACAAACTTTCCTCCTTTGTTAAAAATTCTTTACATCTTTTATCTCTTTTACATTTTTTTTTTTACTTGACCACCACTCTTCCTTTTTTTTCCTCTCAACAGGTCTAAATACATTGTTTACAAAAACTCATAGACGAGACACTGAGTGGGGTAGTAGACTTTCCATCCTACTTCATCGATATATTTCTCTGTCTATTGTCGTCAGAGAGTGTATCTGTCCAACCGGAGTTTATGACCAAAAGTAGGAAGCATGACGGGGTAAGGACCATGGCTTAGTCCGAAACCCTTGGGTCAGTATTTATGACCAGAACCTATAGAATTATTCGAAGGTAAAACAACCGACTAAAAAGGTCAATTTGTATACTTTACCACGACCCAAACCAATCTCCCCCGAAGGGACTATCGAGACAACCATTTCTTAGGTGGACGTTACGTACTCTGGGGCCAAGTTAAGGACCCAGCCCTTGTAGACGACCTCTTCCCTATCCGGTGGGTAAGGTCCTAAGAACCCGAAGGGAACACAGAGTCGACCATTTCTTAGACGGATGTCACACCCTCTGGACCCAAGCTAGGGACCCAACCCTTCTAGGGGACCTCTTCCCTTGTCGATGGGTGAGGTCCTAAGACCGGACCTCTTAAGGTCCAACTTAAGCTCCTCTTAAGGTACCAACCTACCGTAGTGGTTGAGCTTCCTATACTAAAACTCGTCCGAGACCCTCAACCATTACCTGTCCCTTCGGCCGTACGACGTCAGGTACCCCAACGTTTCTCAGCCTGTGTTGACTCGTTGACTTGACTTGACTTGAACCAATCTCCTCGTCCTTCCTCTTCCCCGGGTTCAAAAGAGGAGACTACATTTCTCGAAGGTCACAGGACAACCTTGCTGTGACCCGTCCGGAGAGTGTGACAAGGCCAACATGAACAGTCCTCGGACGTTGGACTTTACCACTTCGGCGGTAGGACTAATAGTACCATGGGTGGTACTACCAGGTCAAGTAATTTGGATGTTCACAAAGGTAGATCAGAAAACCAGTTCATCTCCCTAATATATGTATGTGGTAGGATTGTGAAGTAAAGTTCGTACCAGAAACCTCATTCCGCCGCATCTTCGGTCTTTTCCGTCAGTGGGTAGGAATTTTCCACATAAGCACTAATTCGAGTGAACCGACGATCATGAACTGAGGAGGTGACCGAGTCAGACAGAGTGTACTGGAAGACCTCGAAAAGGGGTCTTTGGAAGGATGGTTGGTTCAAGACAAGAGTACTCGGACCGGGGACTAACCAACAACCTTCTCTTTCTCTACTTCACTCGACCGGGGAGTCTTCTTGACCAGGGTCAACGTCGACTGGTCTTTCCTGAAAGTATTTCCAAAGTCGAACAAAAAAAAAAGTTTCGATCTTAGACCCAGTCGAGAAAGAACATTTGTTGTGTACCGTGGTCTTCACTCCTTGATTAATACCTAGTAGGTCTTAACACTGAAAGACTGTCACACCTCCTTTTGACGGGTCGGACACAGCCGAAGAGTCGACCACCGGAGCCTATTTGTCCGACGCCCGTCCGTCGAGGTAGATCTCTCCTCCTCCGCACGAGAACAAGGGCTGTTGCGTACGTAGGTCAGACGTGAACCAGGGAATCCTTAGATTGTCTATGACACTAATGACACTAACATTCGAACTCTCTCCCTTCACCCGCCTCTCTTCTCCCACAACCCCGTCCCTCCCTCCCTTCCTTCCTCCCTCCCTCTTTTTCTTTTGTAAACGTTGACTTCCTTTATTTTTCTTCCCTTCCTAAATTTTTCACTGAACTTCGGCAGTCCTGTTACTGAATGAAAGTCTGGTTCTCACTTGGCCACTTAATGCGGTCGTTACTTTTCCCTCCCACTCTTGGGAGTAGGAAGACCTAAATTGTGTCGTCCTCTGGTTACTTTTAGACTCTGAGCCCTTCAGCGATTCAACTCTTTCACCATTACTTTCTACTCGTCCCGAGACGTGGTAGATAATCCTCTCTCCCTCCCCTGTCTCTCTGCCTCTCTCTCTTATCGTTACCGACACCCAGCACCATCACTACAATGTAACGAAAACAGAACGGTCGCGACACCTGGCCCTCGGCACGACCCGTGTCTGATAATGTCTGTCTTCGTTCCTACGAGTGGTATACCCTCCGCTACATTTTTGTACTTATTTACCTAAGTGAAACGGTTTACAACAGTTATTGTTGTGTACACGTCTGTCCTCCGTCTTTCCTCTCCGACTCACCGGGAGGGTCTCACCTTCTACGAAACGATCACCACCCCTTTCGTCATTCCCGTCTCTCGAGGGACCCTTCCTTGGGGTCTCAGACACCAATTCACGGTTGTCGTAAAAATAGGTTCAACCTTTTACCACAAGTTTCCTTTCTCTTACCGTTCATTTTGAGTCCGTCCTTTGTACCTAATCGTTCGGTTCTAGTCCCCGACTCTTTGACTTCTTCTCAAGAATCAGAACCAGACTTTAATACAGTCTGAGACCTGGATGACGTGTCATACGGAAAGAACCCTTCCTTTGTCAATAGACTCTCTACTTCTGCACTTTCACACTTCTGGCACACTCATTGCTCACGGTCGTCGCAGTCGTCCACGATTGTAGAGGACTCACCAATGACGGCGTCCTGAGACCAGGTCTAGACCCGGGTGCTCCTAGAGTGAACCCGGGGAGGTAGTAGGACTTAGTATCGATACCTTTTGCTTTGATTGAACGGACTTTAGTGGCTCCTTTTATCACCGGTTTCCGCTTAAGTCTGGGGTCGTGGCCCCTGGTGACGGGGTGACACCAGTGAGTCGTGACTCTGAGCTAACGGACCTAATCTTAGACCCAAACAGACTGAAATCACAAGGAAACCCGAAGGGACCACCGAGTCACCATTTCTTGAGAGGACGGTTATGTTCTCTACGTCCAAGCTAGGGATCCACCCCTTCTAAAGGGACCTCTTCTTTTACCGTTGGGTGAGGTCTTAAGAACGGACCCCTTAGGGTACCTGTCTCCTCGGACCACCCGAAGTCAGGTACCCCAGCGTTTCTCAGTCTGTGTTAAATCACTGATTTGTTTTGTTGTTCTCAAGGAAATTAGGTATATTGTTGGGATACTTCAGTCATGGTACTACCGGGAGCACAACGTATGCGACGGGTCTCTGCAAGTCATTGTACAGGTTGCAGTGTGTCGGTCCTTCACCGACATGGTCCTAAGTCTGGGTCACTTCGTTAGGGTTTCAGATGCGAAGTAGAGAGATGCACACTTTTCTGACTACTGATCCTTTCTCCCCTCCTCTAGGACACAGTACCCTCTCTTGATTCTACTGGTTATGATTAATATCAATTATTAATAGCTCAGGATTGAAAAACAGGGTAACGGAATAACACAAACAACAATTTAAGAGTTTTGTCGTGCGATTCCGTATGTGCGAGGACAAAAGGCATACAGCCCACTTCTGTGACTTATGTCCTAATTCAATGAACGGATGACAATCTGTCACCCATATAGCCTCTCGACTCTCAGTTTCCGTCCTGAGGACTTAAGTTAAGTTAAGTTCTTTACAGTCCCCCGAAGGGACCACCGGGTCCCCAATTCTTAGACGGACGGTTACGTCTCTTGTCCCCAAGTTTTGACCAGACCTTTCTAAGGTGCACGGAGCCCCGTCGATTCGGCACACCATGTCGATGCCTCGGGTCCGCGGGTCTCGGGCACGAGACGTTGTTCTCCTCGATAACGTCACTCTTGGGACCCGTCGTGTCGATCTCCCCTCGGGGACGAACGACGCTGATCTCTTTCGGATGCGCATCGTTGCTTCTGGGTCACGTCGGGGTTTATTTCTTTAGAATTTTTAGTCTTTACAGCTCCAATGGAAGGNCTCAGTTTCCGTCCTGAGGACTTAAGGTAAGTTAAGTTCTTTACAGTCCCCGAAGGGACCACCGGGTCCCCAATTCTTAGACGGACGGTTACGTCTCTTGTCCCCAAGTTTTGACCAGACCTTTCTAAGGTGCACGGAGCCCCGTCGATTCGGCACACCATGTCGATGCCTCGGGTCCGCGGGTCTCGGGCACGAGACGTTGTTCTCCTCGATAACGTCACTCTTGGGACCCGTCGTGTCGATCTCCCCTCGGGGACGAACGACGCTGATCTCTTTCGGATGCGCATCGTTGCTTCTGGGTCACGTCGGGGTTTATTTCTTTAGAATTTTTAGTTTTTCTTTACAGCTCCCATGGAAGGTCAAGTCAAGTCAAGTCAGCGAGTCAGCACAGGCTGAGAAACACTGGGGTACTTAGCGTCGTGCGGTCCGGAGGGCCAGGTAGTGGTTGAGGGGTCATTTCAGAATAAATCGTCGCTGTCCTCAATGCCCACCTTTTATGCGTTGGGAACAGGAGTCACCTCTCACCTGCTGTTCTTCCGATCCATTCCGTGTTGTTCCACAGTACTCCCACGTCTGTACCCTGTCTAATTCCCCCAGTGACTCCGCACCGGAACTGACCACGTCCACCCGAGTGTCATCCCACGCGTCCGCCGTCGGGGTCTACACTTAAAGTCTTACTCGCTCTACAGTCATCCTCCGTGACCCCTGGTCGTGATTCCGAATCCTCGTTCCTGTTGAACTTAGATAGCCAGTCCTGGTGTGTCGACAGGTATAAAACTATGTCTATCTCGGGAGTCTTGTTTCCTTCGGGTCGTACTGACGACAACAACAATAATAATAACAACAGAAATAACTGTCTCGACCTCCGACTACGGAACTGAATTCTGAGAAAAAGAGTGTGACTGCTCCCTCATTCTAGGTAGACCCGTCCTTCTGTCAGTGGAAGAACGTCCACAGGCTCAAACGACCCACCTCTTTGGGAAAAATAACTTAAATGATCTAGAACCCCTCAGTACCGCCTCTTCCGCTACCGTGGGGTGAGGTCACAAGAACGGACCTTTTAGGGTCCCTGTCGCCTCGGACCACCCGACGGCAGAGACCCCAGCGTGTCTCAGCCTGTGCTGACTTCACTGAATCGTCGTCGTCGTCGTCGTACTGAGGTGAATACATACGACCCATGACTCTATCCAAATGATTAGAAAGAAGGATCAGGGAAACACACACAATTAACGAGTCAGCACAGGCTGAGAAACGCTGGGGTACCTGACATCGGGTGGTCCAGGAAAATATAAACATAATTTTTCCGGAATGTTAGTACGACTAACAATAGACGATTAGATTAATCTCTCACAGTGGACGGAAGAACCTGAGGATCACTCAAGACTCGCCGAGAGGTGTGGGGCAAGCAGGGGACCGTCGAAAGGACAGACCGAAAGGAAAGAATGATCTTATAAACTTTTTGGGTCTGGGAAGAACCGACATAAAAGGACTTCCACGTCGGAGAAATTGAGAGACGGGAAAGCGGGGTCAGGGGATCCAGGGTAGACTTTTGTCTTCCCCTTTCTACTGTAGAATGAAACCAATGGTATCGTTGGAAGTGGACGGAACGACGAGGGAAATCTTCGAAGTAGGAGGACACTTTAATAAAACGTATATTAATGAACCGAGGAGACCTCCGAACCCCGAAGGAAATTCGAAGAAGAATCTCGGTACTACTCTCCCACTAGTAGACGGAGACAGGACCCGAGTCCTTATGGAGAAGGTGTCGCCACGTCCGTAGTCAGAACCTGGTCTCGACAACCAAGGGGAAAGACAGAAAAACGAAAATTCTTTTTCAGGCAGTCTTTACCACTTACACACTACAATATGTAAAAATCTTACTCAAAATGACTTTAATTGGGTAGTATGAAGATCTGATGGTGAGTCAATACTTCTGGTGCGAACTAAAGAAGTGAACCAGGGTCTTTCGGAGACAGGTAGGTAGGACACGGGGTCTCCGACTGGGTCCATGAAGTGTAGGGTCGAGGGAACGACAGACCAAAGGTCAACTCAAAGCGGTTCCGTTCCACGGTCATCTAGTCTCTTTCTCTCGTTCTACCCTTGTGACTGAGGGGGGTCGGGGGACAGACACCACCGTGACTCCTGACTGACATCGGACGCTGGTTTCCAGACGACCCGCGGGAGAGGTGAGCCGGGAGACGTAGGACCAAGACCTTTGACGAGACGAGAAGAGGGGAGAATGACGGATCCCTACCGCGATCGGGTCCGAAAACGTGAGAGAAAGCACCAAAAGGATCTCGGACGGGTGCGGGAACAGTTGTCGAGGAAATAGTTTGAGAAGTTTAAGAGGCTGAACTCGTACGGGAGACAAAGGGCGACCCCGGAACCGACTATGCCACTATCCTGGAGAAGAGAAAACCCACTCCCGACGTTATCACGAACAAACAAAGTTGTTTAGAGACCAAATAACATCCGATAAGAAATATCTTTGTCTAAAAGACCAGAAATTCTTGCTGGAAGAGTAGGAACTCACACACGTGACACAACGAGTCAGCGAGTCAACACAGAGTGAGAAAACACTGGGGCACCTGGGTGGTACGAGGAGACAGGTACCCTAAAGGGTCCGTTCTTATGTCCTCACCCAACGGTAGAGGAAGAGGTCTCCTAGAAGGGCTCATTCCCTGACTTGAACGCAGAGGACACAGAGGACGTAACCGTCCGTCAAAAAAAAGAAAAAATGGTAATTCGGTGGACCCTTCGGGGGAGTGGGAATATGGGAAGTAATTTCCGTTACAAAGGAGAGAGACTGAGAAAAGGGAACGACTTTCGGACAATCCTTGTGTAAAAGACCTACTACAGTTATTCTCGATGTCTTTACCTAATGTTTTAAGGTAATTGACGGACAGGGTATACTGGACCCTTTTACACTCCCAAAAGGAAGGGAAAAACAAAACAGGTAGCCTTTTTATATGTCCTAAACGTCTACTAGAACCCTCTGGTACCCATAATTTGGGGACGTCCACATTTCTATAATTCTACCCACCCAAACATCAGGACCTAAGACGACAACTTAGGTTGCGTTTTCCTCTACCATCGTTGTCGAACGGAAAAATTTTAGAAGTATTTTTACATATTCTTCGACGAAGGAACCCCTGAACCTAATTAACTTAATAACAGGACACCCCCCGAAGTGTACCTTGTCACCAGGGCCTTCCACAGGATTTCCCTCGGTCCTCACTCCTTACACCCATTAAAGAAAACTTTTTGGTGCTCAACTTGTGACGTACGAGGAGTAAGAAAGTTCTGACTAGGGTTTACCCTAGTTCTTATCGTACTCCAAGTGTGTCGAGTCGCCCACACTTCTAAGACGCTGACTTAATTTGTCCGAGGTAATATAAACTCTTTCTCGAGCTTACCCAAAGAGACCTCGTGTCGGATTCTTATAGGACAGAGAGGAAACATCGGGTCCTACCGACCCTACCAAACAACGACGATTATAATATGAAGTTAGAGAAATATTCTACCTGTTTTTACTCGTGTTCCGGATCGAATAGGGGTTCTCCGAGATTGATCCGTAGTTTTCCTGGAATTGGTATTCCGGTCCGTTTTTGACTTTCGACTACTATGTAGTATTTTACTAATAGGAATAAGTACATTCAACAAAAGATTATTCGAATAAAACGGGGTCCATAGTAATTTCTAGTGAATTAAAATCTCGATTTCCCCAAACTTGTGACATTTTGAATATACAACTCCAAAGAAAAAATTTAAAAAATTTTCTAAACAAACTACACAAAATACAAAACTAAAAAAACCGGTACTCCGTACACCCTAGAATCGAGAGGATGGTCCTTAACTTGGAACGTAACCTTCCACCAGAATTGGAGACCTAGAGGTCCCTTCAGGGATCCAACTTCAAAAATAAGAAATATTTTTAACTTAACCTAAATAAATGGGAATATAAACCCCGAAGGGTCCACTACGATAACCTCTTCCACTACCGTGGGGTGAGGTCATGAGAACGGACCTTTTAGGATACCTACCTCCTCGGACCATCCGACGTCAGGTACCCCAGCGACTCCCCGTCTGTACTGACTCGCTGAAGTGAAAGTGCAAAGTGAAAGTACGTAACCTCTTCCTTTACCGTTGGGTAAGGTCACAAGAACGGATCTCTTAGGGTCCCTGCCGTCTCGAACCACCCGACGGCAGTTACCCCAACGTGTCTCAGTCTGTGCTGACTTCGCTGAATCGTCGTCGTCGTCGTCGTCTACTACAATGACCATTTCTTAGGAGGACGGTCACGTCCTCTATATTCTCTGTACTCAAGCTAGAGACCCAGTCATTCTAGGGGACCACCTCCCGTACCGTTGGGTGAGGTCATAAGAACGGACCTTTAAGGGTACCTGTCTCCTCGGATACCAGGAACCCAACGTTTCTCAGTCTGTACTGACTTCGTTATATTGTGTGTGTTTGGGAATATAAGTTGACTTTTTGTAGATATCCGGAAAGATAGATGATAAATAATTACGTTATATAACGTAAAATCAAAACTAGTGATTATAAGTTCGACTGTACTAGTAGAAATTGAAGAAGGTTTCATTATGAAGAGGGGATTAGGTAAATGACCAAAAAGTCACTTTTGACTTAAGTTTCAGTCTTACTTAATCAGTAATTAGTAAAGGTAAATAGGACAAAGGACTACATCGGAAGAGTCGACCGATATTGTACCTTGGTTCCGTGTGAAAAAGGACAAACAACGGGAACAACGTTTTTCGAAAAGAAAGGACAAGCATTAAATTCTTTCATCTACTCAGTTTAGAAATTATAAGAAAACAGATTCCGTTTTATTTGAATTCCCAAAGAAAAACTCATACAGAATGAGCAAAATGAGGGAACCATTTATTAATAAAGGATAAAAAAAATTCAGGAACGAAAGATCAAACTTATTTGACCTTCTATCTTTTAAATCCATCTAAATAATACTCGTAGTCTATTCCCAAAGTTGGGACCTCTTTCGTAAACAACTTCCAATATACATTCCAGGGGAAAGAAATCGTGGAAATTCGAACCTCTATTTGTCCTTGAGAAAAAGAACCCATAAAAGAAGTCGGTACACACACACGGATCAGAGAGTCAGTACGGGTCGAGAAACACTGTGGTACCTGACCTAAACGTCCGAGGAGACAGGTACTCCAAGAGGTCCGTTCTTGTCACCTCACCCAACGGTAAAGGAAGAGGTCCCCTAGAAGGGTTGATCCCTAGTTTGGGTCCAGAGGACGTAACGTCCGTCTAAGAAATGTCAGACTCGGTGGTCCCTTCGGGAGAAGGTCAGTACCTTTCTATTTTAACAGTTCCACTACTTCCTGAAACTTTTCTTCACAGTCGGTCTGTAGAGGGACCAGGAACACGATACCACTTGCCACAGTCTAAGCACTAGACTTCTTCTTCCAAATTGAAACCCTGGTCCCTGGTCCGAACTAGTGACTTCTCGAAAACATATCATCTCAAAATAATTTTACTATTCCCTGTCTCTTTCGAAGACTGTATCTGTAGTATTCCCCCTGCCTCTTGGGGGGAGGGGAACGATCACAATCGTTCGACAAAATATAGACAATCTTTCGGTAATTAGTCTATTCTCTCTGTGGAGTTCCGACTACCTCAAAGTGGTCCGGGGAGAGAATGTTATACGTAAAAAATTCTTAATTAAATAAAAATTAACCTCCGATTAATGAAAGGTTATAACACCACAAAAAACGGTATGTAACTGTCCTTAGGTGATACCCATATGTACACAAGGTAGTACTTGGGGGGAGGGTGGAGGGAGGGGTAGGGTTGGGAGTCCCAGCAGAGTCACGTGATCGGGACTCGTGGGACAGAGTACGTAGCTTGGACCTGACCGCTGGACAAAGTGTATACCATTATATGTACAAAGTCACGATAAGAGGGTTTAGTAGGGTGGGAGCGGAAGAGAGTGTCTCAGGTTTTCAGACAAGAAATGTAGACACAGAGAAAGCGACAGAACCGTATATCGCAGTAGCAATGGTAGAAAGATTTAAGGTATATATACACAATTCTATGACATAACCACAAAAAGAAAGACTGAATGAAGTGAGACACATTATCCGACGTCAAAGTAGGTGGAGTAATCTTCACTACGTTTACGTAAGAAAAATTACCGACTCATTATAAGGTAACTCATATACATGGCGTCGAAAGAATAGGTAAACAGACGACTATCTGTAGATCCAACGAAGGTACAGGATCGATAACAATTGTCACAACACTACTTGTAACCCCATGTGTACAGAGAAAGTTAAGACCTGTTATACGTAAAAACTCTATCCTACCGTACTCCACACAGTAGGGGGGTCGGTATACTCATAACCAAACGACTCGATAATAATCGGGTTCCAAACTCTTTTCCTTTTTTCAATCAGTATCCACCTTGGTAAAACTTCTTTCCGTTTAAGGTTTCGTTTATATATCAAAGTAATTGTATCGAATTCTTTTTGTAAAGGCATCTCTTTGGTGGAAAATTATAACATACCTCTTCCCTTTTTTTTTTTAGACTGTGATCATCAAATAAAGGAGGACGACGAATGCCTTCTCGATTTTTTACAGACTGCAAAGGTCGGACAAAGGAGGCAAACCTCTGGGGACCGGAAGGAAGGACAATGGGAGAGTGAACCTAAGAGAGTCACTGTAGGGTGCTCTATCTACTCCTAAGAGACACCCCGAATAAGTAGCCGACAACGACCCTGTGCCACGAGTGAATCTGTACTCCGTTCTGTAAAGACAACATTGGACTTAACACGTTTCTAGGTACCGAGGAAAATAATTTAACCTAAGAAAGGGAGACCAAACTGAAGATGAAAGAATCCCGGTCCGTGTGTTTTTTATTATAAAGGAGAAAATCTCAAACTTCCAATGCCTACAACGAGTTTTTGAGAACGGACACAAAAGGACATGACACAGAGGGGTTTTAGGACAAAGAATCTACTGTACTGAAAATTGGGGAACCAGTCTACCTCAGTAAAGACGACCTTTTTAGAGGTCAAAAAGACAGGACTCACCATGGGTCTTAGCTTTCACAACCAAAGAGGTACAACTCTCTTGAGTTTTACAATACTAGTCTTGAAAGGACCACCAGATCAACAACCCTCAGACAGGCGGACGGTCATGTCCCCTGGGCCCAAGCTAGGGACCAGACCTTTTTAGGATGTACGGCACCTCGTCGATTCGGACCTGGTGTCAATGACTCGGACGTACGGATCTCGGGTGGAAGGTGTTGTTCCCTTCGGTCTTGTTACTCTTCGGACACGTGGTGTCGTTTCTTATCGGGGGTGAACGGTGTTGATCTCTTTCGGGTGCACGTCGTTGTTTCTGGGTCACGTCGGTTCTACTTCATATGTATTTATTTTTTTAAAAATTTCACTATAATAGTGGGGTGGTGGTTCTATCACAATAAGAAAAAATATCTAGTCTGTAGTGTGATAATTAGCCCACTAAAATGAACTGTCACTTCGGTCGCACTCGTAGAGTCACCTATGAATAAAAATAAAAAGAACGGGACCGAGAGACGACGTAAGTACACGAATACACACTAAAGAGGAAGGAAGATATAGGTCACATTCTGAAAGATCTAGCCTTGAGGATACCCGTTTTACGTACCGAGGGGTTAGAGTACTCGATATGAGGTAAGGATCTTTCCACCCCAAAAAATCCTAAGACATTAAGTTTTTAGACGCAGAGTACGAATAACTATTGTGACACTGTTACTATAGGTTGTTTCAGTCTACAGAGAAACTCAATAGAAGGGGCCATACATAAATTAATATGGTATAAAATTTTTCTACAATCCTTACTTTTCACCTTCAAACCCTTTCTAATTCAGGAACCCGTCTTTGGGTTATCACAGATCTGGTAGATTCAAATAACCTCTCTCTCGGACATAAGTGAATAAATACGGTGTTTATAAATAAATCAACGATGAAGAAACTACGGCTTGTTCATAGAATTCACAGGTCACCGAGTAAAAGTACCATCCTTGGTATGACAGAAGTAAAATCCTGAGTCACAGACAAACTATTCAAGGCAGTACAATATCCTCCTAGAACCTACTTCAGTCCAAGTGCAATGTCGTTTCATTACTTTCGTAACTTTTGAACAGAGAGAGGTCCAAAGGGGAAGGTTATTTTACTCACCCTAAGTTAGTGAACACAAGAATAACGATGAATGAACCATTATAAAGTCATTTGTCAAGAAAAACGATAACTACCACAAACCCCCACCCGTCCAAAAAAAAAAAAAATTAATGAACGAAAACGGAATATTTATAGTAACGAAAGATTACGAGAGGTTCGTGTGGGTATCGTTCATGAGTCCCTGTAGGGATGAACAAAGAGTAAAATCACTGTACTCGAATTGCAGTACCTGTAAGTGACTTCAGACTTCGAACATATGTCGGAATTATCACCATCCACCGGGGGAGACATCGCGGTCAAGGAGACGACGGCTACTCGGATACATATGATTATTTATTGAAATTAGGTGCATAATAAAGCCTCCATAGTTTTCTGTAGGTGAATGAAGGAGAGTAAACGACACGTGTCATCTGTTCCGGTGCCAAAAGAGGCAAAACGATTGTACCTTTGGTGTCGGGGGTTTCGTGTGTCGAATATCACCCTGGTCTTGTGTTTGTCTGGGGTCTCCGAGAAAGGTCATAAAGTACTTCTACAGAGAGGAGACGTAGATTTCTTCAAAACTCCAAGAGGTCCCCCTCTGATATAACATTTTCCCTTATCACCAAAAGGAAAAGGTGTCCGTACATTACTACCTTCGTGTAGGAAAGATTTACAGTTTGTTGTCCTCTTACCAATTTATTTAATACTGTCTAGATATGTGACCCTAGGATACACCGATCATTTTACTTACAAACGTCTCTTATACATTACTATGTCCCCTGATGAGGACCGGCACAGTCACACCCTAGGATTTGTCCTTCGAGAGCTAAAACAAAGTTTTAATATGTATTGTTTTTGTCACTTAGATTTATATGGTTTTATAATCGGCTCAAAGACCTATCATCCTAATACCAAATGAAAATAAAAGAAAAATATATGTAGAGACTAAAAAAGTCAAAAAAGAAGTCACTTGAGTACATTAGTTTTTCGTATGTAGAATTTTGTAATAGAATTAATATGAGGTGTTTAAAAATTAAAATCGATGTCCGTAAGAAACTTACCAAGAACAATATAGAGTAAAATTTTTAATGTAACCTTTACTTACCCAATTAAAAGTAATCATCATATATGTAAACTTTACTTATTACTTAATAATCATATACACATACACACACATATAAAAATTTTTTAAATCAACCTCTTGTTAACGAATTACTACAACACAACCAAAGACGACATGTTGTATTACTCAGTAGGTATTCATATGGATATTCATATGGGGTGGGGCAGGGTGGGTCATATATAAAATTCAACCAACAACATTACGTAAACGACTAGATAATAACGAACTGTTACTCAGGAAAAGGGTATTAAGTAATTAAGTCAAATTGTAGTAAAACTCCCGAAAGATCTACATGATCGGACTTCTATGGAACCCACTTCCGACAAGTCAGAGACGAGAGTTCTTCATGGTCAGACCAACCTCTCTGTCATTAGTGTCAGTTCTCACTCGGTACTCACCCGAGGCGACCGTGAATCCCTTCTTCCTACGATTCGAGTACCCACGACCTCCTCCAGTCCCTCGCGAGGGCCTTCTCTACGGAAAACTCGACTTTCGTCGACAAGAGAAAACCTACTGGCTAGAGTCTAATCTTTATTACTGTTGTATTCATTTAGAAGAATTCGACACATCCGTTAACACCGACCTTAAGAAAAATTAGTGGTCGTAGGAGGAAAGAAAGACAAATACACTCAAACGATTTCCAATCATCGTTATGGTTTCGTATTAGCAAAAGGAAACACCACTAGTGTTACTACACGAAAATATCATAAAGGATCATAATATGTATAGGAAAATACTCACTGAATTTATTACTGAACTAGTGAACAAAAGTAAGAACAAAGTAGGGAGTCGGAGAAGGATGAACCGACTCCCTCCGTCTCTCCAAAAACAAAGACAAAATATTCCTATTTACCTCAGTATCTTACTAGTTGACTGAAGAGGTTTAATATTCCACTCATCCATTACCTTGACCTTTCTCTTTGGTCTCAAAGAAACAAGTCTCGAGACTGAAATTTTTATAAAGGGGAACATTCATCCTATCCAACAAACGGTTTTTACGTAAGTGGAAAATTTAGAAATGACTTTCATTACTCGAATTTTATTTCAGAGTACTTCCATTAGCATAACAATGTCGAATCTTGTCTTCAATTCCGATAAACTCATCTAATTTTACTCAGGACTCACTCCGAATTATAAACCGGATAAATTAATTAAACAAGTCGTTACCTAAAATTAAAAGAAACCTTTTTTCTTATTAACTTTGTAAGAGTCTGGGAAAACTCTTGTAATACCCTAGTTAACACTAATTAAATTTTTTACAATTGATTCTTCCTGTCTGACTTTTTACTCTAGTCCTAACTGTTATAGATATAAAGTACTATGACCTACTAATATTGAAATAATAGTCTTCCAAAAGAAAACTAGGTAACTACACTTATGTCACCTGGGAACTTGTTGTGCCCAAACTTGACATGTCCAGGTGAATAGACAGGTGAATAAAAAAAAAGTAATTTATGCATGATATCCTAGACCCCCACCAACTTAGATGTCTACACTTTAAGACATGTTCCTCCTGACTGACATTTCAATACGAACTTAAAAGACGACACACCAACCAACCACGGTGTGGGGGGAGGGGGACGGGAACAAGTTCCCATTTGACATTTTGACAGACTTACAAGAATCATTAATAAAAATGACAATTTCATTAACAACAAGTCAACGAGTCAGAACAATCGTGAGATTATTATTTACTTTCAATTATACGTATAATATGACATTATATAATGTCTATAAGTCTTTTACATACTTTGTTGTCATATTCACTTATACTTCCCTTTATTTGTGAAACTTCATAAAATAACTAAAAAGAAGATTAATTTTTATAAGTACATAAAACCTAAGTAATACCTTATTTATTTCGAATTTGGTATATGGTATAAAAATAACTTTTATTCATAAACTAAATTTATGTCTTTTAAAACGTAATTAACCCTAAAACTCTTTAAATCTTATGTCCTTATCAAGATAATACAAAATATGTCTTACTATCAAAATAAAAGGTGTTAACATCACTAGACTAAAAACTTAACAATAAAGTTTAAGAAATTAAAAACCGAGGACAAGGATTGGTTGAGATTCTAAAATAGACATCACGTGGAAAATATAACGGTAGTTCGCGACAAATAGTCCTACGGTAGACCTGTAAAAAGATCCTTTTTACTTTTGTTTTTTGTTGGAGTAGTGTTATGATGTCTCAGTTCTTTCTATCTTCACGCACGAGTCAATACAGACTGAGACGCTCGGGTGCCCGACATCGGGTGGTCCGAGGGGACAGGTAACTTAAAGGGTCCGTTCTTATGACCTTACTCAACGACAAAGGAGGAGGTCCCACAGAAGGATTGGGTCCCTGACTGGGGCTCAGAGGACGTGACCGGCCGTCTAAGAAATGTCGACGCGGTGCTCTAGGTTTTTGGGTATAAACAGACCCCTAGATCTTAAGCACAGAATTGATTTGACCCACTCCTACCTCACTGTAAAACGTTGTGACGGAAGGACTTAAAGTGGCACTCCAAGACGTAACGACTCTGTCCCCTTGTACCTCCTACTAGGACGTCGGTGTAGCATTGACGGTCCGTCGGTATGGACCCATGGGTGCCCGTTCAATAAAGTGGAAATTAATCACTACACACTTGTCTTATGATACTATCCGTACTTTTATCTAGGTTTTATTTTCACATCTATGACAGTAACTTCATACGTCCTTCCGACTATTTTAGATAACCTAATACATAGTTTTTAACCCTTTTGAGAGGGTCGACCGACGTCATCCCATGTTAAAACTCACATTCCCCACTACTCTATTATCTTACTACTACCTCGTGACTATTCACTCTAATTTTGACCTTTCGAAGTATAAACCCAACGACTCCCTCTTGTTAGACATATGGTACCTAGTTAATCCTATCATGACTAAAAAAAAATTAAACACACAAATAAAATGAAATCGTAATGACCCAGAAGTAACGACACGCTCCCGAAAGAATCAACACCACTCGTCCCAGACGAGAGAGGAACACCACCGAAGAGAACAACGCCTCGGGTCCGCGATCCCACGTACCCGAGTCATCAATGTCGCGTACCCAAATCAACGGGGAGCCGTACACCTTAGAAGGACCTGGCCCCTAGTTTGGGTTCAGGGGACGTAGCCGTCCACCTAAGAGTTGGTGACCTGGAGGTCCCTTCGGGTCATAACTAAAAAATTCTAGACCACAAATGTTTAAAGAGTTGCATTAATAGGAGCCGTCTTCTCCCATAGACACTCACACACACACACGCGTACACAGAAGAGTAACACTTATTTACCAATTGGTAATCTCAACAGGACTAGTCCTAAGTCCACCAGTACTTTATCTAACATAAAGGAATTTACATCTGAACATGATTAAAACTAGACGAAGTAAAGAAACCATAACCTCTCACTTAAGATCACGGTTTGAGGGACTCAAACTTCGGATCAGTACGGTAAAAGAGTACCTGGGACAGTTTCAATGAATTAACAAGGAGTCAAAAGGTGAGACATTTTACCCCTATATACCCATGGTTGGAGCGTCTGACACCACCTCTCAGTCATCCGGTCAATTCCGCACATTTAGTAAATCTTACTAAGGACCTTAAGTTCTTTACTATTCGTAATCATCAATACCGACACCATAACATAAGTAGTACATTCAATAGTTTCGTGAAATATTAGACGTAAAAACTCAGGTAAACTAAGAGGATTCCTTCGTTCCGAGTCCCTTGAATCCATTAAAAGGATCAAGGGGTCAGGTCATTTGTGACCTGTAGACCCGATCATAGAGATCGGAGTTTAAGGTTAGGACGAGTTCACCCATAAAAAGGGTATCGTCCCTGACCTAAGAACGGGTCTTTGTTTAAACAGACCTTTCAACATTAAATCTCTAGTTCCCCTGAGACAGGGTCTGTGAGATCGATATTCCCTAGCTTGGGACGAGATTGAGTGCAGGTAAAGATATAGGAGTCCTTACTCCCCTCTAAGAATGAAGTAACCCTACTCCTCGGACCCGGTCGTCCCGGTGTAGGGCCTTCTACCTCCTGACAAGAACGAGACGACGTATCTGTCTCTGACCCGGCACTGAGTCACAAAGTGCCTCCTCCGGAAAGTTCGGTAGTGCCTGAAGTGGCTGGAGGGGTTGAGTGAGAAACGCACGTTGCAGGTGGTCAGCCACAAACTTCCCCTTCTTTCGTTCCATTCTTCTGAAAGACGAGGACTTTAGCTTCCTCTACGTTGCAGTCAGGGAGTCGTGAAGACAACGAGGAAACACCAACTCCAAACCTTCAAAAACTTTTACAAGTGAACCACGCGGAGAGTCGTACGAATCGTTCTCGTCTTTTCGGACAAGATAATAGTCAACTGTAACTTCCATATGTACTGTTCTAATATACTCTCTAAGGTAACTTAGTCTAGAGTAACAGATGTTGAGTCTTCAGACAGGTTGTCGTCTTCTTTTTACCGAAATCTTTATCACTAACGTCCTCTATATGGGAACCAAATCCTTCGTCTACAATTTTTTTTTTTTCAAAATAAAAGGGCATAATAAGACGGGGTTGGAATTAAACGGAAAGGGGTTTGTCGTGTTCGGGAGAAAGTGGGAATGAGAAGGACGTCAAACTACTGACTGGATTTGTACCGAAGAATTTAACCCGGGGTTCAGAACGTCGTAAATAATCTTTCCATTTAAACAACCGGTAGACTCAGAACGAAACGAACGACTATGGTGTCATCCATCTTAACAAAACCCACACAACATTCTTAAACGAACTTTTACGAATTGGGGAACTGAACTTTATTAATCCCTTACTCCAACAGATACTTATTCGTAAAAGATCTTTTACTCCGAAGACAAAATTCTCGTTTGAACTAAGTCACCTCCATAAGAACCCTCAGTCCCGTTTATAAGGAAAGTCTTCAGAAACATTTCAAGTGAAGCCAAAAGAGACTGGAAAATTCTCTTAAACTTACCTAGTTTGGAATGGAACACTCACACCTAAAGATCAACATTTATAGGTGAAAATCCGATACAACATTTAGTACCGGTTATAAAACTCCCCTCCTTTCCCAGAAAAAAAAAGACTTGATTTCATACCAAGACACACTCTAATTCCCATCCTAAATACTAACGACAAAGTATTTAAACTCGACAAAAACGGTTGACGACTTCAGGCTAGAGACAAAGGACTTGTGCCAATGATCTTCAAAAACAAGACCTAAAATAACCAAAACATTCGTTAGGACCATCGAGTCTCTTAATCCTTAATAAAGTTCGACATATTTCTATCAAAAAAAAAAAATTTCTATCAAAATATTACTATAATAAAATATTAACTCGTCAACTTTACTACTCGATTTTTGTCGGACTTCAGGTTCCTTAATATACACCAATCTTGTAGGTCTCGACACTAGTGGTCTGATAAACTTCATTCTTTTACCGTATGTAGGAGAAACTTTGATGTTTAAAACGAGAACCGAATATTGGTCCAATATTGTGTCTAATAACAAATAAGTCCCGTCCAGTAGCGGGAGACTTTAGATGGACTGTAATTGATACTTTGTTTCCAAACATAAAAGAACAAGACAGTAGATAAATTCATAGTTGCTAGTCTTCCTAGAAGGAATCTCCAAATTACTCCCAAAACTGAGAAAGAACTATTTTATGAAAAGCTAGTCAATTTTTTTTTTCTAAATCCTATCTCGGTTAGAGTAAGTTCCCAAGTTCTTACTGACTAGTCGGTTTGGTCTTAATCAATGTATCTTTCTGCCTCTGTACCCCTCTCAAGTGCCCTTAGACGGGTGTAGATAAAACTATAAGACTAGACACTAACTTATTACCTAATGATTTATAAGAGTAAATTAAACATATACTTCAACCATGTGGCGTCAAATTGTTTATCCTAACCCGAAATTTTACTGGAACGATTTTATAACTCCACTTTAGTTATACTATATCAAGGTACCTTATTCAAATTTTACTACATCGAGTGTAAAAATATCGATTCCTCCGCTTAAAAGATTAACCGGTTACAGATGAATTAATTTGAATAATTTACTCTGTCCTTCAGAAGGTGAAACCACGTTAAAAATATCGAGGATAAGTACCTCTCAGAGACCCTACAGTTTATTAGACTAGGTCTAAGTCAAAAATAAATTAATATACTAGTCTCAAATCCCACTGTTTCGTTCTATTAGTCTATGTTTATTTACCTATTGTCTCCGTACTAGTGACGCTGATGTCCCTTTATTTTACAAACCCCTCGGAGTGCGGAGGGTTAAAATGAGGGTGTACAAAAGGAAGAGTAAGATCTGAAAAGACAAGAAGAGAAATGGAGGTGAAAAAGTGGGTGATAGAATTATTTTGAGTGAACAGGACATGCAGTAAGAGAGTCTTATAGGAAGGGTGGCACAAGTTTCAAGTACTTAGACTCGGTCCTTAAGATTACTACCATTAGAAAAGGTTTCCCACCTGTAACCCCCGTGATAATCCCCTCTATTAAAATCCATCTCCCTTTTTTTAGTTCTTTCGAAAGATCGAGAACATAGACGGACACCCATTCCGGTACCCCTAACAGATTTAATAAACCGAAACCCTTTTTCGGAAGTCCTCGGACGTTAATAGTCTCTCTATTCTATAGTCTTTACTACGAACCAAAAGTAGAGTCTCTAGGTTCACCCATCTACAATTGAACAGAACCACTTCAAGAAAGAAAAAAACCGTTCGGATGAAAAAATTTTTCCTATATATATAAAAAATTACACCTGGCAAAAAATCTTCAGAAATACCTTAAACAATGTTATAACGAAGACAAAATACAAAACCAAAGACCGATTCTCCGTACACCCCAGAATCGAGGGGCTGGTCCCTAGCTTGGAGGGAGGAGACGTGACTTTCCACTTTAGAATTGGTTACCTGGTGGTCCCTTCAGGGTCGTATAGATGAAAGCTAAGTAACAAAGAACTAAGTATAGTTCTTTTGTTCAAATCGAACAAACGACGTTAATAATATTTCGTATGTAAAATTAAAGGAATCGAACCACCCTTAATTCCGAGAACGAAAGACTGATAATACTAATTCAGAACCGTCATTAGAAACAAAAGGGTAAACAGTCTGTGAAAAGGATTCAGAAAAAGGAAAAACCCTATCAAACCTTTTGTGACTGAACCGGGCGAGAATTATATCCATTGTGGTATCCTCTACTAGAAGACCAATACAACGAAGACGAATAGTCGCACTATGTACAAGACTATACGAGTAAAGACGGTTGGATAAACTTAGGATTCAAGACTGTAGATCTCTTGTAAAAAGAAAAGTTTGTTGAAGTACTCCGGTACTACAACTGAGGTTAAAAGACAATCCGTCTTAAGACACTCTAACATAAAACTAAACGACGAAGACGCTCTTCGCTCGTGTATGGAGTCACACCAAGCAACACCAGGTCTACCAACCCTAAACAAATATATTGTGTTTCCTCTTGGTCTCGACCTCCTTTAACCGTAGACTTTGGTTATTTACGTCTAACGACAAACGTACGATGTCGAACGTCGTATTTATAAAAACATAGTTTGTGTAAATCTTGACCCTAACAGTGTCGTCCGTTATGGATATTCAATAGTCCCCAGCAATTGGAAACCGTAAAAGGGGACCGAACGGAAAGACCTATGTTGACCCGACGTGGTCAGTAGAATTCTGTCTACTCCGACCTCCCCGTGGGACGTCCGACGACACACAGACACGAGTTCTATCTATTCCGAGACGAGGTACCCTACAACCGTGAGCAACCATCGATTTCCCCTTGTCACGTGGTTGGTGGTATTTTAAGAATCGGTCTAAGTCAAATAATTCCCCTTCGGACTTTCCACTCACCAATAACCGGAGATTTTTAAAACTTAAGTAAATCAAGTCATTGTTGTTATTATCATAGTCATCCTTCGGAATGTATCGTACTTCGTTCCCCGAGCCATGAGAAGACTCGGGGAACGAAAGATCTGTAGTTCGGACAATTAGTCGTACTGATGGGATCTTCCCACCACAGAAAGACGGAAAGGTGGAGGACCCGTGCACCACCCCAACACAAGGGACGTGGTGAGATCGATCAAGATGGGTCGCATATTCGTCTTGACTAGACACGGTGAAGGCACACTCCGGAAATTAGTGGTCACAAACTTCTTACAAGAAAAGTGAGACGAGTCCATCAACCGTAACACGGTCCGCACGGAAAAGTCCGTCAGACCAAACACCTGACTCCTGTTCCTACTGGGTCCCGTCCCAGGACCCACGGGAACCCTATCTGCAGGTCTCACTGTCGTAGTTGTTCTTTTCGGAAACAACGAACTTCGGTGACTCTAAACCCCCAAACAACAATCTTATATCGACTCAGGTGGATCCAACTATGACGTTTATACTAATAGGAGTAAAAAGTCTACACCCGGGACTTCGGGTCTCTCCAACGGGTACTAAAGTGTCGACCTTACCGTCTCGTTCTTAAGTTTGGATGTCAGACACGACAATTTGTAATACACTGTGACGGAGAAGTATGTGTGTAAAAAGAACTTTTGTCCATGCTACGAACCGAAACCCCTGCGTCACCACGTGTGTCTGAGTAACTTGAAGTTCAGATGGTTTCGTTTGTTAAGTTTATTCTTTTGTTCGCATTAGTTAGATCACTACGATTTTGGTTTTCTCGCAAATTATGCATAAAAGTTCACATGAGTGACGGGATATATGCGTACGCACGTGTGCGTGTGTTCTAAAAGAACAAAACCAATACAAAACAAAACGAAAAATTTTTTACTCGTAAAGAAGGTTGATGAATTTCTGCTATAGGATGGTCTTTCCCGTATCTAGTCTCCGGACCACGATACGGACAATCCGAAGAACGAGGAGTATTTACCTCGTAGAGTCACGGAACTCCCACCGACCTCACTAAGATCCAAGTTTCTACATATAGAAAGTAAGTTGTAGTGGCGATTATCTTATAGGGTCGAGGAAGATCTCGAGTCGACTCCTGCGTCAGTGGATCACTTGGGACCGTCGCAACACTCCAGTGGGAGTTCCTAAAACTTTCCACTTAGACAACTAAACGTTAAAAATAAACTAAGGGTGTATCCTAAACGGAAATCAGACATTCCCATACATTTACAAGGGTAACATGAAATGTCGACGTCCGGGTGCTAGAGAAATAGACGTCATGGGTTTAAACTTTTCGAGACCTTTAACTCTGAAGTATTGGGTAAAATTCCACTTTAGAGTGAACTGGATTTAGTAAGTCTTAGATTGGTTCTAACTACTCTTCGAAGAAGATCACACTTATAAGTAGGTAGAGAAACGTTTTTATAAGGACAGAAATTCGTTGCCCCTGACGGGGGGCTGAACTACCTAGTAATGTATTACACTCCGTACGTACGGTGCAACAAGATTTAGGGAATTAAGACTTAAAGTTTGTATCGCCCAGGATTCTTAAAGTCTCTCACTCAACACCTGGATATTTGATATATTTTTACGTGGGTGTCGGGTACAAGTGGTTCTTCTTACTTGCATAGTGACGTTAGACCTGACAGTATTTGTTCCTGTTAATTTATAAAAAGGGGTATTACTCTACGAACACAACTAATCTCTATTTCCCGTATAACTCCTGTCTTACCCGAGTAAGTCAAACGTGTGGACACGCGATTCAACGAAGTCAGCAAAGACTGAGAAACACTGAAATACCTGATGTCGGGCGGTCCGAAAAGACAGGTAACCCAAGAGGTCCTTTCTTATGACCTCACCCAACGGTACGGAAGGAAGTCCCCTAGAAGGGGTGGGTCCCTAACTTGAATACAGAGAATACAGACCGTCCGTCCAGGAAATGGTGTTCGCGGCGGACCTTCCGGGAACAAATCAAATTATTATCATTATTACTATTATCATTACCGTCGTCGTTTCGAATGTGTCGAACCTCGTTCCACGACCTATAAGAAGTCTCACCAAAAATCTGTAATTCGGGAAATTAAAGGTACCGTTGGGACACCGTACCTACGACGTACCGACTGGAATGACTCAGTTTGAGACTGTCAGAGACTTAGAGGAAGAAACTTACAGACGTCAACTTTCGAGACTGAAACTGGACACCAGTGATGAGTAGGACGGGAGTAGGAAAATGGGTCAGGGACTGAGTACCAGACAAGAGCCAGGTCTCTTTTCTGGGGACCAGGTAGTCCCTCTATCTGTAAAAAGGTGCGAGTACCAAAAGAATTGAGTCTCCTCGAAGACGATACGGCGAGGGTGTACAAAACGAAGAGAAGTAAACCTAAAAAGGAGAGATATGACACTTCAAGATCTTCCGTCAGTTTTAAACATTTGAAGGATCAACATAAAGGTAGTGGAACGACCCAGAGTCCGTAGTATCCACGAGTCATTCACGACTCAACCTGGAGGTGAAGTCACCCCTGATTTACTTCCATATCTCCCTACTTAATCGGTCCTACCCGAGTAATTAATCTCTTTGTCGTTTCTCAACTCACTCCGGAGACTTGTAAATTCAGATCAAGTAATAGGTGGTACGTGACTCTTTGTAGTCAAGATCTTTATTTCAACCGGTAAGTAGTCGTGTTGCAAGTTCAGTTTCGTACATTCTGTCTCTAGAGTTCACTAAAGTATCGTTCTACGTTTAATTTACAGTCACGTAACTCAGGTATAGTGAAGATGTCAGTTCTATACTGTATATACTTATTCGGACAAAACAGTCAAATACCATAAAATTCGAAAATCTCCGTTGACTGGATAAATCACCCGAAAAGTCCACCGTGATCACCATTTCTTGGGTGGACGGTTACGTCCTCTGTGTCCTCTGCACTCAAACTAGGGACTCCGCCCTTCTAGGGGGCCTTCTCCCGAAGAACCTCTTAAGAGGTCATAACGGACCTCTTAGGGTACCTGTCTCCTCGGACCGTCCGATGTCAGAGATCCAGCGTTTCTCAGCCTGTACTGACTTTACTGAATCGTACGTGGTACTGGATAAGTCATTCGGTTCTCTCATTTTTTTAGAATTTGTGCAAATAAAGGTATTACTGAGGATCTTTTCTTTTCCCTCTTTATTCTTTTCTCTTTTCCGTCGTTCCTTTCTTCTTTAGGTCACGAAATCCTCTGGAACCCTTTGAACAATATCCCTATCAAATTTGGACTAACTTTTTTTTTTTTTGTGCGAGTACGATTCCTATACATCGTTTCCTACTTGTTAGCCTATTATTAAATGATATCAAACACAACGACTTATATCGAACTTTCTTTAATTCACTTGACAACACTGGATTCCAACCCTTTCTCTATTAGTTCGTAATTAAAATTTATAATTTCATCTTTTGACAATATAATCTATGGTCTATAAGTTCCCTAGGAATCCTCAGAGTGGTAAAGAGCACACAGTAGGAACCACTGAAACTGTCTAAACGAACGACAAAAGTTCTTACAAATTTAACATTTTTCCGTCACGGATAGTAAAATGAGTCATGTAACCAAGACAAAAAAGAGACCTCCTCCTGACCCTTGGTATTAATCAGTGGCGATTAGTGAACCCCTGTGGACGGTCTACTCTCGGGTCGTACCCGGTCTAAACTTTCGACAACGTCCTGTGAGGGACCTTGGTATTGGAAAGAATTTCACTGATTTTATAAGGTCTCCGTATAAATCACCGAACGAAGGGGTGTCGTGACTCACTGGGGGGACCCCGAGTCCGCGGACTGGTCGGTGAGCTTTACGGGGTGAATTGTTGGACCTTTATTAACTCCGTCACCCTTCTTAATCCGCGCTACGTGTCTCTCGGCCCTCATAAACCAAAGACACGGTCTGTCCCCCACTCGCACACAAGGACTACGGTGGGCCCCTTTTTGCCGACGGTACAAGACTACTCTGACCCTAGGATAATTTGTCCCTGAACCGTGAAAGAGGGGGAAAACCTTTTTTACTTCCATGAACCTTGGGTCACGCATACCAAAAGTAGTCTCGATGACTACCGGACAAGTCACCGACACTGAGACCCGTCTGCGGCAGAGTCCCGTATGGCGGACACCGGTCCGTCCGATTAAACACTTTTACGGGACAACTGCCCCAGCTTTTTCTGGACTCGTCAACACCCACCGACCCGTCCACCTCCCGTCCGATCTAAGGTAGGAGGAGGTGACCTGGGCTTCGGGAACTCTTTACGTGTTTGTCGAGTGGGTAGTATCACCACGCACGCACGTTTCAGCGGAGTCAGTATAGACTGAGAAACGTTGGGGTACCTGACATCGGGTGGTCCGAGGAGACAGGTACCCTAAGAGGTCCGTTCCTATGACCTCACCCGACGGTACGGGAGGAGGTCCCCCAGAAGGGCTGGGTCCCTAACCTGGACTCAGAGAATGCAGAGGACGAAACCGTCCGCCCGAGAAATGGTAATCGCGGTGGACCTTTCGGGGGTAGTGCTACCAGGGTCAGATTATTCTAGTAGCAGTTAATAAATGTTAAATTCTCCTAAATATCCCCAAAGGGACCGTCAGGTCACCAATTCTTAGACACGAAGGTCACGTCCCCGTGTCCAAGCTAGGGACCAACCCTTCGATTCTAGGACGTACGGTGTGACGGGTTTTGAGTTTTTGTTTTTCGTAGGTGTTTAAGTTTCCATTGTTAACGCAAGAGAACGGAGTCTTGTAAGGAAAAAACTCTCCACCAAAACCTCTTTCTCGGGTCCCTTCCCTCCCCCTTCTTATTCTAAATATTAATAAAAAGGAACGTGAGTGGTCGTTTTCAACCGGACCCAAAGTGGACCGGAAAGAACCGAAAAAACTGAGGTCAGGTTCGAACCACCAGTACCTTAAGAGTCGATTGAATCTCTATTGGTCTCCTTCAGTCTCTCAAACCTGTACTTGAAATTTTGAGACGATCCCATAGGAAGTGTCATCCGGACTGTAAATTCGAGTTACCTACTCTAGTCACACTATGTACTGACCTATGGTTAAGCACACTGTGAAAAAGATACTCTCACCCCTAACAATTCCACTACGAATGTGTACATAAAGTAGTAATAGACGAGTTGGTATGAGGAAATATATCTTATATATCTTTGTATTACACATCGAAAAAATTTTTTAAACTAGTTAAAGATCATTATAAAACTATTACAACATAAAATGACCCTTACAACATAAAATGTCGTATTGGTAGTAAAAGTCGTATTTTCGGTCGTTGAGATAGTTACTAAACTTCCCCTCTGAGTAACTTAACTATGGACTGTATCACTTCTAAAAAGTAGTTTACACAACTTGATAGTATAGAATATGAAACAAGTTTTAGATGTCAAAAGGTGGTCCAAACATCGATAATACTTGAGGTTCGATAAATCAAATAATAATTATGTAGCTCATGTGGTACCATACCTAACAGTTTAGGTCGATCTACTAACAACAGAAAAACATAAAAAATTTGTTCATTTGCTTTAAAAGACGTCGACACGACCCGGAGACAACGACGAAAGGGATTAGCACCCCGACAAGAGACCGACACCACACGTCCGAAGAGTAACACTACCGAAGAGAACGTCTCGTGTCCGAGATCCCGTGTACATGAAGTCATCAACACCGCGCACCTGAGTCATTAACACCGAGTGACCCCGAATCAACGGGGTGCCGTACACCTCAGAAGGGCCGGGTCCCTAACTTGGGTACAGAAGACGTAACCGTCCGTCTAAGAATTGATGACCCGGTGGTCCCTTCAGACTAAGATTCATAGAGTTCCTGTCGCCTCGGTCGAGGAGTAAAAAGACGTAGGATGTGACAGGCCGAGACCTGGATTGTGCCCGTGACTGACCCTCCGTCCTCCCGGTCACTCTCCCCTTAACCCAAGTCGGTGGGAACTCAGGTTTAGGACGGAGAAGACGTAGGATGAACACACTAGAACTGGTCAAATCGAAGAGACTCAGAGTCAAGGGAGAAACTACTCTACCCAAGTGACATGGAAGTAAGAACCAACCAATACACTAATTTGTCCCACTGCACCTAACTCCTCCACCGAGATCTGCTCTAGAAAACCATTTGTAACCAGAGAAGGAGGGGTGGGTCCATTTCGACCCTGACGGAGACGAAGGTCCTTCCTTCTCGAAAAGATTTTTTGTACGTTTGGATCTACTTTCTTTCCAAAGTAAATGGGTGGAGAAACATCTCAGGATTACTACAAAACAAAATATAGTATCTGAAACAGCTCTTTCAATTAGAGTCAAAAACGGTGTTCTTTCGACAAAGACGTAAACAACATCCTGTGTACACCAAGTGACAGCGGGTATATTCCAAGTCCCCTATGCAAAGCAAATCTTATGTTACGGTTCTTTTGACAACTGAGACTCCTTGATCTTAAAAAGAGTAATCTCCTTAATACATTGAACATATTATGAATGAAAATACATTGAATATATTTAGAATTAAATACACTCAATGTCTTCAGAAGGGTTCCTCGAGTCTTATTTTTAATAATGAGTCCGTATCGGTGACATGAATAAGAGTGACCAGACCTATAAGAAAAAGAGAAACATAATTGGACGAACATACACATTACATTTCGTAAAAAGACTGAAGACTAGTTTAACATAAGTATAAAATGTAAGTATACAGAATACTTTGTTAGTAGAAAGTTGTACATTTCCTCCGACCAACCCTCAGTGATTCCAAATAAAACGTCTATGAACTTTAAGGTGATGCTTGACTTTTTTTTTCAGCGGATTTAATCATCTAAGATAAAAAAATCTTTTTGTTTGTTTGCACGCGTAAAAAAAAAAAAAAACGATATTGAGTGTAATAAACCTTCTTGTCAAAAATTTGTAGAAGTTTCCTCTTTACTCTGAACCGGTAGTGTTAATTGTCGTCGTAGAAGGTGTCGTGTACCCCAGACACACAAAAATCTTTTAGTGGACTAGTGTATTGAAAAATTTCAAACTGAGACTTTCGACTGACAATACGATGATAATTAGACACCCTTTTACTTGTGCATATTCGGTAAACTCCTATAGACATAAATTCCAACCGGAAAATGATGAGATGAAAACTTAGGATTTCAGGATCTCGGTTTGATAAAGTGCCCTTCAACGAAGTCAAAGTTCCGACCTCCAAAAGGAAGAAAGGAAGTTTATCTGATAAAAGGAGGAGTCATGACACAAGAGAGGTCAACGTTTTGAACCTTGTCTTCAGGTGAATGTTACTTAGTGACACAGTCACTTCAAGTTCCGTAACGCTCATACCTTCTCCTTCCTCGAATCGAGAAGTTTATCGGAGAAAACTTTTAAAGTCTCTTTTCCCTCAGAGTCCCAGTCTTTAAACCGTGACTATTGAGCGAACGTAATGTAAAAAAGGACGTCTAACAGAACTACATGTGTACCCTCCTACACCGGTACCACTAAATAAATAAATAAAACGTATATATAAATTGTGTTAAAAAAAAAAACGAAAGTAAAACATAACTCAATATCGGACGACTAATCGTTACAACACTATCAAAGTCCACATGTCGTACCACCGACTCAGTATATATATGTGTGTATAGGTAAGAGGGGGTTTGAGGGGAGAGTAGGTCCGACGGTGCCTTGTAACTCGTCTCAAGGGACAGATATGTCATCTTGGAACGACCAATAGGTAAAATTTATGTCGTCTCACACCCACAACTAGGGTTTGAGGGACTGATCGAGAAGAGGGGTAAGAAGGAGGTCCGTTGGTATTCGAGCAGTAGAGTCAGACACTCCGCCAAAGACGAAACGTAATTATTTATTCAAGTAAAGACAGTAAAGAAAGACCTAAGGCGAACACTCCCTACCGTATGTTGTACAGAGGAGTCAGATTGAGTGAAGTGAGTCGTACTGTCCCGGTACCACCAAATCCTTTTTCTCCTCTTTCGCCGAGAGGGAACCCAAAGGGGTCGGCCGGAAACGGGACGAGAGACTGCTGTCGGGGACCGAGGTCACCCCGACTGCCAGTAGAGACTCAAGTGCACAGACTCGTTCACCCCAGGGAAAGTTTCCCGGGGTAAAAACCGTAGCGACTGTCATGTATGTAACGTCACAAAACTCATCACTTTTCGGAAACATCAATCCTACCTAAACTCCAACACCTTTGTGCAGTGAGTCTCGACACATGTCACTCACTGAGTCCACCCATTGGGTGAGCTCATTTTTGTAAAAATAAATTTTTTTGTTGTACATGTTTCGTGACCTTACTCCTTATCGATATTTTAGTCTCCTTACTGAGAGAGGACCTCGAACCCTGAGAGCCCTTAAAGTCTTTACGTAATGTTTCCATACCGACGTTATTTCAGTGGAAAAACTTTTTCTTTGTGAGACTAAAACTTCCGGTATACTTTTTCCTTACATTTCATATAGAAACCATTGAAAACATAACTAATATACAATCTTACTACCATAAAACCCATATAAGTCAATTTCATATGATAATTAGAATTTTCTTTTCCTTTGTCGACGTGTCCACTTTGGATCACATAACTTATTCTACGTCTCAACAAAGGGATACGGACAAATATTACGGGGGTCGGGACTGAGAGTTTGGGGACAGAGTACGAAACACCTTGTCTCGTTCGTAGTGTTTTTCTCTGACCGAGTCACCATATTCCTGGTAAGATAGACGGTTCATAGAGGACGTCACCGGACCTCAGAAAACCTTACACTTCCGACAAAAGACTAGTTCTTAAGGGAACATCCTTGAAGGAACCACCAGGTTACCAATTCTTAGACGGACTGTTATGTCCCCTAAACCCAAGTTAGGGACCAGACCTTTCTAGCGTGTACGGTGCCCCGTTGATTCGGGTACGTGGTGTTGATGGCTCGGGTACGAAATCTCAGACACGAGACGTTGTTCTCTTCGGTGGTGTCATTCTTCGGACACGCCGTGTTGATCTCTCCTCGGGGGTGAGTGGCGTTGATCTCTTTCGGGTGTGTCGGCACTTCTGGGCCTCGTCGGGCTTTTCTCGAGGGAAAAATCACTTGTATGGGAGTCCTCTATGATTTAAGATTCCATAGGAATCCCGAAGGGAGCATCGAGTCAACCATTTCTTAGACGGACGTTACGTCCTCTGGGACCAAACTAAGGACCCAGTCCTTCTAGACGACCTCTTCCCTATCCGACGGGTGAGATCATAAGAACCCGAAGGGAACACCGAGTCAACTACTTTTTAGACGGATGTTTACGTCCTCTGGGGTCAAGCTAAGGACTCAGCCCTTCTAGGGGACCTCTTCCCTTTCCGACGGGTGAGGTCATAAGACCGGACTTCTTAAGGTACCTGACATATCAGACACCCCAGCGTTTCTCAGTCTGTGCTGACTCGTTGAAAGTGAAAAGTGAAAGTTCTATAGGAATTCTATATGGGGTGTTATAGGATACTATGGATTAGACGTTTGGGTCCCGTCCGGTCACTGGGCACTTATACGATCGTCTCCCCTTTCATGACGGAATTCGTTAGGTGAGGTAGGTAGGTGACTAATAAATTGTTAATAACTTCTGGACGACACAGGGGTCATAACGAGCATCGGAACCCTCTTGTTTCTGACTTACTCTGCGTTCGGAGTGCAGTGGACCACAACTGACCCCAGAACATTAATCTCCTGTTCAACAGACCTCATTCTCCAACTCCCCCTACGTCCTACTATATCCTCGGGGCCTTATCCCGTGGAATCTCCCCTTCTCTTCTGAGACCTTGAAGCCCCCATTTAAAGACATAAAACAAACCTCGAGAGGGAACGGGGTCGTAGAGGTTTACCTGGGTGGCAGACGGTACCTCGAACGACCGGTGTCACTAAACTCCTGTCGCAGGAAGTCTGGGCGGAGAACATAGTAGTGGTAACAACAGGACAGGGTGTCCCGGACAAACCTGTCCTGGTAACTATTGACTGGACCTATTTCTTTGTTGTTTGACGAGGTCACAAGAACGGCCCTTTTAGGGTACCTATCTCCTCGGACCACCCGGTTATCAGGTACCCCAGCGTTTTCTCAGCCTGTGCTGAATCACTAAATTGTTGTTGTTGCCAACTACTCACTCCCACCGTCTCCCCTTCTTGACTGAAACTGAAACCGTCCTCGAAGGAAAAGCGGTCCAAGTGGGTCGGGACCTCTGTCCGTACCGACCTACCGGTGTGCCTACCTTGTAAGACACTGGGTGGACAGGGGCAAAAGAGGAGGTCACACGTTTTATAAACGGAAGGAGGATTCTCCTTGACACTCGAACGAATAAAATTTTTGACGTTGGACGCTCCTGTCTCCCACAAGAGACTGTTGTAATGTAGTAACTTCGGAGATCCACAACTCAGTAGTAATAAAAATCCGTCGAGGTGCGAAAAAAACCAACAAGATTCTTATCGGGAACACAGACCTGAGATGTCTTTCAGTGGAGTTATGGCTAGGACGGCGGTGAGGTCTCACCACTACGTTACGAAAGACCTAAAGGTCCCGTGCGTAAATTGGAAGACGGGAAAGTCCAGACATCAGTTGCACTATTGAAACAGCCTACGACACTGAACGTAAACTCAGTGTGGGCACAGTTTGTATGAATAACAACATTCTGTCGTCGTACTTGTTGTCTCATTTTTCGCAAACGAGGAGTTTACGAGGAGGGACAGAGGTCGAGTCACAGGTAAACCAAACACTTCGGGAAGGAGTCACTGCAGTGAGTCACAAAGTTGTAAAGTTCCGGAGAAAGACGCGGAAGAGAAAATACCTAATTCACTGAACTCTGGGGAGTGTCCGCCCCCTGACGATGAGAACCGTAGAGACACCCTAGTTGACTTCCTCCGGTTTCATTTACAATGCGATCCAACAATTTGATTTATTCGTATATTTAACGGTTGGTATAACGTTGCACTACTGTCCCGTTATTTTTACCTGACTCGGTCGGGTCTTTACCTTAAAACGCCCAGTTATAGCTCCGACCAAAAGAGTAACGAAATAACGTCGCGTATACGAGTCTATACTAGTTAAATAAAATACACCGTAAAGCTTCGGGTAGTCTCGTGATTGTCGAGTACTCGGTTCGGTTTACGACAAGATTGACATCGTAGTTCCCTTCGTCGACGAACCTTATTTTACTCCGTCAACAAATTATACCATAAGATCACATAGAAAACAGAGACCTCCCGTACCTTCCCAGTAGTGTACTGGACCCAGATTCACCCTGACTTTCCTGGTCACGTGCTATACGCGACAGACCGCTCACGTTCGGCCCTTCTGGTCGGACGCAAAACTCGATATCCACGAAATTGTTTCAACCTAGACGAAAATAACAGAGTCTCGAGTTTGAAGAAGGGGTGGGCCCAGTAAAAACAACAAGTCAACGATTCAGTACAGGAAGAGAAATACTGGGGTACCTGACGTCGTGTGGTCCGAAGGGACAGGAAGTGATAGAGGGCCTCAAACGAGTTTGAGTACAGGTGACTTAGTCAAGTAGGACAGAGAGATTAACTCCTTTACCATATATCATAGAAACACTAATTCTCTCGTCGGAGACCGTAGATAGACAGGTCTAGGTGAAGACTAAGGACACACGGGTACCGTTAAATAAAGTAGAAAGGTTTGTCGTCATAGAAGTGGTTGTTTTGTAGTTCATAAATAGAGTATCCGACGACACTCTCACATTCACCATATTAGGTCCTACGAAACTTAACGTCTACGAGCGACCATCATTAAAGACGAGTAACCAGGTTAGAAGACGTGACACGTAGCAAATGTTGAGTAACCTAAAGGAACGGGTACCAACAACGGATTGAGTAGTTTCTCTTCAGATGACCAGTCGGAACAACAGACAAGAACGATGGGAGTCCTCTCGAAGATTTAGTTCTACCGTCACACCTCTGGTCTACTGGTGTAAAACTTTAGACTTGTTTATCAAGTAAGTGTCCTTGGTCGGACCTCCTTTCGGGTACATGACAGAGGGGACATATGTCACAGAACTTGTCGGTATGTAAAGATAGGACGTGGTTAATTAACTGTAAGAATACAGGAGTAGGGGGTTCTGAGTGATCTTTCGAAGCAAAAGAAATGACGACTTACATTTCAATTTTTCTAATCTACATCAGTAGACCTTAAACGTAAATATATACCACTACTCTTCGCACCACACATAACCCGAACTACAATGTCAAATTTATTGTAAGAATCTTCAAAAGACTTTTTTGCTCAGTCAAAACAGAACACTAAAAGAGAAGGTAAACCAGATAGAAACGTAGCCAAAGGTCTCTTTTGACCTAACCAGTTCATCAACCATTCGTTAATGTCAGTAAAGTTTAAAATTAAAGTTCTTTGATTTCATATGACTTATGTTCTATAAAAAACAGAACGACCACAAAGTAGGGACGAACCACGGTTAAAACTCATATACAAGTAACGTTAACCCAGGTTAATGAAATCTTTCCTAATTGTAAATGTAATCTTTCTCTTCCATTTACTCTTGTCTCGGAAAATTTCAGACTTATACCATAAAAAAAGTATCAGTAATTCATGTAATTCTCAAAACGAATCTTCTAAGAAGTGAATTAGGTTCGTATAAAAAGATTTCTTTTATCATGTCCTTTGTAGTATTGTTTCATCTACTTACTTTTCACAGTAAAGAAACCTTTTCTTTGTAGTAACGTTTTTACTAAACTTAATCATACTTACTGAAACAATATCAATTCTTTCACTAAACTTTTTTTTTTTAAGAAACCTTTTAGGAGAGCTTAACCATATCTCTCTTACTATCAATTACGGTAAATACCATTGGAAAATTTTAAAGGAAATTGTGTTCAATAGTAAGTACATCATGATTAATAACCAACCGTGTTTGTTTCACACTCCTAAACATAAGACTAGATATGTCTTTACAGTAGTAATTATTCATTACGTAAGATTGTCGTACGAATTAACAGTCTCCAAAGTAACGGTCCTTATCCTTATTATACCCTCCGGATCTCGGAGAACACCGGACTACGTCAAGTTCCAAAGAGGTGAAACCGTGATAACTATAAAACCTGACCAGTAAGAAACAACGTGCCCGAAGGGACACGTAAGATCCTACAAATCAGGGTAAGAACCTGAGATGAGTGATCTAAGGTCATGTAGGGACGATCAACACTGCTGGTTTTAACAGGAGTCTGTAACGGTTTACAAGGGAACCCCTGTCTCAGTGGGACCAACTAACAAGGATTGGTGTCTGATCGATGGACCCTTAAAGAATTATGGGTAAGATCCTAGAGTAGAATTACCTATTCTTGGAAAACATACCCAGGGATCCTCGTCGTCTAAGACAAAGATTTCTTTAAGTATCGAAAACTCCTTCGTGTGTTTTATTTATCGTAGTCCACTATGTTAATTCTGTGTTTAAGCAATAACACCACTTAATCGTAAGTATTCGACTATGCTTCAGACCGATTACCTACCTGGATCTCTCACAGTATAACCCACTTCATTCGGTCTGTCTCTTCCTCTTTATAGTATACTGTAGGAAATATACACCTTAGATTTTTCTTCACTATGTACTAGAATGAATGTTTTACCTTTCTCTAAGTGTCTGAATGAATCTTTTGTTTGAATGTCCAACGATCCCCGTTCTCTATCAATCCCTGAAACCCTTCCAGTACATGTGTGACGATATAAAGTTTACCTATTGGTCGTTTCTGGATAACATGTCGTGCACCTTACGACGAGTTGCAATACACGGTAAGACCTACCCTCCCCCCAAACCCCTCTTACCTATGTACACATACACCACGACTCGGGGAAACGACCGGAGACGACATCGTAACAATTAACCGATGTGGGACAACCCATCAATCTTATCCCTTTTCCTCAGGTTTTACCGCCACCGATTTTCTGTTCCTTCTCTTTTCGGGTGCTTTTATCTTGTCTCCTTCCAGTTTCCTTCCAGGCTCCTGGTCTCACTCCTGAAGTCCATCTTGTCGTGGACTGATTCGGGTTAAACGTACCCCGTCCGGGTCCCCCTTCTTTTTCTGTAAATTTTTCTCCTCGGTTTCCCGAGAGAGAGAGGTCGCGACCCCGCGAGAAGGGAAGTGCAGAAACCTAGCTGCACGGGAGTGCGGAGCTTCTACCTAAAAGGACGGTAAAAGGTTTATTTTACCTCGACATTGTGACTAAACAGATTCTCGATATTGTGACAGACAGGTTCTGGGTTCTCGACACTGTGTGGCTCCCCGAAATTACAGGCAGTGAGGTTTAGAAACAACACTGCTCTGTTTTTGGGTCCTCGTATGTGAGTACACTGTTGGGGTCATGTTTTCTTTTTTAAATTTCCTTGTTTTCGGCAGATCAATTTCGAACATTCATATCAAGGATTTGACAGAACTTCTTGTCATTCATTAAGTGATCAACCTTTCATCCCATAGTCCCATTGTCCTAAAAACGGCATTTGGAAGACGGACAGTGTAGAAACAGAGACACAAACTAGAAGATCTATAGACTAAAAACTTCTTTTAACGGTATAAGAATTAGATATTTACATGTCTCCATCCAATATTAAATATTGTCCCTTATTTATAGTCTCAAAGGTAAAGACAAAATTATCCTTTATTCTTTTAAAAAGTCCATGGGATTTTCATCTTCAAGGAGGATTATGATGGGTCCGAAAAGTAACAGTCGAGTTTACGACCCGACCCCCTTTGGTCACCTTTGAGATCTCACACTTGAAAAAAGGAGAGATCGAGTTTGAAAACTTATTTATAACCCACTGTTATTTTCCTGGTCAATTATTCATCCAACATCAAAAACGAATGTCCTCCTGGAGTCAGAAAAATGAAGAACACCTAAATCTCTTATCAAAATAAATCTCTTATCAAAATTATTACAGTGGGCTCAGTGAAACTGGTAGAGATCCTTGGACTTCTTTCACCCCCTTTAGTCATCCGGTAAGGCCATACTGGATTTAGTTTAGGGAATACTAATGTGTCACCTCCACTACTTATCTAAGTTCCCGAATCCAGATCATCTGTCTCACGGATATTGTGACATGTCCTCCGTTACTGGTTTTCGGTAGGGGCCTTTTTTCTTTACGTTCTTCCGTTTCACCAACAGACTCCTCCGAATTATCGACTCCTTTTCTCTTCGTTTCCGTTTCCTCGTTCCCCTTCTATATGGGTTGACTTACGTCTCAAGGTCTCTTCTCGTTCCTCTCTATTCTCCGGAAGAATTCACTTGTTACGTCTCTTTATCTCCCTTTGTTATCTGACCCTTTCTGAAATCTAGAGTTCAATAAAGTCTTATTGTAGACGAAGTCACTGATACGATTTCTGAAACACACCTAGTGTTTTTTAACACCTTCTAAGAATTTTTCTACTCCCATGGTCTGGTGTAATCGACGGAGGACTTTTTCGACACACGTCCAATTGTTCGTTATCAATCTTGACCTGTACCTCGTTGCTTGACCAAGTTTTAACCCTTTCCTCATGTAGTTCCGACATATGACAATGGGACGAATGAATTGAATATAGGTCTCATGAAGTACACTTTACGGTCTGACCTACTTAACGTTTGACCTTAGTTCTAAAAGCCCTCTTTATAGTTGTTGGTGTCTATACGTCTACTATGATGGGATCGTCGTCTTTCGTTTCTCCTTGATTTCTCGAAGAACTACTTTCACTTTCTCCTCTCACTTTTTCGACCGAATTTTGAGTTGTAAGTTTTTTGCTTCTAGTACCGTATGTTAGGGTAGTGAAGTACCGGTCATCTACCCCTTTTGGCCTTTGTCAATCTGAAATAAAAGAACCCGAGGTTTTGGTGATGTCTGTCACTGACGTCCGAACTTTAATTTTCTGCGAACGAGGAACCTTCATTTCGATGCTGTTTGGACCTGTTGTATAACTTTTCGTCTCTGTAGTGAAACGGCTGGTTCCAGACATATCAGTTTCGATACCAAAAAGGTCATCAGCGCACACCTACACTTTCAACCTGGTATTTCTTCCGACTCGTGGCTTCTTAACTACCAAAACTTGACATCACAACCTCTTCTGAGAACTCTCAGGGAACCTGACGTGTCTCTAGTTTGGTACCTTAGGATTTCCTCTAGTCAGGATTTATAAGTGACCTTCCTGACTACGACTTCGAAGTTATGAAACCAGTGGACTACCCTTCTCGGTAGAGTAGTTATGAGTAACTACGACCCTTTCCGACTTCCGTTTTCCTCTTCCCTCCGGTGTCTCCTACTCTACCAATCTATCGTAGTGACTGAGCTACCTGTACTCAGACTCGTTTGAGGGTCTCTATCACCTTCTGTCTCGTCGGAACTCACGATGTTAGGTACCCCAACGTTTCTCAACCTACAATGAATCGTTGACTTGTTGTTGTTATCCTTGGATTGTGGACTCTCGTGGTACCTCCGCATAAACACGATCGTAAGTACCACCAACTCACGATTGGTCGGGTCTTTTAGAGAAAGAATCTAAAAAAAGGGGGGACTCAGTTAGATAACTATACATCATTTGTTATTAAAACCGTATTTCGATAATAAAAAGAGGTCTCTTACTTAAAGTAATCGTAATTTTCTCCATCATAAAAAAATTTTTTTAATCCTAGAAGGTACTATAGATTCCCGAAGGGACCACCGAGTCACCATTTATTAGGTGGACGGTTAAGTCCTCTACGTCCAAGTTAGGGACGTAGTCCTTCGAGGGGACCTCTTCCTTTACCGTTGGGTGAGGTTATAAGAACGGACCCTTTAGGACACCTGTCTCCTCGGACCGTCCGATGTCAGGTACCCCAGCGTTTTCTCAAACTATGTTGAAACGCTTCGATATATGTATAAATATATATATCCGAAGGATCCACCACGATCACCATCTCTTTGGGGGATGTTACCTCTTCTCCATTCTTTGTACCCGTCTTCTCGGACCACCCGATACCAGGTATCCCAACGTTTCTCATCCTGTACTGACTTCGTTGAATCGAACGTGTATATATATGTGTGTAGATATACATATTACATATACATATATATGTATACGAAACATACATAAAACACATATATTTCCGAAAATATAAAATATATACAATATATTTTATGTGAATTCGTGTGTGTATATATTTAGTTTTGTACAAAAATAAGTAGACATATACACACGAATTTATATATATAAATATGTGTGTATGTTCGACCCCTCTGTCAATTTCTCTTTGTTTAACAAATCGTTAACGAGCTTGAAAGGTCGGTTTTCAAGGAGGACCTCAGGGAGGACGAAGGTATAAGACAAAGAAGAACGTGAGTAATTAATAAATATGGTCGATATGAGAAGACACGGTCTCTAGTAAAAGGACTAACTATCGTAGACCCCGAGAGGTGTGTTTTCATAAAATTTCCGACATAGCCCTTTCTACTAAAAAAAAGAAAAAAGAGGAGGGAGTTAAAAATTATTGGGAATCTAAGATGTCGATTATCGGAGGGAGTCAAGGTGCAAACAACTAAGGATGAAGTATAAGAACCTTCTTTACATGACCCTTATACGATAAAGGGTAGAGAAACTTCTATCGTTGGAAAAGAAAGAGTCAGTCATCTTTATAACTATTTTCACTTTGGTGTGGATCATCCACTACCCTCAACGGTTATGTCTGAGGGGTACTCTTCCGTTTAAAATTTGTTTTAATTCCCCTGGTCCTCCTCACTTAATTTGATTTTTATACTCACGTAAAAGTGAAAATAGAAGGAGAATAGAGGAAAGAGAGGGGGATGGGGTCTGTAAAACAGATTCAGAAATTAACGGTAGACGTGGGATTAAGTAGTGACAATTTTACGGTAGGGATTAGATTTGGTGGAGAGACTCGATCCCTAGACTGTAGAGGATAACCCGCGAGCCCTACACTTTTGAGTCGTACAAGTTTTGAATTGAGAACGAGAAAGGATGATGGGTCTAAGGGGACACGAGGACCTGGTTTGGAAAGACGTGGGTCAGGGAGTTCAGTCTCGGAGAAGAGAGGAAGTGGGAGTGGTAGGAATTGATTAGGACTACGAGAATGAAACACCCGAAAAGAGGATAAACTGACAAAGGAACATAGGGACCAGGTTCGAAGTCGGCGGAGAGTGGCCCTGCCAATATCCACAGAGACAGAGGACGACGACGACGACGACGATTCAGCACAGGCTGAGACACGCTGGGGTATCTACCGTCGGGGTATCTGGACAAGAGATGGGACCGACGACGATAAAGTGTCCTAACAACACGAAAACCAAAGTTTCGAGTTTAGACTCTACACATTTCCAAGGGGTAAGGAAAACTCTAGTCTCTCTAATAGGAAATTAAGGATCAGAAGACTCGGACCGGGAGTTCCGAGTGCGTGGAGTTTCGAAAAGGACGTGTGCCACCACGGGACCCGGGGGACGGAGGTCGGTGCACCATGTCAGAGAAGAGAGTTAGACGCTTGTAACAGTGAAGGGGTCCCGGAAACTTTCACGAGAGTGGAGACGATCACAGATAGTGTCTGTGGAGGAACAGAGGACGATACGGTGAGGGTCTGGAGTACTTACGAACACAATATGTGGAAGCCTCGTACAACAAAGAAAAGAAGTCTCACGAATGAGTGGTATTTACTATATAGTAAAGGTACTAATAATTGATTTTAGATCCCAGGTACTCTCGTCCTTGGACAGACGGAAAGAACCGTAAAAGTTCACGAATCGTTCCACGGACCTAATATGTAAACGACTTCTTTACTTAAACAATATGGAAAACATCTTTATATATATATATATATTAATACATATACCAATATATACTCAGGAAGATCTAGGATGAACGTGATTATCTTTGTAAAGTGTACTTTTACTAGATAAAGAAAGTCTTTAATTTTGAACCAGTGAGAGTTCTATAAAAGGAAGAGACTACAGTATCGATTCCTTTAGGAACTTCTCAAACCACGACAGAAAGGACTCAATAAAGTAAACTGGGATTATCGTTTCTACACTCAATGTCGGACACCTCGTGACGTCACCAAACGGTCATACGTGTGTCTAGATAAGTACTAGTCTCGAACTTGGCACAGAAAATCGAGGTTCAGGTCTACGGAGACACCACGAACGACGACGACGACGACGGTCCCACATGGGGTGTCTTTACAAAAACGTCAACATAAGTAAATAGTAAACGTATAGTACAAGAGGACATAACTTACCCTACGGGGTGTACGTAAGGGTATTACATCACCAGGGACTGGAAAAACCGTGGACCCTGGTCAAAGTACCTTCTGTCAAAAAGGTACCTGGGTCTTCCCTCCCTTACCAAACCCCTACTAAGTTCGATTAATGTATATAACACATGAATAAAGATAATAATAATGTAATAGAGGTAGGGTCTAGTAGTCCGTAATCTAGAACCTCCAATCTCTGAGGACGGTATTACCTGGAACCAAAGATATCAGAATCTAGTAGTAAAAAAAGGAGATGATGAGTGTGACACCAAACGAAAAATTCTATTAATATTCAGATTAAATATGACATCATAGTCGAAGATAAATTAACTAACGGACTACAGTAGAGACTTCGACCCCCATAGACGGAAATGGGAGATTTATAAATACAAGAATAACTGAATTTGCACTGTGGAACTGGTGTACTTAAATAGAAAAGAATAAGAACTATCATTTCTGTATCATCCTCTCTGAGATGTACTACCTTCTCTTACCTTTATTTTATGGTGGACAGTTCTCTACAATCGTGTAAAACTCTTCTTTCATCTACCTTCTTACCATGAACTCAACCGTCGTACCTCCTTCGACAGTCGATTCCACGGTCGTCGTCCCTCTCGGATACTTTGGTTGTTCGGGTGTCCTGAAGACTAGCAAGACCCGAGACTTTGTGGTCGAGTCCCCTCCCTATCCACTTGACGCGACCGACCTTTCCCCGTGTCTCACATCCAAGTAAGAGGGGACAGAGTTTGTCGAACCACTAATGAAAGGTCCGGTCTCTAGCTTTTAAGAGACCTTTAAGTTTCGGTAACGAGGTCTCTTTTAGCGTCCGTCTTGCAAATTAATAAGTTAGTTTTTTATTAATAACGCGAGGTTGATACAAGATCAGTAAATAAGGTCCGTGATACCTGTCCTGTCTAATTGATAGAGTAGTAAGTGCCTCGAATAGAGGATCATCTCTCTCTCTCTCTCTTAATTGTGTCTTTCTTTATTGTTGATTTGTTTTGGTTTGTAATTCATTATGTTAACTATTTTCCATTTTCTTTAGATTAAAAGTTCCCCATATTTACGGTGTTCTATTGTAGCGTAGTAAAACATCGGTAAAAGTAGAAACTACTCCCTCATTTATAGAAGGGGTCTTGGTCAAGGGGAGGGGACGGGGAGTCCCCTGAAACTCAAAACAGAGTAACCGATTGTGACAATCTACGTTTCCTCCGACCCTTTCGGAGATAGTTTCTCCTCACCCTACCGATACGACCCGAATGGGGATTGTTCTAAGTAGAACGTCGACTTAACCCTGGTCTCATTTTACCCTAAGAAAACAGGTCTCTCCTTTTTCCTGAAGACACCTTAGTTGACTGTCACAGACGGTGTTTGAATGCAGACTGGAAAACAACCAAAAGTTACCAGGCAAACAACCAAAGAAAGTGAAGAGAACTTTTAGGTCTCGGATGACAATTAGTATACTAGTCATGTCTATATAACAAAAGTTCTGGTACATGGAGACCTTCGACCCACTTCCTTCGTCCTACAACCATTCGTAAGTCTTAAGACAAACAATAAACGGTAGTAAATAAATAAGTCATGTCTACAAATAGATCACGTAGTCCGGGAATCCTTTGTTGAATTTTTATTAACAATTACAACCAACGTGAGAATAATAGACGGACCGTGATAAGATTAATAAAATGTCTATACTTGAGTGCATTGAAATTGTTGTTCCGTCACGTCTTCCACGATGATAGTCACAAGCGAATGGTCACTCTTTAACTCCGTACCCAAGTCATTGGTCAGGTTCCAGTTCATACCTACACCTGGATCTCTGAGACCAAGACTACGGGTACGTGTGTTGGTGATTCGACCGGATGACTCTCCTATTCATCGATCGGACACCTTACGGTTTACTTGTGTCGTTATCTACTATCATACTAAAAATTTTTCCTTAATCGACATATTAAAAGACACCAATAGGTAAATTAAAGGGACTCTAAAACCAAATGCACCAAGTAAATCAATCGGAAATTTATAACAGATTCGTAATTAGTTCCGAAGAATAAAGACCTGAAGATTTAAGTTCAGTAAGTTTTGTCAAGATCAATAAAGTTTCCGAGTCTTTTGGTAGGACCACCATCTCAGGGGGAAGTAGGGGGAGTTATCCCACTAAAAAAAAAAAAAAGACGATATTATAAGGGACACTAGGATGTACCTTCCCCGTAACAATAGAGGCAAGATAAATTTCGTCACTTCATTGAGAGTGTTCCAGTGTATCGATTCTTTACCACAGTTTTCCAAACGACGGAGTTTGGGACACGACGTGAAAAAGTGCACTCGATCACGAGTTTAGGGTCGAGTGGTGGTTAATTGACTCACTGGAACTCGTTCAATAGGTTGTCAAGACACGGACAAAGTAGTAAACATTTTACACATATTCTTATTGGTTTCTACTCCTAATTTACTCTATCAAAACGAATTTCATGTCTCTTGCAATGGACAATACGTACTTTGTATGGGTGACGACATAGACAAAAGGAAAAGGGAGGACCATACAATTAACCCTGTAAACAAACCTCTTCCCTGAAATCAAAAAGTAGGATGTCAGGATTTCGAGATCTCGGGGTACACTTCTTTCTTAATCAGTGGGTCAGTACAGGCTGAGAAAAGTCTGGGGTGCCTGCCATCGGGTGGTCCGAAGAGACAGGTACCCTAAGAGGTCCGTTCTTATGACCTCACCTAACGGTACGGGAGGAGATCCCCTAGAAGGACTGGATCCCTAGCTTGAGTCCAGAGGGTACAACACCCGTCTAAGAAATGGTAGACTCGATGGTCCCTTCGGGGTTATATGGGCATGTATAAACGTTTCGGTTGACGAAAAATTGAGTTGAGACAGATACTAGGTGTCTCCCAGTCGACGGATAAAAGGGTATATCTAATTAATTTCACCAATCATGATTTTCATCACTTTATCCCATAGAAAAATTTTAGACGGACTACTACTTTTCTAATGTTAACCGTTTTTTTTTTCGGGACAACAGAAATAATATCTTTGATAATAAAATATCCTTATAACGTCTATTTTGAATCTGTTTAAGGAAATTTGCATCACTTTACGTTAATACTACAGTGAAAATTGATACAAATCTTTGTGAAACTTCTTAAAATGAGTAAATTTTTATTGTTAGTTTATTGTTTTAAAGGAACCTTTCCTTATACTATGTGGTAATGTTCTTCGGTAGTCAAAGAGAGACTTGATGGAACCTCTCCACTTGGTGACTCTTTACAAATTGTATATTAGGAATAATTTCTTCATTTAAAATTCAACATTTCTACCAACTCGAAGACTTCTAGTTATTAATTCCAAAACTTACAACGGACAAAGAAAAATTTCCATTCATCCGTGAATTATTATGTTAAGTTCTTTGATTAGTGTCCTTAAGTAAGAAATACGACAAGTTTAATATTAGACTAAAAAGTCGAAGACTAACCTCTCTTTATTCGTTCTCCTGTAGTCGTCTCCCCCCTTTTCATTTATATATATATATATATACATACATTAAAAAATTGAACCACGGTCACATTTACATAAAAGTAATCGAGTGATAAAGAGTTTCATATCAGACTCTTCGGGGACCACCAACGGTTTAAAGAAAGTCCCAGTAATATAGATATATAAATATAAATATAGAGACTTAGTGAAACGATATGTGGACGTAGTAACATTAAGTTGATATAAGGTTATTTTTTAGTTCTGTGACTTTATAAATATTTGACAAATAATACAAGATTAGGATAATTCTACACTATGATATACTCTATATACTTATAGAATCATACAATTATATTATAAGGGTCGTCGGAACTCGAGACATAAGACAGAAGTACGAAGTCTCCATTTCAATGAACCGGATTCAGTATGTCGATCGGTCTCCGTCACTTTCCTGACTGGCGTCCACACGGTTGAAGCAAAGGACGAGAGACGGGGGTTTTGAGACGATGTAAGGAGGACCGAGACCGGTCCACTAGTACGTCTCCGACACTGTCCATAGTGAGTAGGTCACTTAAATCAGATCTGTCCAGTTGTCTTTCTTCTTTATTCTGTTGCTCCTTAAGATCCACACCCGCCGTCCGTCCTAGACACAGTTTCAGTCCAGTCTTTTCCCGTGACCTTCCCGAAGGGTCGACCGTGATCGTCATTTCTTGGGCGGACGGTTAGGTCCTCTGTGTCCTCTGCACTCAAGCTTGGGACTAAACCCATCTAGGGGACCTCCTTCTTTACCGTTGGGTGAGGTCATAAGAACGGACCTCTTAGGGTGCCTGTCTCCTCGGACCACCCGATGTCAGGGACCCCAGTGTTTCTCAGTCTGTACTTGACTGCACTGAATCGTCGTCGTCGTCTCTACCTAACTATTCAACACAGGTACTCTTTCCGTCCGGTAAGGGACTGAAGAAAATAAGAGAAACGAACACTCCGTCCTGATGACTGACCAGTTCTTCCTTCCTGAGCTCGACCCGACGAGTCTCAACTCAGGGCCAAGAAAAGGGGGCCCCAACGCGTCGGAAACCTTTCACCGAATCCGAGGGACATGGAATCGAAAGCTACAGTTGACTCGCACTACTATCATATGGGTGGATGGAGTATCCTAACAGACTCTAATTTACTTAAATCCTTTATTTGGGAAGTCTGTCAGGGGACGGGACTCATATAAGATTCATGTAGATACATTCATGTTCGTTAAAAATCTTGACTACTAATAGACTCTGAGTATTTATAACTAACCCTTGTTTTGACTACTTAGGTTCAGGGTCGCCTTACTCCCCGTCCCGACAACCCCTCTACCACGACTCCCCGATCGTGTGTCCGAGATCTTGGTCTGAAACCGAAGAGTCACCCAGAGACTCGGACCTAATGATGGATTGGAAAGACGTGAAATCGAACAAGGACACATTTTACCTTTTCTATTCTCAATTAATTAGTTAATACTTTTCGTCACTCAAGTACTTATATTCGACGAATCCACTCCCGGACCCGGTATCATTCATGAGCTGATTCAAGTATGATATCTTAGTTTGACACGGAAACCACTAACCTCTTGTTTTCAAGTCAGAGTTTTTAGTCACCTTTTTAACTGTTTTTAGAATCGTGAAACTGTTATCCGAAAATTTATCCCAGAAAGTCGTATTATTTTTACTACTCCTTCATCCCGAGGGTAGTAAACGTGTGTTCACCTATCTTTTACATACTTTACTCCACTTTCAGTGAGTCAGGACAGGCTGAGAAACTCTGGGGTACCTGATATATCAGGCACCTTAAGAGGTCCGTTCTGACAACCTCACCCATCGATCGACAAGGGAAAAGGTGCCCTAGAAGGGTTCGGTCCTTTACTTGGGTCCAGAGGGCGTAACGTCCGTCTGAGAAATGATTGACTTGGTAGGCCCTTCGGTTTCCCATCGGATAGGGAAGAGGTCCCCTAGAAGGGTTAGGTCCTTCATTTGACCCCAAGGACGCAACGTCCGTCTAAGAAATGGTCGACTCGATGGTCCTTTCGGGTCTTTTACATATTTTTCCCGTTTTCAGACACATGTCTAAGAACTCTCTTTCTCGGTCAGAAGAAATCGACTTCCGGGGAGACACATCGTCCTTCCCCTGTCCCGATCGGGTCCTACACCACTCTTTCAACCTGGAAGTCTTCCATCCTTCCAGGGAAACGGTGACACAGAAAAAAGGAAAGAAACAATGAAAAAAAGAAGGATATAGGAGGTGACACAACTTTTCGTATTGTAGTTTAGGAATCCTGACCTCAGACCTCTGGACTCAAAACACGGACTAGACGACAGTTGGTTATCACCCTGGACCCTCTTCGACGAGCTAGGGAACCCTGGAGTCAGGGGAGTAGACTTTTGTTCTTCCGGTTTAATTCAATAAAAATTTCTGGAAAGAATCCGACTAGGACCCTTAAAGTAAATTCGAGGGGTCCTTAGATCCCTGAAAGACCTTACTTAAATCCTTAGGTCTACCAGTTCGTGTTTACGATTCGGGGTGAGGTAGTCGGTCCGTGGTCTAGGAGGTTTCCTTGGTAGACCTCTCAGGGTCCTCGTTTCTTGGGACTGGAGGACCGGACCGTCGGGACCCTCCTGTCGGGTTCCACTCACATGTCCCAGGGCTCATGGCGTGTGACTTGGTCTTCCGCTAATAGACTTGTGGCCGTAGCAAGGGGTGCTCTCGTAGGACGTAGGAGAAGCGGAGGAGTAGTCGTGGAGTAAGACACTAAGTAGTACAAAATTTTAATCGAAGAATTAGGGAAATTATAAAAGTTGCCGAGACAGAACTCTTTCCGTGGGTCGGCCGTGAATCGAAGCACGTCGGAAAAGTGTCGTATTTATGGCTCTTATAAGACGGACGTATAGGGACCGAAGAAGTGTTTTAGTCACGTAAATGAGTAACGAGAATAAAAACAAGAACCACTTTATTTGGACGTAAAAGCAGTTCTTCGAACCGAAACTCAAAGACACCAAGTAAGAAGAAAGTTTTTTTCTTAAAGTAAATGCATAAATAAAAACCGACTCGACCCAGAAGCGGCGGTGTGTCCGAAAAGAGACAACACCACTCACCCCCGATGAGAGATCGACACGTGCCCAAGAGGACACGACCGAAGAGAGCACCTCGAGCCCGAGATCTCGTACCCGAGTCGTCAACACCACGGACCCGAATCGACGAGGACTCGTGAGTGTGGAAGAAAGATTTGTAAGAAAGACCCTTAACAGAGGTGATTGTCGCAGCATAGGGGAAATTCGTCAACTGAAGGTTTAGAATATAAAACTATACATCTACACCAAAAGTAGTCGATCATTGAAGATAGTAAGTGATTTGTAACTGACTCGTAGAACTTACCACAGGGCACAACCACGATTCCTACATTTCTACCAACTGAAAAGAAATGAAGGTCGTTAAGTGTACCTCAGATTGACTTCACTGTCCGTGTGTGAGACTATTTCGGTCGGGTCGTACTGTTAACGATCCTGTCTTATGAATAATTTTTTCTATTCGACGAGAACCTTGCATCTCTTTACTCAATTGATTTAGAGACTCTCGATAGTTTCTTTCCGAAGGGTCTACTCTCCTGTACCCTCCATCCAGAACTTCAGACTTATCCTCAAGCACTCACCACTGCAGATTCAAAGGAGACGACATAAACAAGACTAGAAGAAAGACAACGGACTTTGAGTCGTACAGTTTTCAGCCTAAGAGGTAGAATCAGGGATTTAATATAGTGGGTGAACTGAAAGGACAAAGTAATAAGGACGTCAGCAGGTCCCCTATGTAAAATCCCTAACAACAGAGAAGAGAGAGACGACGGGATGACGGACTCCAGTCAGACGGACTCCAGTCAGACGGACTCCAATAAAAGTAGACAGAAACTTTAGTAACAGTATAGTTACAAATCCTGGTGGTAAGACCTAAAACAGGGAGTGGATAAGTTTTTATTACCGTTTGACTGTAAACAAATCACGAATCCGACACTTCACAAAAAAAAACAATCACACGTCAGGGCACTTGACATCGGGTCGTCCGAGGAGGCAGTACCCTAAGAGGTCCGTTCTTATGACCTCACCTATCGGTAAAGAAGGAGATCCTTTAAAAAGGACTGAGTCCCAACTTGGACGTAGAGAATATAGAGGACATAACCGTCCACCCAAGAAATGGAGATCGTGGTGGACTTTTCGGGGAAAAGAAACAAGAGAAGAAGAATTTTGTCAGACCACTTTATTTATGACACGAGAAAAATTAGAGAGACTTTATATGTTAGGGCATGAGACACTCGAGGACCTTTCGTCTCTACCTACTGTAAGACAAATACAGTCGTAAAAACCACGGAGGACGTGACGACTAAGTATTCGCTCCAAGTTATTTATAACATAATCCATAGAGAAGGAGAGATCCCAGACGTGTAGAAATACACGGATTATTTTTAATAAACTAGTCTACTGTAACTTTAAACCAGCATTTTTTCTGTCGAAGGGGGAATGACGTCCCGACCACGACACAGAGGTGCGCGACGAGTCGTTAGTCTCTTGGTGGAGGACCACGGTACTACCGGTGTCGACGTCTTAAGAACTTGAAGTGCAGATAGTCCCCAAAACTTGTAAGTAACGACACATCTGTGTCTTGGTGAGGTACATTTAGCCAAAGGAATCAATACGGTGGTTTCTGGGGTACGTGCATTGTCAAACAAATATAGCAAGAATTGTAGTCTGAGTTAAATTAACGAAATGTACCGAAAGTCACCACGAGATACTATAGTGTCTGGATCTCTCAGACAAATTTGTGAAACCAGAGAGGACAAACAAATTTTTACCACCCCCCACCTCAGGACACCGAATGTTAGACACGAGGAGTAAACGTATAGAATAGAGGACTGAAATGTTCTTTTGTGTCATATTTTATTTGGTAAATGTTATAATTACTTCATTCCGTTAAATTTAGACTTAGACATTCTCTAACTTTACAAATTTGGACTGTTGTGTCCATCGGTTTATGAAAGGAGACCAGACTGTACCTGATTAAACACATTTTTCTCATTTACTGAAAACCCCCCAACAATAACAAGAATACTTTACTATCTTGCATTATCTAGGACGGAAGATTTCCGTCAACTGACTGTACTTAGTTTTTAGATAAATCTTTACACGAACTGAAGCGTTATTGTCAAATACAAGAAAGAGTCGGTTTTACGAAACTTGTGTTTAAAGTTTTACGAAACTTTCTTTAAGTCCGTAAGAAAGGTTCTAGGGGACGACGGTAGACGACCAAAAATCCTAAGTCGGTGTTTGACGAGATCTCTTTTATCTACTTTCCCAAGTCATTATTGGATATTCCCTTCTCTTAGACTTCTTACTATATGTATTATACGTATATATGTATATATATAGAAACATCTTTTCGGTCTTTTCCCTTTTTTTACATTGTCGGTTCTTGTTTTCTAATAATTTTTAGTAAAACATTAAAGTAACACAAAAAAATTTTTATCTTCACTTATGATTTTACTCTAATCTGATGTTAATGAATCCCCCTTTTAATGGAAAAAAAAAAAAAATTATCTTAGAACTGTATTTATTTTATTTTGTCTTTAAATGGGACCCAGGGTCCCGAAGGCAATCACCTCAGTCTGACATTCTTCAACCTTATATACACTACACTTCAATGAGGTTTTGTCCGAGGTCTTAGTGACACACGTCTACACCCCTACAATCTGCAATCTGACCATTCACAACCCCCCTCCCTCGCTCCACTACCCTCTACCTCACACCTTTTCAGTCTCGGAGTCACTAACCTCCTGCCCCACTTTATCTTCTTAACGACCTTTCCAGTCTCTCTCCCCACGAACTTCACAGACGAAATTTTTGAGTCCGACAAAAAAAGACTAGATCAGTGTTATCACCTGAAAGCAGTCGATATCATAAATTCTATAAAACAACTCCATGACAATTTAACGAGATAATAGTAATGAAAGAACTTCGTCCCTATTATTTCTATTACCATTATTTAACAGAGTGTCTAAAAAGTACAGTGTGCTGTAGGTCTTCTCGCCTTAAACCCCTGTCTCGTGACTGGAATCGTAGTCTGATTCGAATCGTAAGTCTGTCGACCTACACTCAAAGTCTAGTAAGTAACTTGTCGACGTACCTGGAGTCAGAAGAGCCACTTTTCCTGAACTATTAATCGAGGCACGTCCCAACATTCTCAATTAGCACAGACACGGACCGAGAATCGTGAACTGTCGAAATAAGAATAAGGTCATAGAAATTTGGAAGTTATGTCTGTGAATCTTTTCTCAATATCGAACAAAGAGACTTGATTGCGATAGGGTCCCTTTTAGTTTATATAACCTAATACTGTTACTATATACATATATTCCTTAGTCTCTTTTGTCTACGTACACATAAAATGGAGTCGAGGGTACTGGAAAACCCCTTGTTGTCTGAGGTCTTTTACCGGTCTTCCTAATTACCAGTGACCTATTCTCAAAGAAAGGAACGTCCTAAGTGGTATTTACTTGTCGAAGAAAAAGAGACGGGTTTAACTGTCCAGGGAGACTGTTAAAATATCTTGATTTAAAATTAGACTCAAGTAAAAGTAGTAGAAAGAAGTAGTTAAACAAAGAGAGAGAGAACGGAAAAAATTAGTCCCCCTAAACTTTGTTTAGCGTCTAGAATTTCCTCTTTAAAACAAGCCCCTGAGAAACTCTCTTCTATACGTTTAATTTATCTTCCTTTACCGTTGGGTAAGGTCATAAGAACGGACCTCTTAGGAGTATCTGTCTCCTCGGACGACCCGATGTCAGGTATCCCAGCGTCTCTCAGCCTGTTCTGACTTGGTGACTCGTACGTACGTACGTACGTTTAATTTGGTTGTCCCGAACGTTGTGCGTACGTTTAATTTGGTTGTCTCTGTCCAGTTCACTCCCCCTCTCACACATCACCTAGGAACGAAGTTCTAAAATTTAACCATGTCAGAAAGACTTTTTGGTAAACTATTGTGTCGTTCAGTATTTTTTATGGGTACACAAAACTGTCTCGGGAAGGGTAGATTTGCATATAAGATTTCTTTGTCATTCTGTCATGACCTGTTTCTAAATCTTTATTTATATAAGTACTATTACTGTTATCGTTTATTCCCCCTTTATTTTCAAATCACCATCCTCTTACCAAAATTTTACTACCATGAAGGATGTTACCATTTACGACCATTTTACCATTTTTTTTTTCCATATTTTGACTTCCAAAGGGTTAAGATATTTATTATTCGTGTCTTTTAAAATACCTTTATTTAGGTAGTGCTGTCTTTGGTAAAAATAAAGTCACGTCCTCTTTTAGTCTACTAAAAGTACAACAAGAGAAAATTTTTCAGAAATATGTATAAGGTTAATGAATGGTACGGTTGTATAATTATAATGAAATATCACTTTTATTTTGTAACTTTCTATAACCTGAATAACTCCTTTTCCATGCCATGTTACGATCTAGTGAAAAGTTGGGAAGGAGTACGAAAGTTGTCAGTCTAAAGACGGTAGGGAAAAGATAACTTTAACGAGAAAATCTCTAACAACCACGGACTTTAACAGTTGAGGTACCCGTAGAAGAATCGGGAGTCCAATGAATTAAAGAGTTATGTAAAACGTATCAAATAAACGGGAAACCCGAAGGGAGTACCGAGTCGACCATTTCTTAGACGGACGTTACACCCTCTGTACCTAAACTAGGGACCCAACCCTGCTAGGGCACCTCTTCCCTTGACGATGGGGAGGACAAGGAAACCATAACGAGTAAAAGAACTTCTGTAGAGATCAGAAACGGTAAGATAACAAAGGGAGATAAAGAAACGTAACTAGTGACTTCTTCCGAAAGACTAGAGAGGAACTATAAGAAACCTTGAGACGTAAGTCTACCTATATAGAAAGGAAAAGAGGAAAGGGAAATCGAAGAAAAGAAAAGAGTCGATAAACATTCCGGAGGAGTCTGTTGGTAAAACGGAAAAACGTAAAGAAACAGAACCCTTACCAGAACTAGAGACGGAGGACACGTCACACTACTTGGAAGCAGGTATCAAGGAGTCCGTAAGGCAGATAGTCTATGTTGGGGAACTTAGATAAACAGTGAAGATGACATATTAGTATTTTCTAAACTAAATCCAGTATAGACTGACCAGAGCACCAAAAGGGATGAAATTAAACTCAGACTTAAACCGTTATTCCTCAAGTATAAGACTCGGTCTCAGTCGACGACCAGAACAAAAACGACTAACATATCTCGAAAAGGTAGAAGTCGACGTTTATTATATTAGTTAGACTAGAGTCATAACTGGTAGACCACTACAGGTACACTTTTCAGTAGAGAACACAACAACCTTCTCCCACAAACGATACTGGTCACGTAAGAGAACCGTTTTGAGACAATCGGAAACGGGACGAAGTAAAACATGAGGTTCCAGTCTAAACGGACAATGAGGTCCATAGAGAACTGAAGGATGAAAACGTAAAGTCAGGGGAGACTACTTTTCCTGTAGAAAAAAACCCACAATCGAGATATTCCACAACATCTAGAAGTATCGTGACAATTTGAAGTCGAAGAAGCCGTAATCACCAACCCCGTATCTGAACATAATGACACCTTTGATCCATAATATGATCTATAATTACGATCTCTCATTACATTACCTTTGTTACTGTCTGAAATAAAAGAACCCGAGGTTTTAGTGACGTCTACCACTGACGTCAGTAGACGAACGAGGAACCGTCTTTTCGATACTGGTTGGATCTATCGTATAATTTTTCGTCTCTGTAATGAAACGGTTGTTTCCAGGTAGATCAGTTCCGATACAAAAAAGGTCATCAGTACATATCTACACTGTCAACCTGATATTTCTTTCGACTCGCGGCTTCTTAACTACGAAAACTTAACACCACAACCTCTTCTGAGAACTCTCAGGGAACCTGATGTTCCTCTAGTTTGGTCAGTTAAGACTTCCTTTAGTCAGGACTTATAAGTAACCTTCCTGACTACTACTTCGACTTCGAGGTCAAGAAACCGATGGACTACGCTTCTTGACTGAGTAAGCTTTTCTGGGTCTACGACCCGTTCTAACTCCCGTCCTCCTCTTTGCCTGCTGTCTCCTACTTTACCAACCTATCATAGTGACTGAGATACCTGTACTTAAACTCGTTCGAGGTCCTCAACCACTACCTGTCCCTTCGGACCACACGACGTCAGGTACCCCAACGTTTCTCAACCTGTACTGATTCGCTGACTAGACTTGACTTGACTTGGGTGAGGTCATAAGACCGGACCTCTTAAGGTTCCCCAGTGTTTATCAGTCTGTACCGACTCGTTGAAAGTGAAAGTGATAAGTAAAAAATTATGATCGAAATAAATCTCCATTAAGTGGGAAACTTGTACATGGTAGTGAACGAACAAGAACCTTGTGAGAAAAATTTAACGATACAGACACGTGATGGGACCAAATAAGTAAGTAACAACCCCAGTAACCCTCGGTAGATACACACTCCGTGATCAAGGGGAATTGACTTGAGAGGAAAAGGAAAAATCAGAGGAAACGACCCAGGAGAAGAAGACAGGTCGAGAGTTTCCAGTCGTAGGAATTTCGAGAGAAGTAGAGTCGTAACAGGGACTACCGGCCAGACACATCTACGAGAGTTGAGAGGAGTCGGGTCACAGAGACGACTTAGAGAAGTGGGTACACGTGGTAGTTGTGGGTTTTGTCTAGGTGTCGACTTTAGAGAGGTGCAGGGAACGGTGGACGAAGACACAAAGATACTACAGGGTCAGGACGTTCAGTTAGTACTAGTTTCAAGATCTCTGCGTAACCCAGGTCGACAAAAGAGATAATGGTGGAGTAGATAAAGACCTGGTAAGTTCGGTAAGGACATTGGTTACGGGACCAGGATGGGAGTAACCGAGTCATAGAGGGCTCACCTATCACGTCATCGGAGACCCTTAAGACAGAGACAGGAGGTGCGACAGCTGTCACAGTAGAAGGATCACCCTTAGGACCAATACCGGGAGAATACGAGGTTTTGGAAAGATGTCTTATTTCGAATTCGACGAACCGAGTCATTAGTTTTTGAATGAACTGGACCGGAGTTTGATGAGGAGGTCCGGGTGGTATCTCGGGACACTGGGTGGATGTCAGACTGGTCTAAACTCCTAGGTACCGGGACCTGTGTAGGGCAAGTAAATGGATAGTACCGTGTGAATAAGAGGAGTAAGAGAAAGAGGAGGTAAAGACGACTAATTTTACATCCGGTAAAAGGTTCTGGTCAAGTTTACCAGATCGAAGATCCTTCAGGAGACAGTAAAGCGAGTGGAAAGAGTGGAAATGCAAGGGTATCCGTAAATAGCCCTTTGTAGTTCGTGAATGGCACATGTGAGGTGTTCCGGAAACGTTAAACAGGTAAACATAAAGAGAGACTGTATATGATTATCGTCGGTGACTCGGAGGAAATAGAAACGTATTAAGTACTAAGATCGTATCCTGTGTTACGTTTTACCGGTGAATTATCTACATAAATCGGAACTTTTCCTTAAATCGTAAGACCACAAAATTCGAGGTTATACCACAGATTATGTGTCATAAGTCCCGGAGGTGACTAACCGTCTAATGGGGGTGGAGGGACGGTGTGGAATTATAGAGACTTACAAAACTTTATATTCGTTCGTCACGTAATGAATTAATGGCTCCTGACTCACCAACCGAAGTTCCAGAATTCTAGTCTTAGTTTGACTACCTCTTTATTGACATCCTGACTAGTGGTTCGAGACGAAAACAGATAAAGACTAAGGTCAAATGGTCACTTAGGACATCGTAAAGACAATAATTTACTTCGGAGTAAAAGTGGGAAGGTCCCCAACTAGGCGGGTCAAATCACTCGTCTACATCAAGTCTCGAGACGAGACATTGGGATTTCTCTGAAATTAAGGGTCCTAGGAGAGCACCATCGTAGGAGTCGTCCACCGTTTCTCTTTCTCTGCCAAGTAAACAACGAGTGGAGACATATAAGGGTTCAATTTTTTTTTTTGTGGGTTATATATACTTTAACGTGAGTATGATAACTAAGTAAGGTTACCAAAGGAAGTTACTTTAGAAGGTTACATCGATTAGGTGTTCAGTGTCTCCTGAACATTGACGAGATGTTTGACCTTCCTTAAAGAGGAGATTTTTAGAATCGTCCTTTAGGTAGAAAGTTGTCTTGACGAGTGTAAAAGATCAAATTAATCGGATTAATTATATAAATTCATGACTGATTAATAATAGTACAAAGGTTCAACACTAGACAACAAATTTCGTGTGTGTACGTGCGCGTGTACGTGTGTGTGTGTGTGTGTGTGTGTGTGTGTGAAGACGAACAGAAAGGTAGGTCAAACAGAGACTCTCAGGAACTAAGTCACGACGGAGAGAGGAGTACCCCCCTTAATAAAAAAATTGTATTATTTCAAATACAAAGAGAAAAAGATAAAGAGACAAGACAGTCATAGTCACTTTCACGAAAAGAAGTCATCTTCAATTTAGAAATTATGGCGGAGAAAATAAGTAACGTAGAGTCATTTCGGTGGCAAAACCAATTCCTCTTTTTTTTTAGGAAAGAAAATACTTCTTTTTCCCTATTCTCATTCGTGTAAACACCAACACACACGTACGGGAGTCAGAACAAGTTGAGAAACACTGGGGACCTGACATCGGGGGGTCCGAGGAGACAGGTACCTTAAGAGGTCCGTTCTTATAACCTCACCCATCGGTAAGAAAAGAGGTCCTCCAGAAGGACTGGGTCGCTAGTTTGGACCCAGAAGACGTAACTTCCGTCTAAGAAGTAGTAGACTCGGTGGTCCATTCGGGATTTCTCCTCTTCGTAGGGTTTCAGTCGCACGTTTTTGTCGAGGACATTCCTAGGGCAGAGGACGAGGGACGAAAACACCCGTGAGTCTTAGACCAGAGGTCCAAGAGTCACAATAAGATATCCGTTATTGGGATTCTTCACCTTCGATACTCCGATTGTTCTCTTCTATCCTTCTGACGTCTATGAGGCCCTTGTACCTAATGTCCTCTTATCATTGGACACCAGTGTATTATATTTAGACAACGTGGACCTTGTAGTCGGTTCCACCGGCCCGTCCACGTCCATGGACTCACCCCGAAGAATGGATTTGACACAGTAAAGGTCCTACGGTTCCTACTACGGGAACAGGATACCCTCCTGGTCTCCGGGGACACTACGGGAAGACGGAGGAGACGGGAATGACAGAGAGACTCCCGCCTGGACGGTTGCAAGGGTCCAACTACCTAAACAAGTATACAAACAACTTGTGAATCACTCACTGCCCGTGACACGGTCCGTACCCCCATCCCCCGCGACGACAGAGGGAGAGACGGAGGGAGGGACGGGTCGAGAAGGGGAGGAAGTCCCGTGGGTCGGTGATGGTGGAAAGTCTGTCGAGACACACGAAGTCACAGATTGTAAAAAGGTCGTATTTTTATACGGGTTCGTCCGTGGTATTGGATTCAGTAACCAAATCCATCCACCGACAAGTACCGGGCATAACTAGTTGTAAAAGAACACTGTCGGAAAAGTAAACCGACACACCTCGGGTAACTAACCAACTAACTACGGGTGTAAAACAAGTGTCATCTGTAAATCGACCTACGTGTGTCCGTCTCCCTCCTCCTGAGACGGAAACGAAAGACTTAATTGAGGTAATTTCTATCGGTAATAAGATGTACTGAGGATTGATGTCTACAAAACTTGCGACTTTCTACTCAACTGAGTCAGATTTCTTGTTCCCGTAGTTCTCCTCCCCTATATACATAAGAAGGCAGACTAAGTACAACATATCGTCTTTGGTTGTGTTGTAACATTTCGTCAATAGTAGGTTGATTTTATTATTTATTCTTTTTTTTTTCTTCCCGTCTGGGTCATCTATTGACGTGTCCGAAACTCCGGTCTGAACCGAACTTTTGGGTCGAGACGGTGAAGTATTGACAGATTGGAATGTCTTTAGGAATTATAGAGACTGAGAACCAGAAGGTACACAGTTTACAATCCTCACAATCTTACATCCTTTTCATGTGCCTTATTTACAAGTCATTTATCATCGATTGTAATTTTATTCTTTATTCGTAAGAAACTATAGGAATAAATTTATAACTTTCCAGTGATTCTTAAGAAATTTGTCTGGTATACTAAGTATCCACTTGCCTTAATATTGTTTAAGAAGAGTCACAAAGAATCTTTAAAAGTCGTGGAAGTACACTCACTCCTGAAAGGACTGATAGGGTAAGTCGAGGACCGACTACGAAAGGACTCCCTACAAACCCGGTGGAACTCAGTTGTGGTGTCTATGAGAAGTGAGACAAAAGACAGTGGAAGGTCGGGGAGGTAGGAGTCGGAAACGTCTCGTTGCGTCCAGGCACTGAAAGGACTGTTGGGTGGTCTAAGAAGGACTTAGAATCTGAGCCGGTTACTGAAACGGTGAACTTTTGAATTCAAATGTGTACCACCTCTTTCTAAAGTCGGTCTTCTATTATCTTAATACAGTATAAAACAATATACCCAGTTCCGGAACCAGGACCTCTACCAGATAATGTAATTTTCAGACGGAATTATTTTGTTTCGTTGTTGTTCGTTACCTTCGACATAAGAAAAGTTTAAGTGACCTTTCAAATTTTGAACGACAATCAACCGTACTGGACACAAAGAAACTGGTAATCCCACGTTCGACAATCTGACAAAGATTTACAATTTTAGAGAGTATCTTTATGTAAGAAGTCAATCGGGTAACCTTTCCAGGACCTCCGTCGAAACGGTATCACCCATTGGAGTCTGCGTGGTAAACTTTAGGTCGGGAAGTAAGGTAGTAAACAACCTGCTAGTTACGGTCTTTGTATAATTGTCGTCTCTTACTCTCGAGACTATCGAAGATCCTGGAGGGTAAGTGGACCGTAAATGAGACTTGAAAAGCAATAACACCATTTTATGGATATTGTATTTTAAATGGCAGAGTTGGTGAAATTTTACATGATTCTGGTAAGTATAACAAGTTGATAGTGGTGAGAGGTAGAGGTCTCAAAAAGTAGAAGAGTTTGACTTTGAAGTATGGGTGACTTTGATTGAGGGGTAAGGGGGAAGTGAGTGGTGGTCGGAGATCGTTAGAGATAACATGAAAGACAGAGATACTTAAACTCAGGAGACCCAGGGAGTATATATATACTCTAGTATGTCATAAACAGGAAAAGACAAACTGAATAGAGGGAATTGTACTTCAAGAGTTCTAGGTAGGTGCAACATCACATACAGTTTTAAGGGAAGAAAAATTCCGACTTATTGTAAGGTAACATTCATATGTGGTATAAAACAAATAGGTAAGTAGGTAGGAGTTACCTTTTATAAGAAACACAGGAAGGCTTCCTGGTATCTGAGAAGAGTGACGAACTATAAACTTCATCCACAGAAGTCTTCTAATTTTACAAACAAGTTCTAATGTGTGATTCTTTACCTCAACGACTACTTGTTTGAGTCGGGACACGCAAGGGAGGATGACACCCGAAGGACGCACGTGGTTGGTGGAAAGTTAATGACATTCCTAAGGGTTGTAGAATTTTCTTGAAACTTTTGGGGTTTAACTTTTTTTAGAATTCTAGTATAGTGGGACCAGTTGTGACGTATAAAAGGTTGATTATAATTAATGACACGAAAACTTAACAAGTTTCTAAACGAGATATTCATCCTAAAAAGTGTTTTATTCTTTGAACATTAAGGGTGTCCGACGAGAATATTGAGACGAAGAGTAGACCTTGCAGTGGAGACGGCCCGTAGACCCTTTATTAAACCCATGACATCAGCGTCCGTTCTCCTACGGGTAACATTCTCGACTTTAACAATCAGTGAGTCAGCACAGGTTGAGAAACGTTGGGGTGACTGACATCAGGTGGTCCGAGGACACACGTACTTTAAGAGGTCCGTTCTTATGGTCTTACCCAACAGTAAGGAAGAGACCTCTAGAAGAGGTGGGTCTTCAACTTGGGTCCCGAGGGCGTAACGTCCGTCTAATAAATTGACTTGACTTGACCAATAAAGAACCCGTACGGAAAAACGGAGCACCGGTCTTCCACCGCTGTATGGTGCACGACAAAGGATGAGAAGTCTTTAGAGTGGTTTAGCAGAAGGAGAACAGGTGAAGTTTATATGGTGACTCTTACCCCAGACCATAACTATATAAAGTGTAATTGACCATCGAGTTTTGAAACAGTTTTCATAAAATGCTTGAACATGTACCTCTTTTTTACAATTTTCTTACATGCTCTCTCACTTTACAACCGTACTTTCAGACTCAGCAAAGACTGAGAAACGCTGGGGTACTTGACATGGTACCTTAAGAGATCCGGTCTTATGACGTCACCCATCGGAAAGTGAAGACGTCCCCTAGAAGGGTTCGGTCCTTAGCTCGGGTCTAGAGGGTGTAACGGCCGCCCAAGAATTGGTCGACTCGGTGTTCCCTTCGGGTTCTTATGACCTCACCCATCGGATAGGGAAGAGGTCGCCTAGAAGGACTGGGTCCTTAGTTTGTTCCCAGAGGACGTAACGTCCACCTAAGAAATGGTTGACTCGATAGTCCCTTCGGGGGTTTACAACCGTACCAACAATTATTAATTATTCGGGAACTTTCCACTTATTATCACATTCTTGTTTAAGTCAAATTTAAAAAACAAAAAGAATAAAGTAAGATATTAAAGTAAGATATTGTGAAGACATGGATGTTTTATATTAGAAATCGATAACGTAAGTATAGACGAACCTCTTAACATATGATTTATTTGACTTATACATCCTGAGACCCCAACGTACTCTTGGAATTTTTTAGTAAAAAACTGATAAAAAAAGACATGTACCTTAAGGATTATAAATACGTGTTACGAGGATTTCTGAGGTTCTGTTGAAAAAGAAAGTTCATTTAATCATATACTCGAAGGTACCACCGAGTCACTATTTCTTAGGCGGACGGTCACGTCCTCAATTCCCAAGTTAGGGACCCAGTCCTTCTGAGGGACCTCTTCCTTTACCGTTGGGTGAGGTCATAGGAACGGACCCTTTAGGGTACCTGTCTCTCTCCTCGGACCGCCCGATGTCAGATGCCCTAGCGTTTTGTCAGTCTGTGCTTAACCACTGATTTGTTGTTGTTTCGAATCGTATATACCTTAAATAAACTATCGTATCAATTTTTCCGTAGGTTCACCGTTTACTAGAACCAAACCTAAAAGTCAAACTATATAGGAAGATTTTAAGTACCTTGGATCTCACACAGGGTCTTGGGTCCTAAAATACACTACTAACTGGGAAAGAATAGCAGAACTAAGGAACTCATAGTCATCTTCGCTTGTACTACGTCCGTAAGAAAAAATTGAATTAGTAAGTAAACAAGTTGTTCGTTCATAATTCACACACGACAGTATCGTGTTGAGTTACGATATTATCGTTATTATTCACACAAACGTACCACCAGGACGGTTTCTCCTCTTTAATTTATAAACATAATCGTAGTCACAATTTACGAAATGACTGGGAAAGTATAAGGAATAAAGTATAAGGAACAATCGACCAATAAGTTTCACCAACTTAGAGAGTCAGCCCATCTCGTCGCTCTATCTCCTCGGTTCCTCAACTAAAGGACGGGACGCACCCGACCGTCGAGACGAGACAGACCGACCGTGTTGGACATGAGATTAGAATCAGCGACGGGATCCTCTGGATCCTCATCGTCAGCCATAGTTAGACAGTGGTAATGACCTTAATCCTCTATAAGTCTAATATGTACGAAAGGAGGGTCGACTTAGAAGACATACACCTCCCGTGGTGTGGGTCCTTTGGGGGGAAAAAAAAATGTCATCTCCCTCCGGTTTGATTTGACGAATCGATTAATCAGTGGTAGAAGTCCCCGTCCTGTTTCTCTTGGGTCCAACGTCTGCCTCCGTCGACCAGGGCAGACGTCACCCAACGTCTTCTCGGACGTCCGTAGTATCGACAAATCGGGGTCTAGAATCCCGAGATTTGTATATTTGTCCATCGACCTTTTTTATACATCTCGTCTCTCCACTCTCGACGGACGTCCCTTCACTATCCTTGTAACAGTTTGTCGAAGTCTTTTGATGGAAAAGTTCCCTCGACTGTCTCCGGTGACTCTTTTGTTTTTTTATAAGTACCAAGGTCTTCCTGAGACTGGTCTTTTAAGAGTCTTCAACAAAGTATTTGTCGAGGGGAGGACTCTCTTATTATTAGTACCTACGAACTTTTATAGTTAGGGTTGCATGACTACTGAACCTTTTTAGTTTCGACGAGGAAAGGTCTACCCGTCAAAGTTCCGACCGTACATGCTAAGGTAAAAATTGGACGTTAAAGCACAAGACAAATATGAGGAAACCCGTTCCAAAGTGAAAAATACCGCAGACGGTAGTTAGAAAAAGACAAGAAAAAAAGGGGGAGAGAGAATCCTTCCTACGAAGATTTACAAACGGGGAGATATTCTAATACATTAGAGTGGGAATAAAAAATAAATCACGACCATTCAATGGGTAAGTAGACTTTAATAGTCCTTAGTGAGTTGCTTCTCAGAAACCTTTGAGTCGTAGAGACATCCGGTCACCGAGATTCGGAGCCGACATAGGACGAGTAGACTGTCGAATAATTTTGTGTCTAGTGACCCGGAGTGGGGGATCCCTAAGATGAAATTATACAAACGGTTCCCCGGACTGGTAAACGGACAGATTGGTCAAGGGTTTACTACGACTAAGACTACGACGACCAGGTCCCTGGTGTAAAACTCCTGGACATCTAGTATCTATGCCCAAAGGTTTGAATCAGCATGTATTTTAGTGGATTTATTGAGTGTTGTTTATGTTCATAGAACTGTAACAGTGTTTTATCCTGTAATTATGTCTACTTTATTTTTATTCTCCTGTGATGGTCAGAACTTTTCCTAAGCGAAGGGGTTTAGGGTGGATATAAAAAATTTTAGGAGTAGGAAGATCGGGTGGGAGGTACTACGTCAACGGATGTTGTTTTCCTCGAGAAATTACTAAGACTCGTGAGTTTCATAACATAAAAGGGGACAAGATTGACAAACTTGTACTTCAAAAATTTCTATTCCCGAAACAGACTCTGCAGAAGTTTAAGAAAAACCGTTGAATGTCTTTTGTAAAATGTCACAAATTTAGGAGTGAAAGAACGAAAGAGTATTATTTAGTTCTCAGATAAAGGTGACTCTAGAAATAACAACTTATCAACGACGGACACACCCTTTCTACATCAAAATTCTTGTCACCATATGTGGCGATAACTGAGAACTGACCCAATTGGAACACGGATTAAAACACAGTTAAAGTAGGAGGACTCCTATGGCTTTCCCTCGACAACGACACAACATAAAGACCGACACAGATATTGAGGAAGTCAGGGAGGAGGGGACTAGGGACCCGGTCAGACACCGAGGGAATGGTCTGTCGTAGCGACAGTTCCATTTCTCAGTGGCTCACGGAAGGTCGGGACCTTACGTTAAATCAAGATCAAGGTCTAAACCTCCAAATTCGCAGTTAAAACCTCCAGAGACGGGGCAAATAATCCGTCACTGGATCTAAGCCCCTGGATCAAATACCTATAAATACCGACTTACGGGACCCCGTGGATTAACATATGAATTAAAGGTTGGTGTTATCACATTAACAATAAAATCTCTTTGACAGGTGATTAACAGATCAAAAAACTTTATGTTTCATTACCCTTGCTTCGTATTTGACAGTCCCTACTTTCACGGGAATAAAAAACATATATTAAAATAAATGAATAAATAAAGACCGACGAGACCCAGAAGTGACGACGGACACCCGAATCAACGAGTCACCACACGCTCTAGAGGGGTCTGGTCTCTAACTTGGGCACAGGGGGCGTAACCGTCCCCCTAAGAATTGGTGACCTGGTGGTCCCTTTAGGTACACCTGGCAAAAATTTCTTAATAACTTAAACAATGTTATAACAAAGACAACAAATACAAGACCAAAAAAAAAAAAAAAAGGAGACTCTCCGTACACTCTAGAAAATCGAGGGGCAGGTCCTTAACTTGAGAGTGAGAGACGTAACCTTCCACTTCAGAATTGGTAACCTGGTGGTCCCTTCAGGGGTTTCACGGTAATAGTTGTGACTCTTAAGGGACTAGAGAACATTGGTTCGGTAAGTCCCGGGATCGGAAACATTTATCTTTTACATAGAAAGGCTCACAGGTACCAGTTTACAATACATTTTCTCAAACGATTCTAGTCTCGCCCGTGACTTTGGACAAAGAGAGACGCTTAGTACGTAAACATTCTCGAGTTTCTTTCTCAACTGTCTTTGTAAACGAAATTTAAAGAGATTTTGAGATTGTCGACAGGGACCAGAGGGTAGTCTTAGTCCTTACGGTCCTTCCCGACTCACTAGTCACTCCTGACCTGCTTTCCAAATAACGAAACTATTTATATAGACTTCGGATTTTTTCTTTACTTTTGTCCGCGTCTTTTTAGACCGTCGTAAATTACTCTAAACCTCCTTACCGAAATCACCTCTTTTAATCTATTATATAGACAAAAAATGTAACTCAGACGTACCTCTGGGAAAGTAGGTTTAAGGGGTTCGGCCAATCTTCTACCATCGTACTTAGAAACGTCTACTGTTAAATAACTGTACGGTAGAAAATAACGTTTTTCCGCATATAAGTCGATAACACATTAGAGACGTTATATGAGTAATCTTGTATTAAGAAGTCTTCTGTCTTAACAAGTTTGAAACCCTTTCATGAAATTAGAACCCTATATCGTTTTCTTCACTCTTGACACCACGTCAGAATACACCCAATAATCGAAAAGACTGTCTAAAGGAACCCTTCGACTATGTCGTGACACTATTCGTTATACTAATGACAGTATATTAAGTCTAAAAGACCCTAGACGGGAGGCAAATAGAGGGTCCAATCGGAAACAGATTGAATCGTTGTAAATCGTAGGTTGTTTCACACACACGTAATGCAAATCCTTCCTTGACCGTCCGTGTTCTAGTCATATAGACAACGTGTGGCATCTTGATACAGAATTTTTACATAACATCCCTGAAGGGTCACCGATTCTGAGCCAAGAGGGTCGCCTCCCCTAGGGACCAGTCCCTTGATCTAGGGTGTGCGACGTGGTTCACAAGCGTACGATGTTGATTTTCGTCTAGAACGTTGTTTCTGGGTCGAGTCGGTTTATCTATTTATAAAGGTTTGTATTTCGCAAAGCTTCCAAGGGAATAAAACATCCAAGATAATATAAAGACCTTATGAAAATATCAAGTTCGGTGTAAATTCTTAACGCATAGTTCGATCAGTTCCTGAGAACTGGACCGACCTCCCATTTACTGATTTGAGCTCGTTTTCTATAGTCGTGTGTGATTCAATTAGTCACAAAATTTTCACACACAAAAACAAAATACCATAAATAAACATCTAAACAAAACTGGAATCTACTTTCGTTCTCCATATCCTTCAAAACACGGACAAAGTGAAACACAATATGAATAAATTCATCGAACAACAATCTTTATGATTCAGAAACTACTTGGATAAACGTCCCGTCGCCACCTCTGTGTCTGTATCTCTTGTCTCGACACCTGGGTCGCCCCTTCCTTTCGGACCCTACTTGACTCTCTCATCGTAAATTTATACATATAGTGGTATACATTTTATCTGTCGGTCACCCCTGAAGGACGTTTGGTCACGAGACACTTCTCCCTCCCCTTTACGCATTAGGACACCGACTACGTACAATTATATACCGTCTTTGGTTGTACTATAACATTTCGCTAATAGGAGGTTAATTTTTATTTAAATCTAATTTTCTATCATTCAGGAGCGATTTCAACTCAGTGACTGCAGTCCACCTACAGTCCTACACGCACACAATTAGTGAGTCAGTACAGGTTGAGAAACACTGGGGTGTCTGACATTTGGGGGTCCAAGGGGACAGCTACCCTAAAAGGTCCGTTCTTATGACCTCACCTATCGGAAAGGGAAGAGGTCCCGTATAAGGACTGGGTCCCTAGTTTGGGTCTAGAGAACGTAAAGTCCGTTTAAGAAATGACAGACTCGGTGGTGCCTTCGGGGAGAGTCCCACCTGCCCCATAAGTAGGATTTATATTATGAGTGTGTCTGTGTGTGTGTGTGTGTGTGGGGACAACGTACGACTCCCGTTCAAGAAAACTCAAACTGTACGGACCACAAGAGGTCCTGAAAGAGATAACCTTTAAGACGTTCGGGGTCAAACACGTCGCACGACACCACAAATGACCGATGTTTACACAGTGGACAATGCAACCCGGGACAGAGAAAAGAGTAATCAGACATTCTAAGTCTCCTTATCACGAAAGTTGGAACGTCTGTATTTTTCTTTACGTCCATACCCGTAACGGTAGAAACTGTGTGACACTAGTAGGTCTTCTGGGTCTTGTTCAGGTATAAAGGTGTAATTCAAAGAGCAGAACTACTTTCGTGTAAGTTGTGAGAGTATCGTCATCAGAACCTGGTGATACTTATACAGAAACTTTGAAGTAAGTAACTGACGTCAAACCTTTGTGCCCAGAGATTTCTGGACCCAAATTGCATACGTAACAAGGAGTGAAAACGCAAATACTTTTTACATTATGTATAAAGGACATCTGTAAAATCTTTTAACTCCGTTAAATCTTCTTCTTATACTCGTAATAAACATTACGGTAGTGTGTCTCTTTTGACGTAAATTAATAGCCAAGAAAGGGATACGTTTACGTATCTATATATATAACAAGATGTGAGGTAATTTAAAAAAAAAGTGAATTGCTTTGTAACTCTCGTCGAAAGGTTTAATGACTCTTAAGAAACTGTTTTTGTAAAAATTTTAAGCAAAAAGAACCTCTTCTCACCGAAATGTCGCAACGCAACCAAAGACGGTATGTTGTTACACTGAATCGATATTCATACACACATATATATATATATATATATGTGTGTATATAGGGGAGAGAGAACTTGGAGAGAGGGTGGGGTAGGGGTGACGTCGGGAGACCCAACAGTGTCTCGGATCTCCCAACTCAAGTTGGGAGTGTCCAACTCGAGGGACATAATATATCGTTGAAGGGTGATCGATATATAAAATGTGTATCATTACATATACAACTGTCATTGTAAAACTAACGGAAGTTAAACAGTTAACGTTCACAGACAGTTTTACATGAATTATTCAGTGGATAAGACTTATAAATCTAACAAAGATCAAAAGACGGCAGTTTTTTATACAACATTATTTACACGAATAAGGTCTTAAGACCACGTGTATTTACTGAGACAAATGGACATCCTATAAAAGGATCATAGTCTTGAGAAAAAAAAAACGTCTCTCTTACGTTTTAACATTTCTAAAAACGTGTACGATTAAAATACTTAGTTTGTACAATTTTATTTATTTCTACACCACCTACTCCTCAATTTTTATTGACTATCAACCTAGTGTCAAATCCACTAGAAGTTTTGGACGGAAAAGTAATAACAGATGAAAACCTCTTCCTTTACGTTGACTGAGGTCATAAGAACGGACCTCTTAGGTTACCTGCCTCCTCGAACCACCCGATGTCAGGTGTCCAACGTTTCTCAGCCTGTGATGACTCGCTGAAGTGAACGTGAAAGTGAAAACCCATCCCTCTCATTGAGCTTTCCCTTTCAAAAATTGTAATAACATGTAATCAAACAAATGTACCTTTCGTATATAATAATACAATTTACTTAATTATGTACTAGAAAAACTTTATTAATAACTGAGTGTTTCAACGTTTTTATCGTGTCTCTTCGGGACACATGGGAAGACGGTCGAAAGGGCTTTCCATTGTAGAATGATTTGATATTGTGTAATAGTTTTGGTCCTTTAACTGTAACCCTAATAAGATAATTCTTCTAACGTCTCAAATGAGTCTAAAGTGATTAAAAATCAATGTAAGTGACACAAACACACACACATACACACACACAGATAAACATCAAGGGACTTTAGAATAGTGTACACCTTTTGACACATGAGTGGTGTCAGTGACGTTCCCTTGAGGACCCTCTTAGGAGATATTAGTAGGGAAGGGCAAGGGGTTGTGGGTCGTTGGTGACTAGATAAGAGGTAGAGATATTAAAACAGTCGAAATTTTACGATGTATTTACCTCAGTACGACGACGACGATTCAGTGAAGTCAGCACAGGCTGAGACACGCTGGGGTATCTGCCGTCGGGTGGTCCGATGGGGCAGGGACCCTAAGAGGTCCGTTCTTGTGACCTCACCCAACGGTAAAGGAAGAGGTTTTACCTCAGTATGAACCCGTAAATAACGCTTTGCGTCTTCGAATTTGTTGAGATCTTTTATATAGGATCCAATGACAACTGATAAACTGATAGTCCCAACAACAGTACCCCTAGTCTTCCCTCTCTATCGAGAACCTTTACTACTTTTGTGTTTTTTTACGGACTTTCAACCTTTACATGAGATAAGTGAAATCATAGAGATCATAGTACCTACCATAAGTAATACACATCGTCGGATATACCTTGTCACTGACTGGTCAGTCTCGTCTGCGGTCGACATTTACTAACCGTGTCGAGACGGTCACCTGTGTCGACACAGAGGTGGGACGGATCATGCACCATGTCAAGTCAAGTCATCGAGTCAGTACAGGCTGAGACACTGGGGTACTTAGCGTCGTGCGGTCCGGAGGGACAGGTAGTGGTTGAGGGCCTCAAGTAAGTCTAAGTGCAGGTAGCTCAATCACTACGGTAGGTCGGTAGAGTAGGAGACAGCAGGGGAAGAAGAGGACGGGAGTTAGGGAGGGTCGTAGTTTCAGAAAAGGTTACTCAGTCAAGAAGCGTACTCCACCGGTTTCATGACCTCAAAGTCGAAATCGTAGTAAGGAAGGTTTCTTTAAGGTCCCGACTTGAGGAAGTCTTACCTGACCAACCTAGAGGAACGTCAGGTTCCCTGAGAGTTCTCAGAAGAGGTTGTGGTGTTAAGTTTTCGTAGTTAAGAAGTCACGAGTCGGAAGGAGTGTCAGGTTGAGAGTGTAGGTATGTACTGGTGTCCTTTTTGGTATCGGAACTGATCTGCCTGGAATCAGCCGTTTCATTACAGAGACGAAAACTTATACGACAGATCCAACTAGTATCGAAAGGAAGGTTCCTCATTCGCAGAAAACACGGACCGTTTACCAGAATCAGTTGAGTCGTACGATATTGTTTTTATGATGCACGAACCGTTGAATCTGTTGTTTGTAAATAAAGAGTGTCAAAACCTCCGACTCTTCAGGTTTTGGTTCCACGATCGCACGACCGCAGACCACTCCGGGGTGAAAGACCAGACGTCTGACGCACAAGAACGACACAGGAGAGTACCGTCTCTCGTTCGCTCCTTCGTCCGAGAACACAGAAACGAATATTTCTACGAGTAGGGTCAGCACTCCCGAGGTGTGAGTACTGGATTAATAGAGTGTTTATTGGACGGAGGATTGTGATAGACCAACCTCCAAGCCCAAAGTTTCATACTTATACTCCCCCTTCCTATGATCGTAACTCAATAAAGTTCCACGGTTTATTTACATACAAACTTACTTACTCCGTATAGGTGTGAGGAAATACCTAGGAGAGCGGGAACAGGGACTCAGACGGAGAGAAGACCCACCATAAGAGTGGGAGGTCGGTCTAATCCGACATCGAGAAAGCATCGAGACCTTCAGCAACATGGTTTGGGCCCCCGTCATTGGGAGTCACAATACGTGATTTTATTTCTTTAGGTTAGATACGACCCAGGAGGGCGAAGGTACCTGGAATTTAAGTTAAAAGACAACAGTTCTTTTTACTAAGGTCTTTATGCTGGTTCTAGGTCTGCTCTTCTTATCTTTTTCTTACACCTTAAGTTAGTCTCTTGTTTCTGTAAGTAACTTAGGTTAACTCCCTATTTTCTTCAGACGCAGTTGAACTAATTTCCACGTCTTAAAGGAGGTAGTTTTACTCTACTACTTACCAAATGTACTCGAATATTATTTTTAACCCACTTCCACATTGAAGTTTATATAAGATCTTTCACACACCATACGTCTCGACACTTTGACTCGAGGTCGACCTTCTTGGCCCGTTCGCAGGGACGACTATATGGTGTGTCAAGAGTTGTTAATACTTTTTTAGTCGCACAAGTGGACCTCTAAGTCGAAACTTTCCGTACTATGGGTCTAGGACACAGAACCATAACTTACACTGTCTCTTTATTTACACAGGACTCGGAGACCGGATTCCTTACACCGAGTGGACGATCTCATTTTGAAAGGAGGAATTAATCCTTGTCCTGGAAAGTCGGGTACGTTCTACAATTTCCTTCGTCTCTCTACTACTTTACTCGGTCAGAAGTATGGGAATTACGAAAACACATTCAAATCCTTACGTAGAACAGTGGTAATTAAAGTAAACAACAATTTCCAAAAACTTTATCAGATTGTATAGTCTCAATAGACTGTTTAAGTGGAACTCTCAAAAATAAACCACACACATCAATTACAATTTACACAATAAAACTCTCCTCATTTTCTTAAACCAACACAAACATTTAACCAAAACTTAAAACTCTCTTCGTGCACTGTACCGACTAGTAGGGAAGGAACAGTCTTGTGAAGGAAGTGGATCAACGACCCTAAGACGAAGTGAGCACTGGAGAAGAACTAAGGAACGATCAAGAAGAAGGAGAAGGGTTGAAGTTCAAGTTCACGGGCCCTGAGTCGGAACCTGGGTAGAAGGGAGAGAGGGATTAGAGTTGGGTGTAGTACCAAAATTTGTGGTGTCTTCATGCCTACCGAGGTCTTACGTGCATAGACCGACCTAGACACAGGACTTGAGGACTGAGTCTAGAAGCAGACGAGCGACTGTAGGGAGGGACCGTAGTTTCGGAGACCTTGAAATGGAGCGATTTCAGTTTGAGTACTAAATAGTGGCGGTGGTGGGGTAGTGTGGGGCCACTGGATAAAGAGAGGCCCGAAAGGGTAGAATCCTCGATCGTCGAGAAGGAAGATCAACGAGTCCGGTCTTCAGAACAGTGGTAGGTCCTGAGAAGAAGAACGTTTTATATAGACCAGATGGATATTTAAGTAAATCACGACGAAGGTTTATTTAACGTCCTCCTATACCGTTGGGTGAGGTCATAAGAACGGACTTTTTAGGGTGCCTGTCTCCTTAGACCGTCCGATGTCAGGTACTCCAGTGGTTCTCAACCTGTACCGACTCGTGTGTATGTGTGGTTTATTTATTAAGTATTGTAAGAGTGGTAGAGGTGGTAGAAGGTGGTACCAGTGTGGTTCGGAGGTAGCGAAGAGTGAACCTAGTCACATCGACAGTTCCTTGACCAGAAGGAAGGAACGGGACTAGGGATGTGTCGGCACTCTTGGGAGGTTACTGACGGTCACGCGGTTCGTTTTTTTTTTTGGAATGTCATGGACGTTCGGAGGTCCACTAGAAAACTATCTCTTTTAAATTTTCTTTTTCTTTTTATCTCCCGTACTTATTTTCATATCGTTATAGAGTTAGTCACTTCTTGAAGGTAAATCACCAAGTCTAGGACTTCTTCGTGAATCTACATTGGGTCCGGATATTAATCTTTAGACGTTGTACTCAGGTTTACAGGACTGAAGACCTCGCCTAAAAAAAAATAGGAGATCTGAGACAACTCATTAATATAACGAGACACGAAAATAAGGAGATCGCTTGAGTCGGTGTAAAATTTGCTTGTCAGTATCTGCACCTTAACCGTGTCCCTCAGTCCTTTTCATTGTGTCCCGAATGAGTCGTATAAACTCAAATGCCTTTACGATTTAGTATCTGCGAGGTGACTACAGGGAGACAATTCTGGACAAATATTTCTGGAATAAAGTCGTGGAAAAACAGATCTAAATGACGACGACTTCTTGTCTCAAGAATTTAAGGTGCCACGAGTCGTGGACGGTTCCTGAATTTAGACTAGCGACAAGCGTTGTAGGGTTATAGTGTAGGAATGGTTCGTTCTCTTCGTAGTCAATAACAATCTTGTTGAGCAAGAAAACTTGTCTGTGACGACCCGTAACAGTGTTTCGTACTCGGGACCTGCCGACTGCCTGTCAAGTCAAAAGTCTGTAGTCAGTAGAAAATACAGTGAACTCGGAAGTCTGAACTTCAGTGTCCGGCTTCCTGTATCGTAGGTCTGTATAGGATAACGGACGATTTCTTTGTCTCGTTCTAGACAACACTACAGTCTCCAAGAGTAAAAGAGATTTTCAAACGACGCTTACAACCAGGGTAACCTCCACCGTCCGTCCCAGTCCTCCTCCGTGGTAGCTACCTGAGTCTTTCGTTTGTCTCCCGGAAGGGATTACCAGGTTACCGATTCTGAGACACGAGGATTACGTCCCCGGGGTCCAAACTAGGGACTAGTTCCTTAGAGTGTACAACGTTGATTCTGGACCGTGTCGGTGTATCTGTTTATTGATTTATACTTTTGTTCTTTCGTTCGTCTACCCTCTCTTTTACCTTCGCCAAGGTTCATCTCCCTCTTCATCATGCAACAGACCGCAGGCCACCTCTTCGGACCTGCACGGCCTCTCACACGACTCTTCAGTCTTCAGTCTCGGAGTCTTCTACTTTTGGTGTCCTCGTCTGGTCTTTTGGTAGGAGACTCATCGCTTGACACCGTGAATAGAGACAGGGACCCTAATCCCCGGTCCCAAGTTCCTAATTACGATTTATTCCGTCAGCTAACGAAACACCCTTTAATCTCATAAATCTTTTTCGACACACGACTGTACTATTCTTTCCCGGGAGTGGAGGGGTAGAGAAACCCCCGTCCTCTCGACTGTTTTTCACCCTGGTCGAGAACACAAATACTTGTGTCTGATGTCCGGTGAGTGAGTCAAGTGACAGTCTTGACTCGCGAAGTAAACGGATAGAGTCACTAAAGAAAGTCGTAGTTCTTACCTATTCTAAAGGGGGTTAGTGCCCTCATTTTTCACTCCAAGTCCTTGCAATTTATTGAAAGGGTAGCGATCAAACTCGGAACTGAAATTTAGGTATTTGTAGTTGAGGTTTTGGGGTACGATTTTGTTGTATGATCTAAACTGTTACACATTTGTATAACCCTTCTTACATTTCCAGTAGACAAAGACAAAAGTCTAAGGTCAGAGACCTAATGAAGTCCGAAGACTCTTTTAAAAACTACCAGACAACGTTTTTAATCCTTTCATTCCGGTTCCAATACTTTAAAATTACCTTAGTTTAAACGAGTCGAATCTTTGGGAAAAACAAGACTACAACACAGTAAGAAAGGAAGATCCAGGGACTTTTGACTGGACGGAAATTACTTTTCTAAAATTATTACCATCCTAAAAACAATTACATGAATCTTTGGATTTTTGAACCGTTGGAGTACAACGGTGAAGGGTACAAAAAAGTTAACTCTTTAGGTTTCAAACACCCTGGTCACTGGGTCAAAATAGACGATGAGTCGTCAAGAGGTGTTCTCTGAATTTTCTACCGGTTGATTCAAAACAAAAATTCAAGTAAGGAAAAAAAAAAAAAAAATTGTTTCAGGAACGAGACAACCCTTTTTCTAGGAGGAAAGAAACTTAATGTCAGACAGAAATAGATTAGTTACCATGTTGTCTCTCATTCTTATACGACATTCTGAACTTCCGGTGCACACTCTCACCTGTGGTGCACGTTAGGGTAGGAAGGAGACAATCTTTGTTACTACCCGACTCATTATAAGGTAACATATATACATGATGTACAAGAAATAGGTAAGTAGATGACGACTCCCTGAACATCTGACAAAGGCACACGCCACTTGAGACCCCGTGTACACAGAAAAACTCAATACTAAAAGAGTCTCATATACGAGTCACTTTATCAGTCTTTCTCCTTATTTTTATAGTATAAAATTGTATATATATACTTTAGATCTTTTTACCATATCTACTTGGATCAACGTCCCGTCCTTATCTCCGTGTCTGTATCTTTTGACTGAACACCTGTGTGACCCCCCTCCTCTCCCACCCTGTCTAACTTTCTCATCGCAACCGCATGTGTGTGATGGCACACACTTTGCTTATCGAGCACCCTTCGAAGGCTTATTGTGTCCCTCGAGTCGAACTGCGAGACACTACTGGATCTCCCGACCCTACTCCCTTTACCCTCTCTCCGAGTTTTTCTGACCCTTTGTACGTATGTATACCGACTAAGTGCTACAACATATCGTTTTTGATTGTGTTGTAATATTTCGTCAACATGGGGTTATCAACAAAATTACTTTATTTTTTCCTTAAATACGACCCCTTAAGGGACCGAAGGGTCACCAATCCTGAGACACGAAGGTGACGTCCCCAGTGCCCAAACTAGGGACCAGTTCCTATATTCTAGTTACTACGAGTCGGTTTTTTTTTTCTTTTTTTCTTTAATAAGACAAACGAACAGATAACTGATAGAAGGGACGGGAGGTAATTCACAGTCGAAGTACTCTCGTCTCTGGAAAGGTGTCGGAGATCCTGTCACGGACCGTGTCTTCACCGGTCAGTCATAAACTTTTTGTACTCACCGAACAGTTATGTCTGTAAGTTATTTATAAACGAGTCAAACCTTTCCGATTAAGTAGACGAACTATAAGCAAGTTTATAACCTTATAAACTTCAATCGAAAGTACAAGGTTTATACAGAAGGAAATGAGTATAATGTTTAATAGTCAGGGAGCTCAACGAACGGGACACTATCCCAAAAGTCTGAGAACGACCACTAGACAGAAAACGTGGTTGAGGTCTCGTATGTACTTCAAGGATTTCGTAACGGGATTTTCGATTTCTGTCCTGTGGTACCCTGAACCGATTCCGGTCGAGGTCCTCCAGACAAGGGAGAGACTTAGAGTAATACACCGAATTCACAAGTAAAAATTTCAGTGTAGTATACCAGTGGATAATTCGAACATCAACTACTGTAGGAGATACAGAACCCTTTCACTTGAAGATCTTAAGAATTCAGAAAGAACGTAAGAAGAAAAAAAAAAATTAAATAACCTCATGTCAACGAAACGTTACAACACAAAGACGACATGTCGTGTCACTTAGCACACACACACACACACACACACACACACATAGAGGAGAGAAAAAACCTAAAGGAAGGGTAAATCCGATGGTGTTCCGTAACTTATCTCAAGGGACTCGATAAGTCAACCAAGAGTAATCAATAAACACAATGTGTCATCACACACACACAGTTGGGGTAGTGGGTCAAGTAGGGTGGTGGGGGGAAAGGGAGGAACCACAGGCGTACGAACGAAAGATTCAGACACAGAGACAAAGACGAAACTTCTATCTACTCCGGTTTAGAAGTGGTAAACTGCTTTGAATTGTAAATGCGGGAAATATAGAGTAACACTCAAAACCGGATGACTCTAGAAATGTAGAACCGAAAAGAAAAAAAGTAAGTAAGTCGGTTATTAATGACTCTTAGGTACCGGACTGCCGGGGCAGAGGTTTCGGACGGAGGGGAGACGGAAACACAATGACGACTAAACAGTGACGGGACTGGACGATGTCGGGGGTCTCAACTGTAGAAGATTACGTGTGAGGACACTAACCATCAAGTTAGTCGATATTTGGGAGGTGGAAGGTAACAGTAGACCGGGAGGGACCTAGAATCCTATCTTAGTCTCTACCAAAACAAGCGAGAACTAGAGTCCTAAAATTGACACCGGAACCCTTGTCTCGTTTGACAAGTGATTTGCCTACTCTGTCTACCACTGGATGAGCTGACGAGTACAGTCGGAGGAGGTGTTCCTACGAGTGGAATATTATATGTACGAATTACGTCTTAGTCCAGTATCTTTTGTTTGAATACGAATAGTTTCCCCTTTCTACCCCCCATCCCACTCCCTATTTAATCCTTAAGCCCTCATTGTATATGTGTCATGGCGAATGTGTTGTCTATTTGGTGTCCTGGCTGACACGTCGTGTCCCTTAATATGAGCCCTAAAACATTATTGTAAATACCCTTTTCTTAGACTTTTCCTTATATATACACACGTACACATATATACACTTAGTGAAATGTGGACTTTGATTGTAATGTAACACTTAATTGATATGAAGTTAAATTTTGTTTTACTTCTTTTTTTTTTTTTTTCCGTCTTAGTCCGGGGTAGCGGGAAGGGTCTACGGGACCTGACTCGGTAGAGACCAGAGTGGGGCCGGGATCGGGTCGGAGAGTCGAAGTCACTTCAACGACACGAAAACTCTAGAGCAAGACACGGTCTGAGAGGCTCCTGGAGTTAGCTAGGAACGTTGTCGGGTATTTCATGTCCATGACAATAGTAGCGGTAAAGTGTTTACTCCCTTGTCTCCGAGTCTCGTCAGTACAGTGAGTGGGTTCCTACTCGCACCCCCTCTACCTCGACCAATACGGGGTCGGACGGGTTGAGGTGTCTTGTGTGGAGACGGAGACTGTGTCCTCGGAACCCCAGTTCCGGACCGACCGAAAACGGCGTCGTAGAAGTGTGCCCCGACGGGACTTTGGGAGAATAGGGAGGTGGTACGAAAATCGGTGGCACTGTGGGTCTAAGAGGTGACCCAGGAAATGTACGTAAAGAGTGAGTTGGAGGATGTTCCCGCGAGAACAATAGTCACAAACGTATAGTCCTTTACCTCTTTTAGTGAAAGGGTTTTAGTTATACGATAGATAGTGAGAGTGCCGAGGTCCTTGGCTGAAATGAGAGAAGTAGAAGGACACAGAATCAAGAGACAAGGTTCATAAGGGGCTGTGACGAATACCCTAGTGTCCTAGGAGTGTCTTTACCCAAATTGTACTGAGTCGATCTGAGACATTTCGTCACCTTGAAGTACTAGTAGTGTAAAAAAACCAGACTTAAAGTAAAATAAATAAAGAACCGACGCAACACACCGTACTCCCTGGAATCAAGAATCAAGTCGGTCCCTAGCTTGGACGTGGCGGACGTCTCAGAATTGGTGACCTGGTGGTCCCTTTGGGACCACTGAAAGGGAACTGAACATTAACATCGTCCAGTCATTGACTGTCTTTACGTAATATTTTTTGTTAATTTTTCTTCTATCCTTTTAAGGTTTACAGTAGGGTATCTCTCGGTTGGATATCAACACAAAGTCCGTTTCGTTTCACTTTTCTTAGACATAACACCTTCCTGGACTCTCGTCCCCCCTACAATAGAAGTAAGTCACATAGAGTATGAGGTAAACAGTCATTAAATAACTGACGACTGTTAAAGCTTGCTTCAACAGTTCACCTGACCCAAGGGGTCTACCGCGATTACAATTCCTTGGGTAGACGGTTACGTCCTCTGTATTTTCTGTGCTCAAGGTAGGGGCCCAACCCTTCTAGAGGACCTCCTCTCGTACCGTTAGGTGAACGGACCTCTTAGGGTACCTGTCTCCTCAGACCGTCCGATTTCAGATACCCCAGCGTTTCTCAACCTGTGTTCTCACACTCGTTGAATCGTGTGTGGGTGCAGGTTACCTAACTTTGTTAAAGTGTTGCAATGTCTTAGACACCGTGTCTCAAACAGAAATGACAGGGCCCAAGTAAAGAACTAAGAAGATGAAGCTCTAGTAAGAGACTGTAGTCGTCGGAACGTTTAGAGACCAAGGGGTCACTAGCATTATTTTTATTTCCGAAAAATAATACACTCCCTTCTTAAAAAGATCGTAGGGGAAACGAAGAGGAGGTTCTAGAAGGCTGTACCATCACTGTCAATCTCCAACAAGCCGTTAGGGCCATGGGTGGACCTCGTAGCGAGGTAGTCTCGAACCGTTACACGAACTTCTGTACTCGGAGCCAGAGTCACCTCTGTCACTCCGCCCCTTATCCCTGCCCAGGAATCGTCGGGGCCCTTCCACTATTTTGGTGGTGATGAAATAGAAAGAACACAAGTGTTCGGTGCATCGTAGAGGTCGAAGCCTTGTCGAAATGTCGTTCTGTCGGTTGTGATTGGCACGTGGATATCTCGGGACTCGATCCATGGGTTCACGCCACTACTCCTCGTCCACGAGGTCGGGACCTCCTCGACTACCATCTGGTCGTCCCTCCGACCCTGGGTCCGTCTAGTAAAGTCGTAGTAGCCAGAGTGCCCTCCGTTTACCCGACCTACGACACACTCATGACTCCTTCCGGAGCTCCAAGACCCCTGTGAAGGACTTCCTCCATTAAGGACTCAACTCAGACCTTCTTATTTATTTTCCTCCTTCTCCTCTGGTAAGGTCACACTCACTTGTCGCACCTCTTTTGACGTCTCTGGACTTTGTAGGGTAATTCGTACGCGAATCAGTAGGTCAGTACAGACTGAGAAGCTCTGGGGTATCTGACATTGGGTGGTCCGAGGAGACAGGTACCCTAAAAGGTCCGTCCTTAGGACTTTACTCAACGGTAAAGGAAGAGGTCCCCTAGAAGAACTCGGTTCCGGACTTCGACCCAGAGGACGTAACGTCCGTCTGAGAAATGACAGACTCGGTGATCCTTCGGGACACTAAAAGGGAAAGTGAAGTCAAATGTCAGACGGAATGCGGTGACGCACACACAAGTCCGCGAGTCAGCACAGGTCGAGAAACACTGGGGTGCCTGATATCGGGCGGTCCGAGGAGACAGGTACCCTAAAAGGTCCGTCCTTATGACCTCACGCAACGGTAAAGGACGAGGTCCCCTAGAGGGGCTGGGTCCCTAGTTTGGATGCAAGGAACGCAGAAGTAACCGTCCACCTGACAAATAGTGGGTAATTCGTGTCCATCGATGCCTTGAGAAGATAGTAGACTCACGTCTCCTCCTTGGTCCTCTCTACCTCTACTTGGACCTCTTCAAGTCCCTCTCGCAACGAACGGTAGAAGGGCACCCTATGTCTAAAATAGAACACCGGTGTCCCTCAGAAAGTTTGCAACAAAAAAGAAAATTTATAACAATCCGTCACAAACGGATTGGAAGTAGGAGACCGAAAAACAAGAGGTAAAGGAGTTTATTAAAGGACGGAGATCTTAAAACTAAGCAAACGTACAGAAGTATTCAAACGTAAAGAATGAAGGGACATGGCCAACCTCAGACGAAAAAGGACGAACCTATAATAAGTATCACTGTCTTTTCCACGTGTAATCCTCGTTCCACAACCTCGGAGAAAATAATTTACGTCAAGGAACCGTAACACATCCTACACCGAATAAGAGTCTAACCCACGGGTGAATAAAGACCCCTCAACCCAGAGAGAAGACATAAAAGGAACCCAACCTTAACAAGAGGACACAAGTTTTATATGTAGTTGTTTAAAAAAACTTCGGTTCATCAACCATCTTTTTGTGATCTCCTTAAAACAAATGCTAAAAATTTTTACAAAATGGTTCCTTTTAAGGTGTGTACATCTTTCATTTGTCTTATACATACACTTGGGGAACATTGAAAGTAGGTCGAAGTTGTCAGTAGTCGCACGACGCTTAGAATAAAGTAAGTATTGAGGTGGGTGCGAAGTGATCTACCAAAAAAGTCACGAAATAAACGTTCCATTTTAATGTTTAACCATGTAACATGATCACATATAAACAACTTTTCTTGGGGTGTATATTCACATATGAGTGTCGAGTTTGGGTATAACAGGTTCCCAGTAAACATTATCTAAGAAACATGACAAACTTGTGACGACCAGGGATCACCAGTCACAGACGGGACCATCGAACTCCAGCCACTCGTTTAATGGGATGTTTGGGTACAGACGGTAGATCACCGGTATCGCTCATTAAAGTAAGACCTGGAGTTCCTCTTTCTAAAGAAAATGTTTCCGAAAAAAGTATTGTACAAAGGTCCTCCGTTAACATTACTTTATGGACGAAAGGTAAAGGTATGTGTATCACAGCATAAGTAGATGTCGAACTTAAATAAAACCGTATCATAAGATCTGTTGAAAGACACATCAGAGTAAAATGAATTTTAGGGTCCCACTGATATCGTATAAAATTTGGTTTAGTGCGGGAACGCGTGAAAATAATTATCTTGGTGACATCCACTCGTTACACTAAAAAGATTTGAGTGGACCTCCAAAAAACAAACAAAAAAAAACGACCCAACCGTGGTAAACGCGTATGCGACAACATAACCGAACTCAAGTCCCCTCGTGTTGAACAAAAGTAAGAAAACTGTTGACACTAGACGAGCTCCCCCTTATAAAGACACGGTGGTATCGAATGACTCCCCAGGTCCTGAGTCATCTGACACCAAAGGTAATGAAGATCTCTCCTCGATCTCTTACCTTTAGGGTAAAATTAACCCTTGAGAACGATGCACCCTCCATGATAAGATCCATCACCAGATCCATAAATTGTTTCTTATACATAGTAAACCCGCAATCGTCTATGTGTGACGACATATATTTTATCTATTGGTTGTCACCGGATGACATATCGTGTTCCTTGATATGAGTTATAGAACATCATTGGATATTACCCTTTCTCAGACCTTTTCTTATATCCGACGATGACGACGATTCAGCGAAGTCAGCACAGGTTGAGACACGCTGGGGTATCTGTCGTCGGATGGTCCGAGGGGGCAGGGACCCTAAGAGGTCCGTTCTTGTGACCTCACCCAACGGTAAAGGAAGAGGTCACGTACTTTCACTTTTCACTTTCACTTCAGTGAGTCAGAACAGGCTGAGAATCGCTGGGGTACCTGACGTCGGATGGTCCGAGGAGGTAGGTACCCTAAAAGGTCCGTTCTCATGACCTCACCCCACGGTAACGGAAGAGACTATATATGTATATTCATATATGATATATATACTTATATATATAGTATATATATATATATACCCGAAAAGTATATATACCACGATCACCATTTCTTGGGCGGACGGTTACGTCCTCCACATTCTCTCCGAACAAGTTAAGGACCCAACCCTTCTAGGGGACCTCCTCTCGTACCGTTAGGGGAGGTCGTAAGAACGGACCTCTTAATGATACCTGTCTCCTCGGACCACCCGGAATCAGGTATCACAACGTTTCTCAACCTGTGTTGACTTCGTCGAATCGTATGTGTGTACGTAGAATATATATTCTTAGATAGATATATATATAGTATATAAGAATATAGATATATTCTTAGATATATATAGTCATTCTTAGATACCTTATATATAAATATACACACACATATATATATATGTATACATATATATGTTGACTTAGTGAAACGACATGTGGACTTTGATTGTGTTGTAACATTTAGTTGATATAAAATTAAATTTTTTCTTATAGTAAATTATGTGGGTCAGTGGAAAATTCTTTCCCTACTAAGGATAAAGGTCAAGTGTCCAACCAGTCAGTCTCGTACCTCTTCAATTTACTTAATAGGACCTACACTTATTGATAACGTTCCGCTAGACTACGGGATGTCAGGGATAGGAGTTTGAGTGATATGACGGAGGGTGTACTCGTCTATTTTTAACCTTTACCATACAATCTTTTGTATTCGAGTACGGAGACCATCCGATAAATGGAACGACCTATCAACGAAGTCGGTTCACCAGGAACTTTTGTATTGAAACTGTCCAGTCTACTTTACACGGGTTTTCTTGAACCTATCCTGTTGACATACGATAGTGGGGACTAAGTTCTACTTGTCCTACATAACTGGAACTAACTTAAATTAATGACCTTACACCGGTGTCGTCTCTCTCCTTAAAGACATACGTGACTCGAAGGATTACCAGTATCGTCTGTAGTGACCTTTGAGTGCCGTTTATTTCGAGAAACGGATATTTCGTCCTGACCTTATGGGACATGTTTATGACATATTTGTTTGCGAGCTATGGGGTTTTGTGTCAAGTTGAACATGAAGACAAGAGGTGGACCCAAACATCTGCCTTGTGTTTAGGTACAAGTAAGAATGACCAAAGTACATAATAATCGACCGAAAGTCAAATATCTCAGATTAAGGTCCTTGGCCTCTTTTCGCTGTCTACTCTCTTGGCTCGATCTTCTCGTCAGAATTGTCGACCTTTAACCACGGGTCTCTCTAATTCCCCGAACGGGTTCCAGTATGTCAGGTAATCACCATCTTGACCTTACTCTTAAGACCAAAGGCCTGAGAGGTAAGTTTTCTTAACACAATAAACATGATGAACGGTAAGACCTAATAAGAAAGACGACAAGTGTCGTGTCTTTAGGGTTGTCGTCTTATGTAGTAGACGGAGAGTTGTAACAGACTTTAGAAAATCCCTTACCCTACCTCGTTCTGTATCCTTTTACGTAAGTATATATATATATATATATATATATACATGAAGTAACTGATAAAGTCATAAAAGTTGTAACGGTACAAAATCACACTTTATTAACTTTTATACTGAGGTCCAGAGAATCTCTGTTCTTTAAAGACTCCCATCTATTATAACACTGATATAAGAAATATCACAAAAAGGTCCGTGTCTTCATGGTGAAATGTACAAATAAATGAATGAGAATAACATATCGTAACTAGACGTTCAGTCGAAGACGAGGTAAATTATTACTACCATAAAATAAGAATAAATTTTGTTGATTATAACAAATCAAGGGTTACCTATTTCGGAAAAAGGTCCGTAATAGAGAAATGTGGAAGTATCGTTAGGATGATTTGTTTTTCCTGTCCTCCTGACTTAGGGGTAAAACGTCTAGCTTTTAGTTTAATGTTTTCCTAATGCACAGTGTCGACTAATTGGTCTGAGTCAAGTGAAATGAGGATGTAGTCACAAATACGAGTCGGAGAGGTCGAGACCAAAAGAGGACGTCTCTCAAAGTCTTAGGAGACGTTCCGAACAATTCGTGGTTACCGACCCAAGACGGAAGTCTCAACCACCAAATCGTTCAGACCTCACCCCCGGGTCCTTAGACGTAAAGACTGTCCAGGGGTCCGTTACGACCTGACCCCTTGTATGAACCTCTTGGTGTCGAGATCTCGAAACGGTATTGTAAAAACTTGTAAACCGTCTATTAGTTAGGGAAGAGACACTATGACTTTCAGCTTTCTGAGACTTTCGATTTGCAAAAGGGGACTTCCAAACACGTTAGAGTAAACCGTCGTTTCGGGCCGGACTTGACTCCACTCCGATAAATATAAGAAAGAAATAGGGGACCACACTGTCATATATGACAAACGACGTCTTTGTAATTACGTAACCTAATGACCCCCACGGAGTCTGGAAAGATCCGCCACAAGGAATCGTCTGTGTGACATTAAGGAAAATCTTAGACTTTTTGGGACTTTGGGTTTTGTGTAAATCACGGCTTCTAAAGTCTATTCCCTGACATGTAAACATGAGTGGACTGTTTTGCCTAACACGAGAAACGAAACCTACAACGTTTTTACGGTAAAAATCCATCGGTGTTTTCCGATGTATGAAGTTGAATATGGAAAACTCTGTAGAAAAACCTTTCCACAAAGTTTTCGAAGACAGGAAATCTTTTCGACGTCGGACGACTAGACATTCCTTTTCCTAATCCATCAGGAAGGGGGTCAGTGGACCCTTTTTGGGTTCCAGTACCACTAGACTTTACCTATACAGGACTTCGAATTAATATAAATATCCTTGTGGTAGTTATTCCTGTTACTACGAAACCTGGTCCGAGTGAGACTTCGAAACCAAAAAATGGACCCTTACCCTACGACACTTCCGACGTCCAAACCCACTCCTCCTTCCTCTCCTCCCGAGTCAGTAAAATAAATTATTACTCAGTCCGACTTTAGTACTCTGTCAATAAGTCTAGAGGGTTTGCAGTAAAGTAAATTTACTCTTACGAAGAATCTCGATAATATTTTGGTATTTTTCGTATAAGTAGTCCTTTGTGGTTGTACCTAACATTGACCTAATATACTTTAACGGACTCGATTTTACTCAATGTCTCGTTTTTTATCAAATTTGGGAGTGTTAAGTAAATAGACCTCGAACCTCAAAACAGAAGGTAAGGGTCTTAGTAGCCCTAAACACCGGTGACTTACCTCCATCCACACCAGGGGTCGACACGAAAGGTCTTCGGGGGAGAAAGGGTCTGTCACGGGATGTCTGGGTCTCAAGTAGCACAAGTCTCTGACTGTTAGTCTCTAACACACCTCTCGTTACACGGACCTTCGTCAGTGACAGAGGGAGGGTCCTCCTTTCACTGAGAAACGATGGACACAAAGACAGAAAAAAAAAAAAAAGATAAATAAAAATTCCCAAAAAAAATAAAAACCGACACGGTGTTCCGAACACCTTATCATTAAGTACCCGGTCCCTGTCTTGGGTACGGGGGACGTCGACTTTACATCTTAGAATTGGTGAACCTATCGGTCCCTTCTGTATGGATACAAAGACCGGGTCCTCCCAGGAACGGGGACATTCTAGACGGGAGAACCTGTGAATTAAGAGACCCAGAGCTAAAGAGTAAGTAGATGAAAAGATAAAAGATCTAGGCACATATGAGAAGCTACTCCCAGTCTTGACTTAACTAACTAACCAGAGGTAAACAGGTGACAGGAGACCCTCGGGATGAAACATGTAGTCCGGTGGTTAAGTTTGTCAACCTGAGAGACTCGTGAAATCAACGTCTTGGAAGATCTATCTGGGTTTCTCATTAGAGAGGTTAAAAGGTTTTTCTAATTGAGAGGTGAGGTAGTTATGCTGTCCGGTCAATATTATCAAGTGACTTACAGAGGGGTTCTCCATATGGTTAAAACAAGAATTCTTTGAAGATCAGACCTAAACCAAAGAAATAAACCTCTATTCCAAAGTCTATAGGTTCGACTCGAGGCAAATCGTCTCGACGACGTCGGATCTAGACACGTGACGTCTTGTAGGACCTGGTACACTCACTGACTACGGGACTCCGAACTCGTCACATGTTGGACGTGTTGGTATATACCGTCGAGGAAAATAAAAAAATAAATAAAAAAAAGAAAAAAATTTAAAATTTTAGAAATTAAGAATGTACGCAAAGGTTTGTACTTGGGGGGAGGGTGGAGGGAGGGGTGTTGTAGAGAGACCCAGTAGGGGTACGTGGTCGGGGTTCGTTCGACGTGGGATGCAGTCTGTACCTGACCGCTAAGTTAAGAATGTACTGTCATATGTACAATCTTAAGGGTAAGAGGGTTTAGTAGGGTGGGAGAGGGAGAGGGAGACTCAGGTTTTCAGGTAATATGTGTAGACACAGAACAAAGGACAGAACGTATGTCCCAGCAGTAACGGTAGAAGGATTTAAGGTATATATACACAATCATATGACATAACCACAAAAAGAAAGACCGAATGAAGTGAGACATATTAGCCGAGGTCAAAGTAGGTAGAGTAGTCTTGACTAAGTTTACTTAAGAAAAATTGCCGACTCATTATGAGGTAACACATATACATGGTGTCGAAAGAATAGGTAAGTAGACGACTACCTGTAGATCCAACAAAGGTACAGGACCGATAATATTTGTCACGACGCTACTTGTAACCCCATGTACACAGAGAAAGTTAAGACCAAAGGAGCCACACATACGGGTCGTCACCCTAACGACCCAGTATTCCATCAAGATAAACGTTAAAAAATTCCTTAGAGGTGTGACAAGAGGTATCACCGACATGATCAAACGTAAGGGTGGTTGTCACATCCTCCCAAGGGAAAAGAGGTGTGGGAGAGGTCGTAAATAACGACCGTCGAGGAAAATCACAGAGTATGAAATACGTATTTTTAAGGTTCTTTCCCTGAAGGGACCATCAGGTGACCAACCCTGAAGTACGAAGGTGATGTCTCCCGTGTCCAAACTAGAGTACAACCCGTGAACGGTCCACGTCCTCCACGTTCAAACTAGGGACCCATCCCTTCTAGGGAATCTCTTCTTTTACGGTTAGGTGAGGTCATAAGAACGGATTTTTTAGGGTGCCTGTCTCCTCTGACCACCCGATACCAGGTACCCCAGCGTTTCTCAGTCGCTACTGATCGTGTGTACCCTTTCGATTCTAGGTCGTACAGTTTTATTTATTTGTTTAAAGTCAAGGAGAAATTTTTTTTTTTAAGGTTCTACTGTCCTGAGTAATCTCCTAGTTCAGGTATGTAGGGCTCTAGACACCCTAAATGTATTTAGGGTCCTATATTTATGAAGACATTTCGGACGTGCAGACAGACCTGTTCTAGTGGTAGTCTTCTGGTCTAAAGTTCGAGGTCTCCGGCTATCTGATACCATTGTTATCGTGGACGACAACGACAAAGGTTACCGAATCCGGGACCCGGTCCATAAGTAGTCGAAACGGTCTCGACAGTTTCGACTCACTACAAATAAGTCAACAGAAAGTAGGGTAAGGTAAGGGAGAGACATAAATGAGTGAGGTTTCTTCGGTAAATATTTACTGGTCGGAACTGACAAATATTTGTTTAGTCTTTTGGGTACCGTAGACCCCTATAATCGCTTACTTACCGGTGGTCGAATCAACGTTCTTTAGTTAGTAGTACACAAATAAATCACGGATGAAATCCTACGACACACCTACGTCTGTAGTCTCTGTGTCGACTGCAGAAGACTCAAGAACACGTAATGGGTGCACCCTTAAGAAAATTAGAAAATTCAAATACTCCAGTGAGAATTATAGAGATAAAACATCTACTCCTTCCACTTCGTAGCTCACCCATCTCATTAGGTTCCAGTATCCTAATTATTCACGGGTGCACACCTAAACTTGGGTTCTGAAAGAGAAGAAGTTAAACAACTATAGTGTAACTAAATAAGTGTATATAACTTCTTAGGAACGTAGGGACCCTATTTAGGGTGAACTAGTACCACATACTAGGGAAATTACACACCAATCAAAACCAAACGATTATAAAACAACTCCTAAAAACGAAGATACAACTAACCACTATGACCGAACATTAAAAGAAAAAAACACTATTGTAACAGATCAAAACTATAGTCCCACTACCACCGGGGTACCTTACTCAAACCCTCATAAGGTGAGACGTTAAGAAACCTTCTCAGTTGTAAAGACTAAGGTTTAAAACGGGAGACTCAGTTATAGGAGATGACAAAAGGGGAAGGACTGGAGGGTCCGACAAGTCAAGTATCGGGGTAGAAATATTGAGTATGGGATTGTCTGACTACCCTGAAATCTATTTCACTGACGTCTACGAAATATTGTTCGTCCTTCATTCAAGGAATAAATCCAACTGATATATCATAATTACCGTGTTTGACCCTACTGGAGTTCTCCTTGAATTGGGGTAATCGATTGAAGTCGGTCTTTTTCTGTCGATCCGGGAACCGAAACTACCAGAGGAAGTCAATGAATTATTATTTATTGAGACATGTACTTCAGGGAACAAGAAACTGAGCCCCGATGTGAAGTGTCGACTGAGTGGGACGGCCAAGGTATCCCTGAATACGAAGAGACTCAATCAGTACCTTCTTTCGTAATGCCTTCAAAGGACTGACGGCCTTACCCCGTGACGAGTGTAGACTCACAGAAGGTTCGATTTCAGTAAAGGAAGCCCAAGAAACCTCCTCTAGAGATCCCAGAATTAATTCGGGGCCTTGGTCACGGACCCCTCATCGGTCAAAAGGTAAACTCGTCAGACCACTGAAACACCCATGTAAGGGGACTCGAAGGTCGACCCCTGTGCAGTTCGGGAGGTAAGAAATCCTCTCCTACACCGAGACGAAAGGAGAGTAAATCTACAGTCGGGACGGTCTGTCTATCACACCCCGGAGGTTGGGTACTTTGGACCCAGAACTGGAACTCCCTTTTTCGTAATCCTTTCTACCCGACCTCCGGCACCCGGGGGGCGAGACGGAACCCATATAAGATTCAAGGTAGAAACAAAGTTCTATCTCGAGGTCTTCCGTCTTAGAACCCTGATAAAGAGGAGCACCTTGACGGAAACGTAAAGGGGTCAACAAACCTCTACGTCGGTATACCTTTAGTGTAGAAAGAAGATGTCACAATTAATAGTACCTCCTGTTTAGGTCGAACGGTGGTTTTACGAGATGTGTTTAAAGGTGTGTTCGTCGACGAAAGGATTGAATTACCGTTCCCCTTCCTTTTTTTTTTTTTTTTTTCTTTGTTTTACAACGAAGAGAACTCCTCTACCAGACAAAGGAGGTAAGAATAACCTAGAACATTGAGAGTAGAAACGAACAACTGCGGCTCTGGGTCTCGGGTAAAGAGTCACTACGAAAGGTAGGAACACTAGGAGAGACCAGTTGAAAATACCAGAATCGTGAGATCAAACTAAAGTAATAGTTATGAGATGTATCTAAAACCTTTCGCAGCCCCCTGTCTAAAAATAGTAATTTGTAAACGACTCACAGTCGAGACGTTCTCAACAACACACCATCTCCCGACTCACACAACTACGAGTTGTCTCCTAGTGTCTCTTACTGGAGCCTGAACTTTCGTTACCGTCGGCCGTGACTGATATAAACATGTATGCACGACACACACGACACGAATCGGTAAGTCAGTACAGGTTGAGAAACTCTGGGGTACCTGACATCAGACGAACCGTGAAGACAGGTACTTCTAAGAGGTCCGTTCCTATGACCTCACCCAACGGTACGGGAAGAGGTCCCCTAGAAGGGCTGGGTCCCTAGCTTGGGTCCAGACGTCGTAACGTCTGCCTAAGAAGTGGTAGACTCGGTGGTCCCTTCGGGACATATATACATACAAACAAATAGACGTAATCCGATAAACTTTATGATCTTTTATCTTTTTGATAATATATAAATTCTCGACTCATTATGGAAGTCGAACAATTTGATTATCATACTCTATTTTATACTACTACGTGGTATCCTTACATCTCCTTACCCGTTCACCCCTCCGGACTCTACCTAAGGTCCTTCTACAAATCGTACTTTTTGGTCACATCTCCCGTACACAACAAATCAGCGATTCAGTGAATCTACAACTGGGTGAGGTTATAAGAAAGGACCTTTTAGGGTGTCTGTCTCCTCGGACCGTCCGATGTCAGGTGCCCCCAGTGTTTCTCCGTCTGTACTGACTTGTGCTGTGTGTGGTACAAATTAATCAGTACTTTTAATCCCTTTTACACCTCTGTTCACGTCACTACGTAAAAGGGAACGAGTTCCTGATCAGGACACACTTTTCATTTTATGGTTGGTTTATTTTCGTCCTCTAAGAGTCCAAAATTACAAGGAACTGGGTCGTCGAAATGAAATCGAATGAACGGTTGTTCGGTTAACGGATAGTTTGTTGTCATGATTTAAGTATCACTAAAGAATCCTTGAGGCTCTCTCCGCAGAATTACTTTATTGTGACTTAACAGATGACTGGAGTGAAAACGAGGGACGATCCCACACCGAAGAGACCACCGAATCTCCAATTTCGTAGACGGACCTTACGCCCTCTGGACCCAAACTAGGGACCCAGTCCTTCTAGGGGACCTCTTCCTTTTGCTGTTGGGTGAGGTCGTGAGAACGGACCTCTTAGGTACCTCCTTCCTCGGACCATCCGATGTCAGGTTCCCCAGCGTTTCTCAACCTGTGCTGACTCGTTGAAGTGAATTCCCACACAGCTACTGTCTCATTGGTGACCGGGTCTTCACCCCCTGGACCTAGGGCTGGGGTCGAGGACCTCAGAGGTCCTTGTATTACCCTCTATGTTTCTCGAAAAAGAGATCCTGAGTAAAAAAATACTGGAGTTATAGAGAACACACAGAAGGTCTAGACTTTATGGTAAAACAAAAACGAAAGGAACAGTCGAATCTTATGAATAGAACGTCATAGGAACCGCCGTTTATAATAAAAGGAATAAAATGTTTACTTTTGTGGATCTAAAGGTTATCAAGGCCCTGGACCATTACTATCGGATGTCGCTTGTCACAGTCAAAGAACTAGAGGCTTCTCTTAAATCGAAGGCCTGGCCCCTGGTCCGAACTAGTGAGTTCTCGAAAACACATCATCTCAAAATAATTCATACTTTTCCCTCTCTCTTTAGAAGACTGTATCTGTAGTCTTCCCCCTACCTCTCACGGGGTGAGTGATCAGAAATCGTTCCCTCAATATATGAAAAATTTAATCGACAACGTTATTTAGTTTTCTGACAAAGTTCCAACATTTCTAGAATGGTCTGGGTGAGGGTGTCAAATGTAAAATCCTATTGTCCTGATCTTGAACTGTTATCTTTCTAAAATGGTCTAGGTGAGGGTATTATATGTAAGATTCTATAGTCCTAATCAGTCTTCCACAAGTCGTTCCTCTTTCACAGGAGTTCGTCCTATGTAACAACAATATATTAGGAATCATGTCTCAAATTTGACTCAACAAACAACACATTAGTATTTAAGGCCCGAATTTCTTTTTTTACAAAATACACTGATTCTGATTCCTTCCGTCTCCCCTTTTTTTCTGCAAAAGGAAAGGAGGAGGAACTCTTAAGGTCTGGGGATAGAGGAGGAACTCTCGGGGTCTGGGGAAAGAGGAGGACCCCCTGGGGCCTGAAGAATAGTTGGACGGATCCTTGACTGAGAGAGTCATTCTGTAGTTCCGATGTTCTATAAAATGTATCGAAATTTCGATGTAATTTCGATAAGAAGACTGTCGTCACCAACCGTATCAAAAACTCCTCAACGAAAGTACCAACCGCTTACTGGTCCGTTTCAGAACCCGTCGAAAGCGAAGGTTTGACCCTCCTGAGGGGACATTCACACTGGTCTGGTCAAGGAAAAGGAGTAAAACGTTTACGGCTATAGGTTCTTGCTAATTGTTTCCTTGAATGACCCAGCTAGGCATAGAGTTTCTTAAGGCTCGTGAACCGGTAAATGTACTACTACCGAGGATCTCCCGAACGGATCCTTTTCCTTAGAAAATCCTAAAGGCTGAAATGTCTTATCAACCTCTCTTCTATTCTGTCAAGACTACACCGGAACGCAAGACAGGTGGAATCACTCTCCCACCGTCCCCCGGTGTACACAAATTAGGACCCGTTGTACTGAATAGAGGTTCGACGTGAAAGGACCAGATGACGAACTACTTTTATGGAACGAATCTTAACAACGTCACAACTTTCATTTATCACCTTACACAAACTGACAGGTCGTGTCTCGGACCATGTCTACTTCTCGAGTCATTTACGATCGACCATGACAACGCCACTACTGGGGAACCAAGGTAGGGTAGACAAAACGTAGAGATCAAGGTTCACTGACGATTCTTTATACTAATAACATTACTACGTGATGAGAAGTCGTGATCGAAGACGTACCTATTATTCTTTGTGGGAACCCGTACGACGGACCCTCTCTTAAGAAGGAAACCAATATAAGGTATCTCAAGGGCATTCAATTAAAAGTTAATCTCAACCTTCTCTAGAGACGCCAATGGATCAGGTGGGACTAAGACCCGGTACGGATACTACCAAGTCATGTAAACCAAAGATAAGTTACGTACAAATGACTTCGAGACAAGAGACAAGTGACAAATACTTTAGGTTCGGTGGTTTTGATCTAGAGTTACTACTACCTGGTTTTCCGATAAATGTGTCGTTGTGCACTAGGATTTTCCTTCTTGAAGCGTGGACGGTTACAATAACCTGTGACCAATAGACGGTAGAGGAGAGAAAAACGATTCTCCCTTGGGGCAAAAAAGTCCGTATAGGTGATAAGGGAGTAAGTCAGGTACATCGATCTTCTTCGACTGGGGTAGAACTAGAGGTAGGACAGACTACTCAAATTCTCGTTAGGATAGGACCGACCGTCACTGACCGAGTGATTATCTGTAGGTCCGAAGATCCATACAGTTGTTTTGTTAGATGTACAATAAATTTGTTTAAACTCAACCCGGAAGCTACCAAGTTTCAACTTTCATAAGACTTGGTGAGTAAACTGTACTTAGTTAAGATCAACCTTTACAATCTCAAAGACCAAATCTAAAAGAAATTTTGTTAAAAAAAAAAGTTAAACAAACCGACATGGTCTAGAACCAATGCCGTAAACTCTAGAGGTCAACACCGTTCTCTTGATAATCAATACCGTAGACCCTAGATCATGGGGTTGGTCACACAGAATCGGTGACCTGGTGGTCCTTTCAGGGGAACTGAACCGAAAAAATAAGGAAAGTGTTCAACGGGAGCTATAACTCACCACTAACCGACAGTTCATCTTGACCGGACCTTTACCGTACCCTATCTGACTAGTTTCCGATAATGGAAGTACAACTACATACCGTCTCCGGTTGTGTTATAACTTTTCGTTAATAGGAGGTTATTTTTTCTTTTTTTTTCAGATGCCGTGTCCGTGTCCGTTCCGGTTTTCTCACCACGAATGTAAAGTCTTCGCAGTTTCCTACCCATAATTCACTGCCTTGTATTTTAGACTATATCAAACTCATCTTTTTTACCATGTCAACCAACCATCCCTTAAGAAGATGAGGAGGAGTGGGAAGAGTGAAGGGGGACTCCTCTGTCTCGACTAACCATCTAACCACCCCCTCACCTGTCTTTTACGAATCGAGTCAAGTAGTAAAAACAGAAGGAGAACCCCAACCCATACGGACTTCCTTCGTCCTTAAGAAAAGGCAGGAGACACAAAACTCGAAGTGGACCCGCGTGTAGTAACTCCTTTCCAGACGGGACCTGGTCAAACAAACATTAATTACTCCTTCAGACCGGTCAGGGGACCCCGCGAAGGAGCTAATGCATCGAATGTGAATCGGTCGGGGACCTTACTCATTCACACTATAAAACCCGTAGTAAAAATAAACGAGTAAAACAACGGTTCTAACAAATCTTGGTTTCAATAACAAAACCTGGGGGTTGGGGCGTTGTCTCAACTAAGAGCACTACTTATCCCTGCACAGTCTTTAGTAGTGGATCCCGTTGTTGTGACATTCTTGGCACGGAGTGATTAATTTTGCCATCTCGACCAGGGTCGAACGTATAAAAGAAAAAAATAGGAATCCATTTTACTCAAGAATCGGTAAACCCAGAAATCAGGAAACTCTTCGACTACGAATTTAAATGTCTACGAGAGGGGTCTTTTTCGGTGTTTGTGTGGTAAAAGTGTGGTACAGTCCCATGTGTCCATAAGGGAAAGTTTAAAGGAGACCCTGGGAACACCCGGGTACGTAGAGTCCAACTGAGGACTCAATTCAGGAATCTTCCATGGAGTGACTTGTTATCCATATTTGACTTTTTCTTTTTTTTAGACATTTTTTTTTTTCACACTACTACGTCCGTTGCATATTACCATGAGCCCCTACGTGTAGGTTACACCTCCCACTTGACACACAACCTCGACCTATGACAGACTCACTGTCTTAGAGGACCTTGTCACCAGGGGTTGAAAAGACGTAGTCTCTGGTCAAAGTACCTTCCCCATACCAAAACCCTACACGTAAAATAAAGACAAGACTAATACAGTGGAGATGGAGTCCAGTAGTCCGTAATCTAGGACCACAAACCCCCGGGAACAGGATCTTCCAAATTTGTTTCTCTGAAATTACTTCTCTGACGGGTTACTTCTTATAATACTATTGACTGACCCCCAACTCCATGAGTCCCCGACCGTTACCACCCCTACACAATGGTGGAAGTCCCAGTTCCTTTGTTTCTCTCCTTTGTACTGATCCGGATCGTCTCGAGTTTAATTCCCCCGTCGACACAATGTACTCTTACGTTTGTACGGGGGCTGAGAAAGATAGTGACTGGGGACTGGAGGACGACCCCGGAGGGTAACCGTCAGGAGTTACCCCTCGGTCCTCTATTCCCTCGTTCCTACACGCAAGGTACCCTCGTCGAAGGATCAGTGTCTCGTCTCGGTTCTTCTTATCTCTTTCTTCTCTCCTCCCCTTGTCTCCTATTGGTCTTATCTCGTGGTCTGGTCAGATTCCTCTGTCCGTCTCGACCCTCAGACTCACTATATGAGCCCACGACCCCTCCGTGACTAGTCCGGAACCAGAGACATATATCTGACACTAACATGACTCCTGGTTCAGGTCCTTCTTCCAGTACACTCACATCTTCTTGTTTCGGGGTTCTACGGAAAATGTCTTTTTTTTTTTTTTTTAAGGGGGGACGACGAGATCAGGTTTTCTATTTGTTGAGAATTTAATATTTAGACCTATGATACAAATTAAATCTCGTCTCTCATATCTTTTCAAAGGATCTCGACCAACTTAAATTTCTCCTGAAATTCACTTACGTGGGTTCTATGTAAACAAAAATTAATAGCAAACGGAGTATGTACGTAAAGTTTTACGATCCTAATTAACGGTCGGTACATTTATTTGTAATCTTTAATCTTGTATGGGTCTTTTCTCCTCTTCTTTTTGCAACAATCGGATGTACCTCAAATAAAAATACTAGAAAATTAGACTCTAATACACATAAAGGTTTCATTCTTTTTAATTTAGTCGTTCTCCTTAGGGGCATGAATCAAATTTTCTACTACACAGTTTATCCAGTAGACAATGACAACTATGCTCTAGGTAGTGATACTCTTTTTTTATTTTCTTTCAGAGAGGGAGAACTGACTTTTATTACCCAGTCTTATTAATTCACTAAATTGAACTAGAACTTGACTGTAAAGTTTAAGTAGAATTGGGCGGTTCGGAAACTTCAAGGTGTCACCGTAGTAAAATTATGACCCCGAAAGTTCTCGAAAGATTTATCCAGTCGTAGAGGACATTAGAAGTCCGACAGTGATCTGTAAATGCTATAAACAACCCTTCTCGTCCACAAGAAAACTTGAAAGAGGAAAATTTTTGTGTGTTATTAAGGTAAACTACCACACTGAACTGTTCGGATCTCCACCGTTACCGACCACTTCTTTTTATTGGTTTATTTTGTGTGTGGACTATCATGTAAGTCAGTTCCGAAAAGAATTTGGTAAAGAATTGGATACAGCTATTATTAAATGTACAACTCTACCGCTGAAGAGAGGTCGACTCGGAGGAAACACAATATCTATGTTCAGGGGACCATACAATGTAAATTTAAACGTACATTAAGATATCTCTAACCTGGTAGTCTGTCATATCCATACAGGTTCTATTAATTTTTTCTCTCTGTGAGAACATCCTCCACCTTTCCACCCGACGCATATTCCTTAACTTATCTTTTCACCATCAATCTTCTACCGGTTACCAGAAACCCTAAATACGGCACACCCCGGGCTTTCTTCACCGGAGAAGGGTCGGACAGTCCTTCTATAGACCTATAGGACTTAAAATCCTAAAAATGGACCTACCTCTTGGTAAACCTTTTCAGAATTGGAAGAGTTTCAAGCTTTCTATACTTTCACCTTAGATGAAGTTCGATTCCTATGTTCAACGGGTTACCACCCTCGACCATAATAAATTTTGTACGGTTGTCTATTGGACTTAAGAGTCTAAGGAATTTCACAGTAGTTGATCGATAAAAGAGTACGTTGTTGACCGATTCACTCGAAATAGACTACTAAGTACTACTATCTTCCCTTTACTTCTTGTTTGTTTATGTACCTCTTTCATCTCTTGAATTCGGACATTTTACTTTAGAATTTATAAATCTCTTCCTTGATCTACTCTCTGTCAATCTACTTTGACTGTCGAAGAATGAGTCCCAGGTTCAAACAAAAACAAAAAAATACACGGAATATCATTTTCACTTTCTTTACGGGTTCTAAGAGTAAGTATAAAGTTTTTTGGTAACTCTGACCGGACTACTTAACCGACCATTCCAACCGTTGGACATCCGTTTGTAAACGTACTCAGGGAGACCCACCTTCCTTCCACGGAAGACCCTTCTCTTCTCTTATCGGGGAGAAGATACTGCTACCAGGTGTTCGAGTCGTGACCAGTGAGTCGAAATCCGTGACTACTTCGACAAAAATTCTTCTAACAAGGTAATTTGTGTGTGTGTGTGTGTCCGACAAAAATTCTTCCAACAAGGTAATTTGTGTGTGTGTGTGTGTGTGTGTGTGTCTCCGACAAAAATTCTTCTAACAAGGTAATTTGTGTGGGGGGGGGGTGTGTGTGTGTGTGTATGTGTGTGTGTCTCCGTCACGAATTCTTCTCCCTAGAAGAGGAAAATAATTCGTAAGTTAATATGACCCTGAAGGGACCACTAGGTTACCAATTCTTAGACGGAACATTACGTCCCCTACAATCAAGTTAGGGACCGGTCCCTTGATTCTAGGGTGTACGGTACCTCGTTGATTCGGACACTCAGTGTTGATCTCTCGGGGGCACGACGATGATTACTGGGACGAACGTCATTGATCTCTCAGACACGGAACGTTGCTTCCTAGGACGGACTCCGTTGTTTCCAGGGTGCACGACGTCGATTCTGGGTTGTGTCGGTTTATTTATTTAATTAAATTTTTTAGGTTGGTCATGATTCATAGATACTACGACTTCGACTTCGAGGTTATGAAACCGGTGGACTACGTTTCTCGGTTGAGTAATCTTTTCTGGGACTACGACCCCTTCTAACTTTCGTTCTCCTCTTCCCCCTCTGTCTCCTACTCTACCAACCCACCGTAGTGGCTGAGTTACCTGTACTCAAACTCGTTTGAGGCCCTCTACCACTTCCTGTCTCTTCGGACCGCACGACGTCAGGTACCCCAACGTTTCTCAACCTGTGTTGAATCGTTGACGTGTTGTCGCTGTCGTTTCATAGATAATACACGAATCGACCCGTCCATTTTTGAGGACGGAAGTACATCTAATATCCGATTACCTTCTTCAGTCGCATTCCCTCCTTTTTTAAAAGGAGACGAAAAGACTCAAGAACCGACTCTGGGGACATTATTTTCTGTCTAATTGTTCTCTTTTGGTGAAAATTTAACTCTTTCTGTTCGTCTTCAGATAATTGGACACATGGAGTACATATGTTCTTTTTACTATTTGAGGGACCTCTGGTAAGTTCAGTGGTGGAATTTATCGTCGAACCCGATCTCTGTTTCCTTCCTACAACCGGACCCGACCGACTAATACCCTACAATGGTCCTTTTCGTGTTATTTGTTCCGACTCCAACACTCCGTCTGACTTCAGTCACGGAAGAGGTAACTAATCTAAAAGAACAGTAAATCTCAGTAGGAAGAGAAGGGCCAGGTCTCTCCCTCTGTGAATATTTGTCTCTAAAGGAAATAAGTACATTTAAAGGGAACACTTTCCCATTGGAGATGAGACAAACGTCTCTAAGAGGACATAGACGACAAAGAGTTTTGTGTTAGTCGAGTTTTATTGGGAATACGGTCTCTCCGTATAAAACCCCACTATATAAGACGAGCGGAAGTGACCTGTTCTGTATTCTAGTAATTTGATAGATGAGACAATCTGGCCATTTACCCTTTTTCCTTCTGTCTCACTATCCTTTACTGTCCATCCTCACTTCAAACGTCGAAATCCTTCCCACCGGTCCCTTCCGAAGTCCCTCTTCCACTGTTCGTTCATTTCTGGACTTCCCCTACCCCCTTGTGACGTACAACCAAGGACCTCTTTCTCACCAGACCCACAATGGCTTTCCACACCCCAGACCGACGAGTAACGGGGTTTCGGTCTTAGTCCGGTCCAACCACCTTTCCTTTCAAACGAAGTAAAGTCTACGGTCGTTGACCTCCTTCTCCTACTCCTCTTGTCTATAGATTGGTTTCTGGTTGAGGGGGAACGGGGCTATCAGTTACCCTTTCTCGAAAATATCTGTCTTCCTCCCCGATGTCCGTCTTTGTCATACCAGTCAGACCTGTAATCACCCGGGTGGTCGAAGTAGAACCAGATTGGTCGATGGTGGATCCATGTCAATTAAAAGTCAAGACCCGAAGGGACCACCTAGTCGACCATTTCTTCGGTGAGCGTTCCGTCCTCTGGGGTCAAACTAAGGACCCAACCCTTCTAGGCGACCTCCTCCCGTACCGTTGGGTGAGGTTATAAGAACGGACCTGTCAGGGGTACCTGTCTCTTCAGACCGCCCGACGTCAAGTGTCCCAGTGTTTCTCAGCCTGTGCTGACTCGCTGATTCGTATCGTGTCGTGTTGTTAGAAGTCAAGGTAACAAGCAAACAAGGGTAAAGAAACTCCGGTCAAGAGTCCTAACACCGTTGAATACAGTACCTATGTCAGACCGGTAGTACGCCAATCGAAGAAGGTGGACCACAAAATCCTAGACACTCTATCGAGTGTCCTATACCGAGTCTTATAGTAGATATTGAGAACTTTTCCTTGATTTCCAGGAACTACACGAATTACTAACGTAATAATAAACAAGAGGAAACTGACAAAAGGAAACAAAGACGTAAAGAGTGAAGAGACTATTTGAATGAGAAACCATATTCAAAAGGTGTCTGTTCTCCGTCTCACTCCTGCGTCCCCGCCCCAGGCTCCTGGTACCCCAACGCGAGGTAAAGTGTCCGTCTCCTTTGACCGACACACGGGTGGTCGCAGGTTCTTGTCTCCTCCGACCACACTGACATCGTCACGTTCATTCTCCCCCTCAATATACTCTACTCCGGTAAAGAAGGACCCCGGGTCGAGGTGGTCCCTGAGGTCTCCTGTAGTCAGGAGGGACGGTGGGGGGGTCCAATCATCAAACCCCCAGAGAACCACTATCGGGGAGACCGTCCTAGTAGTCTTGGGGTCCGACACATAGTGGTCGTCTACAACGTGACTTTTCCACAGGGTATCGTAGAGTCTGTCCTCCACGGGAGGTTGACCCGGTCTCCTTTTCTCTTTCGTGTGTCGTACAACGTCTCTGGTTCCCCGTGAAACTCCTATGTCGGGAATTCTAGGGTTCGGTTCAAGTCACACAATGTCGCGGTTCGGACCCAGGTGAGGGGGTGGGGGTTCGGGGCTGGGAGACGTCGTTTCGGTTGGATGACTGTACCTCAACATCACTTCCGACGACGACGACGACGACGACGACGACGACGACGACGACGACGACTCAGTGAAGTCAGCACAGGCTGAGACACGCTGGGGTATCTGTCGTCGGGTGGTCCGAGGGGGCAGGGACCCTAAGAGGTCCGTTCTTGTGACCTCACTCAACGGTAAAGGAAGAGGTTACGTACTTTCGCTTTTCACTTTCACTTCAGATAGTCAATACAAGCTGAGAAGTGCTAGGGCGCCTGATATCGGGTGGTCCGAGGAGGCAGGTGCCCTAAGAGGTCCGTTCTCATGGCCTCACCCCACGGTAACGGAAGAGACCATCACTTCCTTTCATATCGTAAATATAAACGTTCGGTGGTTCGTACTCGAGTAAGTAAAGACACCAAAACCCCCACTCGACGAACTACGGACGTATTGATTTTTCTTCTTTATTTAATACCTAATATGGGTAAGAAAGTCGAAAATTATTTAAGGATAATTATACAGAAATCTTGAAAGAAAAATGAAGAAAAAAAAAAAAAAAAAATGAATGATAGGATCAAAGTATGACACTCATATTAAATCGAAAAAACCAAAATTACTTTTCACACAAAGATTTAACTGTAAATAAATTACCCTTTTAACATTCCAATCTTTACTCCACAAACAAAGAGAAATCTCAGGATTTCATGGTATACACTATGACGTCGACCATGAGTCGATGCAATACGTGACGTACATACCGTCCTGGAACTTTATGTTAAATACTATGTGCGTTCTTTTCTTTTGGTTCACTTTGTCACGCAAGGCTACACCCATCATAAGAAGTGGTAAACTCAGGTACTACCTAAGAGATGAAGACTAGTTCATCTCCACTACCAAAAGTATCTTTACACTCAAAGACTGATTAAGGGTGAGTTACGATGACCTAAAGAAAAAGAATCTCTTAATTAATAAGACAAGAAAGTTTTCCGTATTAATGGTAGTGTACGATAATTTATTCTCCGGGTGAGGACTTTCTCACAGATAAAAATTTTAATCGAATTATTAAAGACGTAATGTGTTATGTCCTTGGTTCATATTATTTGTTATCAAGTTTTAGTCGTAGAGGAGTTCCGGAGGGTGGGACTACCTTCTTCTCACCCGATTTCGTCCGAGATGACCAAATAGGTACCCAGACGTACTCTCGTCCTACGACACCCATGTTAAACAGTATTTCTTAATATAAAGAAAGTAATCGTTATTTTTACATATCTCTCCTCTTTTAAAGACGTTTCATTGAAAGAAGAGGGACACTAGTAATTCTTTTACAGTTGACCAAGACACACAGAGTAATAGTACGGAAAGGAATTCAGTAGACCTGAAAGGGAGACGTTAGGTTCAATGTCACTTTACCCGTTTTTTTATGTTTTACTTTCGTGTCTCGGCACTGTATTGGTTTAACGAACGGACTACGTCCGAGATTATTTCCTTTGTCGGAGGACGTCCTCCTCAAACACCACTGCATTCGAATGGGTGAGAAACTCGTAAACACACCAAGCAATAGGATAACTAAGTGCAAAGGAATTCCACTTACATGTCGAATGGAATATTCCTTCCCCTCGAGTGTATCGTAAAAACTAACGTCTTTTAAGACCAAGCAGCTATCGTAAAACAGATTTTATTTGGACGTAACGAACCTAAGTGAGGAAAACTCGTCCTTTCTTTTTTTTGAATAGTCATTAAAAAAAAAAGGGGTATATTCATATTTCAAAGAGTAGTGAATCCAAGGATTTTACCCCACTATGTAAGTACCGACATAACAGGTATGGACTTCCATCGTTTGTAGTGAAGACTTCTCACCACGACGAACTATTGACCTGGAGTCTTAGAAAGAGTTGTATGGTTAGGTATATTTAAGTAGTCCAAACCAAACACTCTAGTTTGTTAAAAAGTCTAAGTTCAGAACTTATTTATACATTCAGAAGGTAGGGAAAACTTGTATGACACAATATATAAGAAAGGAAACTGTCGTTTAAGGAAAATTACAAATAAATTAATTAAACCGACCCACTCCAGAATCAACGTCGTACATCCTAGATCTAGGGACTGGTCCCTAGTTTGGGTCCGGGGGACGTAACCTTCGTACCTCAAAATCGGTGACCTAGGGGACTTTTTGGGAGGGGGGTTAGGGAAAAATTGACTATAAAAAAGACGGAGAATTTTGAAATAGAGACGACTTTAGGGATTTGGTATTACTATCACAATCTTTTCAAGTCTATTTTTATATATTCAAGAGTCATAGATTAAATCGACTTCTTTTTACTGGTGTCCTAATGGTATTTGGAGAGAAGTCCAAGGTTGTCACAGAAGTCAGAAAGATTAGAGAAGCTATTTTGGAAATCGTCGTTTCTTAAGTATTACTGTTTGAAGAACCGTAGTACAGACGGTTCTTTTAAAGTCAATTAGGTTTACAGTTGTTTTGATCCACAGTGAAGTAGTGAGGGGAGGTTTTTACTGTGAAATAAGAACATCTTTCGTACGATATTTTTCAGAATTACCTAGTTTGGATTCTAGGAGGAGAAAGGAATCTACCTGTACATTAAGACAAATTGATATTAGGTCTGAATACGAGTCCGAGCAACCATTCCAGTTCTCGGGTCCCGTTGGAGTCGTATTGAAGATTTACCGAACAGGTTAACAATAAAAGTTTAGTATTGTTACTAGTATTAAGTTTGTCATATGGGTTGATCAAAAAAAGGAAATTGTTTATAACAAACTAAAGTAAAAAAAACGTAAAGTAGACCTGAACACTGAAGTACGTTTGAGCCACACTTAAAGTTCAACCCCATCGGGTCCACTTTTGACGGATCGAGAGATAAAGAATTAATTTTCAGGTCGAACAGTTTATCGAAGGAAAAACAAATATACGGATGTCAGAGACGAGTACAGACTGATGAGGGAACCGATGAACAGGTGTCTCTAAAGTCAAGTAAAGTGAAACTAAAGGTCAGAGTAATGTCCGCCGAGACAAAAAAGAACGGGAAGGGGGTCCTGTCGAGGGACACAGTGAAGAATATGCGACCCGGACGACACGTCGGCTTAACTAAAGGTGAAACGGTACAGTCCCGACGTTAGGTATACCTTTAAGACCTTTTATGATCGTAATCAAACCTCGTTCTACCACAGATTTTGGTGTAACACTAAATTCTTCGTCAGTCTCCAAAACTGTAGTTGGTGACAACGATATATATGTAGTTAGTAAAAAAGACTTTTAGGTTCAATTCAAAATATGCATGTACTCCCATCCCCGTTCCGGACACCAATACAGTAGTGAGAAGTTTGTGGTAACATATTTTAATTACTGTTTGACTTTTGTATGTAATCTTGGTATATATTCTTACACGAAGAAGGAGATAATAGTAGTTATCCATTCGGTGAAAAGTCCTAGGAAGGGGTCACACCGTTTCACTTCAAAGAAATCTAACTTGGTTATGTTTAAAACCATGTACATGAACAAACCCTGGTTCGTCTACCAACTAACTACGAAATTTTCGTTTTACAATTGGTTGACAAAAAGACAGAACATTTGGGTCGGAGACGAAAACAAATAGGAGACAGAGAATTTGGTTCCTACAGAAGAAGCTTCATCAAGAACCCATTTAAAAACAGAGGGAGAAAACAAATGTATTTCGAGAGAAATTTGGGTGTAGAGGATTCTGGAAATATACTTTTTACACCAAGAACATGGTCGTCGTAGACGTAGTGGACCCCCGACCAAACTTTTACGTCTTAGTATCTAGGATGGGACCTCAGACGTAAAAATGGTCCTAAGGTGTGGGGTCAGGAATCGGGGGGAGGGTCCTAAGAACAGTGTGACTCCAGACTCTTCGTGATTTGGTCCTTAAAAAGTCATCGTTAAAAGGTCCTGGAGACTCACCGACTTTTTTTCTCTACCCCATATACATTCTACTCCCGGTTCTCTATCTCGTTTTTCACGAACCCGAAACTTCAGTCTGTATGGGTCTAAGTTTAGAACCGAAAACAAGTAAACATAGGAGAAAGAAAAACTAAGGTGTATATTCACGATAGAATATAAACAAAAAGAGAATGAAGTGAATCATACTGCTAGAGATCCAGGTAGGTACACGGACGTTTACTGTATCCCTTGAGATGAGAGACATTATCAGACATACCCTTTTCTTAGAATTTTTTTTTTTCTCACCTACGTACATAATTATATACATATTCACCAAGTGAAACGACATGTGGATTTTACTTGTGTTTTAATATTTAGTTAATATGAGGTTATTTTTAAGAAAAAGTTTTTAGAACCGAGATGAGGGACCCTCTAGACCCTTGAGTCTGTTCATTAGACACTAGAGACTCGGAACCGCGATCGTAGACATAAAACATTGAGGAGCATAGTTTGATAAAAAACTACTCCTACTTGGTTCTAAGTAAGTATAGTCACCCTATGTGAGTGGGTGTCGACTACGACCTATGTACAACTAGAGTAGGGCGTAGTGGACAGTACACGGAGAAGGGGTGAGAACTATCAAAACAGAAAACTTTCGTAGAGGTCAGTAAGTCACGTTACTAATACGTGAAAAATACACAACCCGGACCGTATTTATACAGAGTCATATACAGAAGTCTTTTTATTATAGCGTTTATTGGATTAAGTAGTTTATACTTATCACCTTCCTAACATTCACTTATGTGACCGCTCAAGACTGTCTTACTTTAATAACTACTTTAGTCGTGTTCGAAGTTGTAAGAAGGAAGGACACACCTGACTGTTTATCGGTTTACAACTACTCCTACTTTATACAGAGACAATAGAAGATCACGGAGTCCGGTAGTAGAAGAAACGTAAAGTCACACGTCAGTCACAAAGGTATAGTTGGAATTGGTAGGTCTTCGACGGACACCCAGACTAGGACCGACGTGATACGTTAAAAAGGAAGTTGTTTTCAAAGAATAGGACCCAAGACAAGAAACATGACAACTTCGACCCACGGGCAATACAAAATCTCGACACTAAAGGTTTTACACTAGAGCCCTGATCGTCATCGTAGTGAACTCTTGAACATGTCAACGATTTAACACATGTCGAGAAACACTAGGGTACCTGACGTCGTATGGTCCGAAGGGACAGGAAGTGATAGAGGATCTCAAACGAGTTTAAGTATAGGTAACTCAGTCACTACGGTAGGTTGGTAGAGTAGGAGACAGTGGGAAAAGAGGAGAGTGGGAGTTAGAAAGGGTTGTAGTCCCAGAAAAGGTCACTTAACCGACAAACGTAGTCTACCGGTTTCATAACCTCGAAGTCGAAGTAGTAGTCAAATCCCAACTAAAGGAAAGTCTACTGACCAAACTAGAGGAACGTCAGGTTCCCTGAGAGTTCTCAGAAGACGTCATGGTGTCAAGTTTTCGTAGTTAAGAAACCACGAGTCAAAAGAAATACCAAGTTGAGAGTGTAGGTATGTTCTAATGACCTTTTTGGTATCGAAACTGATATACCTGGAAACAGTCGTTTCATTACAGAGACGAAAAATTATGTACCAGATCCAAACAGTCAAACTCTTGTACAATCTTCACATGTAAGAACGTCGGATCGAATCTTGATGACTTAGTCTTACAAACCCCCACCTTGGGTCTTCAGACACAAAGAGGTCTGGGAGGTACAATAAGATTATACGAGACAAACCCCTTGGTCGACGTAATCTTACTCGACATCTTAAGATCTTCCCCTTCCCTGACGTCCTGACATTTGTGTCGTCCTAAAGGGACGGTATTACTAGGGGATCAGTCGTGAATCGATACACTAAGTGCGGAGACCGACGTAGACGTTCAGTGGACCGTCGAAATTTGTTATGATTAATGAACCTATAATGGGAGACTACTAAGACTAAATTAACCGGACCTCACACCGACCCCGTAACCCTAAGACAAAGTAGAGGATCCACCAGGAGCACATGTCGGGGCAGACCCTTGGTGTCTACCTCTGGTGGCGACTGTCACCCAAGTCTAGTGGACCCCCCGGATTGTTATAGGTAATAGGGGTCCGGGATACGGTCTGACTAACTTTGGTCTAGAGCACCCCGGACCTGTAAACAACCAGCATATTTCCCGAAGAAGAGATTATGTGTCTCCTTCAACTCTTAATGAGTAATTCAAATTACGGAACCTAAATATCTACTCTTTTACACTTTTCGAGGAGGGGGTTCAAGATACGAGTCTCAAGTCATAGACGATTACAAGGGTGACGAGACCCGTGAGAGTAAGATCAACCTCTACAGAGTCAATTCCGACCTCCTCTTCCGGTCACTACCCTGTTAAGGTCCAGAAAACCAGAAGGGAACCCCTGGGGACCTCCGGAACCCGAAGGGTGATGGATCTCCCCCTACCGAAGGAGAGGAGGGGTGGTAGGAACGAAGTTTGTTCGACGGTGTCTCTCGAAAAGACTTCACACGGGTACCGTCGATAACCTCGACGTCGGGGTTTGTGTGATATGTCAGTAATACCTTTGGATAAAGAGAAACTGAACTATTTAAGACAAAATGAGGGCTCCTAAACGTTTTCATCCCCGTTCCTAAAGACGTCGTCCTAGCTTATACCGAAAGTTTACGGTGTCGGTAGTAAGGATCCTGGTGTTCTTACTAAAACGGATCTATTTACAGTAGGATCTGGATCCCGTAGTGGTCCTAATGTTGCAATAACTTAAAAGGTAGACATGGAGACTAGACGTACAACATTTTTATTTGATTTCTAAAATACGTTTTTAATCAAGACCCCACTGGCCTATCTAAAAAGGTCAGGTTTAATCCGATGACGAAGGAGACCACTCCCTTTCCTTTCTATTATGGAACCGACCCGCAGCCCTCCCTGAGGTTCTGGAAGGGACGTAGAGAAGGACGGGAGTTGTTCCACTTTTGATCTGATGAGCTAAATAAATAAATTCGTAAGAGGAAGATAAATAAATAAGAAAACCGACTCGGTGTGTCGTCCACCCTAGAATCGAAGGGTTCGTCTCGAGTTTGGGGATGAAGGACGTCACCTCCACGTCTCAGAATTGGCGACCTGGTGATCCCTTCAGGGGGGATTGACTTGATGGAATAAAAAAAGACATAAACATGAAAAGTTTACTACCATCAAAATCACTACATTTTATGTGTGTTACATGTTAAATGACACAATAAAATACACATGTATAGTAATTCATGTAAACTTCATATAATTTAGCGTTTCTCAGCCTGTGCTGACTCACTGACTTGACTTGACTTGACTTGACTTGACGTAATTATAACGACAAGTCGGTAGTGGTGATAGGTAGAAGTTTTGAGAAAAGTAGAACGTTTTACTTGTACCATCTGGGTAATTAGTTATTAAAGGGTAATAGGAGAGGAGAGTCTGGGACCCGAAGGAACCACCGAGTCGACCATGTCTTAGGCGGACGTTACACCCTCTGGACCCAAGTCAGGGACTCAACCCTTATAGGGGACCTCTTCTCTTTCCGATGGGTGAGGTCATAAGACGTGATCCCTTAAGACACCTGGCGCATCAGGTGCCCCGGTGTTTCTCAGCCTGAGTTGACTCGCTGAAAGTGAAAGTGAAAAGGTCGGGGACCGTTTATGGTAAGATGAAAGACTGAGAGACTTAAACTGATACCTTCATGGAGGATACTAACCTTAACGCGTTCCAAACACGTTTTGATTTGATGAAATTTGAACAGGAAAAGAGAGGAGGAGAAAGGTAACAAAAATCTCGTAAGACCTTAAGGACAAGGATTGTGGACGGACTTCAATTTATACGATCAATTCTTCAGGAATTCTTGTGAAAAGTGTAAGTACGTAACCTCTTCCTTTACCGTCGGGTGAGGTCACAAGAACGGACCTCTTAGGGTCCCTGTCCCCTCGGACAACCCGACGACAGATACCCCAGCGTGTCTCAGCCTGTACTGACTGCGCTGAGTCGTCGTCGTCGAAGTTGTGTATGAATTGACACACTGGAACTGGTACGGTTCGTGAGACCCGAAGATGTTAGGGCCCGATTCGGTCCCTGTCGTGATCATGGAGGTAGTTCCCCAAGGACTCTCCTAATTTATCAATTATACCCAAAATCTCGTGAGTCACGGACCGTACGTTATTCGTTATAAGTATTTACAAAATACAAAATCAGGGTAATATATAAATGTTAGTGATTACTTTACAGTGAGTGGTCATTGATCGAGGAATAGATTCCGGATTAAAGGTAAGTCATTTAAAATAGAACCACTGAGAAAATACTTGACAGAGGTTTAAAGGAGTATTCAAATTCCCGCATTGGTCTCTCTTATGAAGAAATCTCAGACTAATTCTCAACTGAGTAACCTTTTCTGAGACTACGACCCTCCCTAATCCCCGTCCTCCTCTTCCCCTGTTGTCTCCTACTCTACCGACCGACCGTAGTGGCTGAGTTACCTGCACTCAGACTCACTTGAGGCCCTCAACCACTACCTGTCCCTCCGGACCACACGACGCTAAGTACCCCAGCGTTTCTCAGCCTGTGTTGACCCGCTGACTTGACTTGACTTACAGAGAAGACCACTCCTCGGAGTCTGAATCGAAAGACTTGAGGTAAATCAACGGTCCTCCCAACAGAAATCGATCCTACTGGTTAGTAAAACCAAAAGGGGTTCTGACTCCCCTTTTAGTCTCTAACTCCCTCAAGGTCTTACGACCTGAGGTCACAATTATAACCCCACCTGGGTCCGTGTGGTCCTACTCAAAAGAAAGGGAAGTAGACCCGGGAGTACAGGGTCGTCACAATCGACTTAGACTGTCGGGGGAGTCGAGTAAGGAATTGACACTCCATGGGTGTAGGGACGGTCATTGGTCGGACGCATCGTTCTCCAGTTCAAGTAGTGTCGTCTTAATGTTCTTGAGTTACCCACTTTTGACCGGAGCCTTTCATCTACGGTCCCTCTGATCTTACAAGATAAATTAATAGATCAACAACTGGAACCCATACAGGGAATTGGGAAGACTCTCAGTTAAAAGAATATACCATTTTATCGACATTATATTATACGCAGAGAGTCCCTTCAACTTTTGTGACCAGACCTGTTACGTACCACTTCACTCTAGGTTGGGACCCACTCACAAGTGACGTCCCGCCGGCCACGACCCACACTTTTGGTTCGGAATCCAATCTTAGGGTAAAGAGGGTAAACGAGAAGGTACCTAGAAACCGTTCAAGGGAAGTGAAAACCTCGGAGTGAAAAGAGTAGTTACTGTAATCCTTAGAGTCGTAGAGGGAAGGTCTCACGTAGTCTCTAGGTGTGGACGCGTCCCAGAGTAGGTACCACAAAGAAATAGGTACGTACCTCACGTAGACATAGGTTCTCCTCCACAGAGGGTCCTCTAAAGATCCCACGACCTTTTCTCAGAATGGAACCTGTGTGTAGTTTTAGTAACTTCCTTTGTTTGTTTATTTGTTTTTTATGGTGGTAGGCCCGAAACATGAGGTCGGATCACTTTACTTTTAGAGTCCTCGCCCCCACCAGGACCCTAGTGTAAAGAGTCGAAGGGGACCCGATCTCCCACCCGTACTGGTACCCACCCGTCAGGTGACCTAGGTACCTTCAGGTACCCCAGTGTTTCTCAGTCTATCCTGAATCACTGATTTCTCGTCGGAGTCTCCCGTCCGTATGTCGACTAGGTTTCTCGTCCTTGTTCTCTCCTATAGACAAAGTATCCAAGGTGTTCCTCTAGTCTCTTCTTTATCCTTAGTTTGGACCGGAAAAGATAACAGTTCAGTCGAATGACTCGACCGTCCACACACTTATCTTCCGATTCACACTAGGAAGAACGGTGTGTAGGGTGAAGAAGTGAAGCAGAGACTGAAGGATCGAGTCGAAGGTTCTTGCGCCGTACCTCATCCTAGGGGTGTACTCGGAAAGGACCGGGTGTCCTACTAAGTACAGACTCAGCAATACTGTCTACAAGACTTTACCGAGACGTACGGAGGAGAGAGATTCCTTCGAGAAACCTCCACCATCCAACCCCACTAAACCGGTCGAGCCCGTCATTCCTCCCCGAGGTGGTCGGGTGTACCTCGTCATGGTACCGGGGAACCGGTGACTACGGTTCGGATCTTTATCCTCACAAGGAAGGAGTGAAACTAAAACCTCGACAAGTAAATAAGAATAAAATAAAAAAGGGTAAACGAAATATAAATAAATAATAACCTCTTACTTACGAAATGGAACACAATCAAAGACGACGTGTTGTGTCACTTGGTCGACACACATATGTGTATACCGGAGGGGGAAATCGGAGAGAGGGTGGGGTCGGGGTGGGGGCAGGGTGGGAAGAGCTAGTAGCGTCTCGTGCGTCGACTCGAGAGACACGATATGTCGTCGAAGGGAGAACGATAGACAAAATGTGTACTATCACATAAATACAGTTTGGATTAGAAGGTTAAGTGAGTCTGAAAGAATTGTAAGGAGATCTCTAGTGCCGTTCGAAATGACTAGATGCTCAGCGACGAGTTGGAGAAAAATAAAGAGACGGAGGAACCGAGAGAACTTTCATGGACTAATCAAAGAATCCAATGAGTCACTTGTTACCTTTATCATTCTAGTTTCTAAAGGGTTTCGACTCAATTACTGACCGGTGAGAAACTGTGCCTCAAAGCGTACTACATCGATAGATCAACCCCTCTTAGTCACCAAAATTTTCGCAAAATTCAACTTCGTAGACTTGACTCACTCGAACCCAAATCAGCACTGGAGGACCTCCCTTTTCCCAGTGCCTGTAGTAACGTAGGATTGAATGTCTTCTCTTGCAGGTCCCGATCTCATCCCTTCGACAACCGAACCAACTGAGCCCTGGGTCTCGGAGTAAGAGTCTCGGGTCGTAGGACGTCGACGAGCATATTCCGAAGACCTTGAACTCCTAGACACTTTGTGAACAAAGACGTGGAAAAATATCTTCCTCTCTGAGATCAAGAGTAATGTAGGAGTTTCACGACAAACTAGGTTTTATCTATTTATTGGTCACCAGATCGGAAAACGTTATATTCTTCAAATTTTTAAGTAAGTATCGGCAATCATCGGTATAAACACCGTATAATTTCTCTGTTATTAATGTAATATACGGTTAAGATGTTCAGTATTTTGCAAGGAATCAAAACAAACTCCGGTCCTCACCCGATAGAGTAGGGGTTCATGATTTTGTAGATTCTTTAGTTTCGCGTCTAAGTCACTTTTGAAGTTCTTCTAAAACTTATTAAGTAGTAAAGTCTAAAGAGAGAGATAAAAACGAAAAAATTTTCCTGTAGTACGAAGTAAAAGAGTAAAAATGGTTTTGTGTAAATTCCAATAAATTTCTGTTTTTCGGTGACCCGACATCGAACTAGTAAAAGAGAAGGTAGTCCGACGGACAAAGACCCCTATCTTGAGATGACTACGACGACGATGTTCTGTGTGGGGGACCCTCCCACCGAGACTACTCTAGAAATCCCTTTGACGTCGGAAGTGGACCAGTAAAATCGTCGTCTCCCTGTGGTGAGTCGGTGCACCAACCGGTCTAACCCTTAACGGTGTCACGTCGTCACAGAGTACCCTCAAATAGTCTTTGCACCCTTAAAGTCCAGATGAGGTCTTGAGGAGTTGGTCTTGGACGTAAAAATATTCTAGGTGTCCACTTAAACCCATGTTACTTTAGACTTCGTGTAGACAGATACCACCTCCCGGGTTCAAACTACGTACTTCGTCCCGTGAGTTTCGACCACGTGACCCTGTTGGGTCTCCCTACCCGACCCCTCCCTGCACCCTCCCCCTAAGTCCTGGTCCCCTGGTAAATGTGGACACTAACTAAGTACAGTTACATACCGTTTTTGGTGGTGTTATAACATGTCATTAATCGGGGGTTAATTTTATTTATTAAAAAATTTCTCTTTTTTATATATATTTCCTAGTTAGTATTTCGTAGATGTTTATCGTTTACAACCTCTTTCACACCTCTTTTCCCTTGGGGGGACGTGACAACCAATCTTACATTTAACCGCGTCGGTGATACCTCTTGTCACACCTACAAGGAGTTTTTAACTTTTTATCTCAAAAGTATACTAGGTCACTAGGGTGAGGATCCGTGTATAGACCTCTCTTGATATTAAGTTTTTCTATGTGGGAGGGGACACAAGTTTCGTCGTGACAAGTGTCATCGGTTCTTTACCTTTGTTGGATGTACAGGTAGTTACCTACTCACCTATTTCTACAAGTAAATGTGTTGTCTTAGGATGAGTCGGTATCTTTCTTACTTTATTACGGTAAACGTCGACGTACCTTCTTGAATCTCTACTAGTGTGATTCGCTTCCTTCAGTCTGTCTCTTTCTGTTTGTGGTATACTATAGTGAATATACACCTCAGATTTTGTCCTGTATTTACTTAAATAAGTACTTTGTTTTTATCTGAGTGTCTGTACCTCTTGTCTGAACACTAACGGCTCCCCCTCCCCGACCCCCCTACCTAACCCTCGAACCCTAATTATCTATGTTTAATAATATATCTCTTATCTATTTGTTGTTCCAGGATGACACATCGTGTCCCTTGACATAAGTTATAGGACACTATTTACGACTACCTTTTCTTATACTTTCTCCTACATTATACACATATTGACTTAGTGAGACGTTATGACGTCTTCAATTGTGTTATAACATTTAGTTAATATGAAGTCATTTTATTTAATTTTCTTTTATCATCTGGACGAGGGTACACCGGATTACCGATCAGTGACAGGAATCCGAACAAACTACTGACTATAGCCACAACTGACATCCAATACTATTACATACAGACATCTATGCTTCAAAAGAAAGAAAGTTTAATGCATGGACAGTTTAGTATATACACCTGTGCGTTCACCGTCAATAATGACAGCTTTTGCTTAAAGAGAAAGAAAAAGGAAAAAGGTAAAAATGAATTAAGGAGACCTCGTCAGAAAGAAAAATACTTCAACATGTAAAAGTGTACATGTGAAATACTAAAGTGAGAAAAAAGGTCACAAAGAAAAGTCAGAAGTATACCTCCCCTAAAAGATAAAAAATAACAGAATTATAACGACACGTCCAACGAAAATCGGTCACCACTCACCCTTGATACTGACTAAATCAGGGAATTCTTTGGAGACACCCAAAGGACTGTACATCTGGTGAGGACGACTGTTCAACGAAGTCCCTAATCTTACCTGAGATAAAACAGTTATTTCCGACGTAACGGGATTACTACCTAAAGGGAGTAAATTCCTAAAAAAGAGCAAAAAAGGGTTATAAAGAAAAGTCAGACGTACGTATACCTACATACCTCCCTTAAAAGATAAAACATTATAAAATTATTGATTATAGTGAATCCCTACTGTGTGTTCTGGTCTGACATCTTAAAATCTAACTCTTTATTTAAATAATGGTAATTAGAAGTAAAGTCTGACTACATATTCAATTCAGGAAACGGAAAAAGTATTCCCACAAATCCCTCTGTCTGAGACCAATACGTGACATTTTCAAGACTGTAAGTTCGTATGGGTGAATTGTTGTTTTCCTGTAAGAAAATAAATAAATCAACACCCTTTTCATAAACATAAAAATAAATGTTTTCATTAGTTCAGAAACACGGTATTACTGTACAACATAAGGACGGAGAGACTTGTTAACAATCCTTTAAACATCCCAACCGGTTACAAGTAAGTTTTGTTAAATCCTTAATAAATGTTTCAATTGTAAGATGGACGTTGTATGCATGTTAGAAAGGGGCCTCTTTAGCGATACCCAAAGGATCTTATAATCTTTCGAATATTATTTATAAAACAAGTCATTAACTTTACACGAAATAGTGATAATTTTATCATTCGTTACACAATCCTCTCAGATTTTCTAAATTTGTGACTCATTTATCAACCTTTTCTAATCACTGATAGATCCGAAGGGACTATCGAGCCGACCACTTCTTAGGCGGACGTTACGTCCTCTGGGGTCAAACTAAGGACGGAGTCCTTCTAGGGGACCTCTTCCCTATCCGATGGGTAAGGTCATAAGAACCCGAAGGGACCACAGAGTCTACCATTTACTTAGACGGAGGTTACACTGATAGACCCTAATGGACCATCGAGTCGACCATTTCTTAGACGGACGTCACGTCCTCTGGGACCAAGTTAAGGAGCTAACTCTTCTAGGGGACCTCCTCCCGTACCGGTGGGTGAGAGCATAAGAACGGACCTCTTAGGGGTACCTGTTCTCCTCCGACCGTCCCATGTCAAGTACCCCAGCGTTTCTCAGCCTGCACGGTCTTGTTGACTCGTACGTCGTGCGACTGAGAGATGAATCTGGAATGAATCGGTAGTGATCACCTCGAAATTTTTTCTGTCTAAGGTCTTAGGGTGGGGGTCTCGAAGACCAAATTAACACGATCACATACCAAACACGTAGTCGTGAAAATTTGAAGAATAAAACTTTATTAGTATCCGAGTGTCCTTCAACGTTTCTATTATATCTCTCTAGGGAACGTGGGACGTGGGTTTAAGGGGGCCACCATTGTAGAGTGTATTGTTACCAGGTTTTGGTTACGGTTATTTAACTGTGACCTTAACGTTATAATTATTTTCTGGTCCTTGGAATAAATCTAAAGTGGTTAAACTTCTAGTCCTGAAATTTCGAAGGGTCCACTAAGAGAATTTATCGATCGTAACGTGTGGAGACGGGACTGACGGTAAATTCCAGTCAGTCAAGGTTGGTATTCAGACACTAAACGTGCACGCGTGCGTGTGTGTGTGTGTTTTATATATGTATATATAGACGTACACACGTTTACATCTGGTGTGAGTGTTATGTATAAGATTTATCAATTTTACAAATTATTGTCTAACGTCTCATTTTCCCTGACTGTAAATCTTCACGTGATTTTTTCACGTGAAGTGTTAGTTTGTTTTATATAGGACCAAATCTCGGATACAGTTTGTCTTCTACAGATGGGATGGACTCTTTCATTCGTTCCCAAATACTGAGAGTCTTAATTTCAGTTACACTCCTTCCTCTTCTTTTAGGACACACAAACCTTTTACCATAAATATCTAGGTTAAAATCACTATTTTAGGCCATTGTACCATTCTCCGAAGACTACATGTATTAATACATATATTTTGAGGGTAAATAGTACAAGAGTTACGTACCTTTTCCGAGGATAAGAGACATTTATGTACTTACAAAGAAGGAGACGTCGGCCCCTTTAATTTGTAACAGGACCCGTTCAAAGGTAGGAAAAAGAAAAGTTGTTCTCAACCTTATCCAGAATTAGTCAATTCGTCACCCTCATTACTTATTTGGAGTGTAGAGTAGGACCACAGATGAGAGTCCATACTTGACCCTCCAATTTATCCCTGTAAATATTGGTGTTGATCGAGATTCGGTTCGGACCCAGTCCCTTATCTTGAATGGGAATGCAATATGTTTTCCTCTAAAAGGGAAATAAACCCCATCTCGAAGTAACTCCATTACGTTTTGGAACGGTACCCCAGACCCTACATAAACGATTCAGAACAGACGTCCTGAACAGTCTAAGGTGGACGAGGGTGGGGATCGACGTGACAGACAAAAAAGGACCACAAAGCCATCAGAAAGTCTTAGGGTGGGGCTCTTCGTCTTATACCGGTTTCAAAGGTGCATTCTTTACCGACTAAGGACAGAAGTGTTCGGAGGGAACCTGTGGAAAGACGTACAGAAGAAAAAGTCCCAGGGAGAGACGGGGACTGGGGAGGTTCCAAGAGATACAGGGGTCCAATGGGACTACTGAAGGGACAAGGACCGGGACTCGGACCTCGAGGGCCTCCTTAAAATGGACCTATTCAAGGCACTTCAATGTGTCATGTTGTTGACAAACTCAGTCTCAAAACTCTTATACGACAGAGGGATTATAAAGTCCTCTCCGAATCAAACCTTACTGTAAATATCCTCGAACCCCTCCGGATGTCTTTTGGGATCTCTCTGAAGTCACCTCGGAATATACGAAATCGGTTACCCTCTCCGACTACCCCCGAAAGCTAGGTCTAACACACTGAATAACGAGACCAGAAGTCGGACCTTCGAGTCAGGACCCTCGTCTCCCTCCCACCCACCACCTACCGGAGGAGAAAGAAGAAGATGGACAACCAGGTAATTCTAAAAAAAAATTACATCTGGTAAAAGTTTCAGAAATAACTTAAACAATGTTATAACAAAGACCAAAAATACAAAAAACAAAAAACGTTCGATTCCTTAGAATCGAAGGTCTGGTCCCTAACTTGAGTGTGAAGGACGTAATGGTCCCTTCGGGGTTAGGTAGTCAAAAAGGAAATTCGACATCTAAACGTTGTGGACCCATTTCTGTAACCTTGTAAGACCAATATCATCTAGTCGACTTAGTTCTGGAGTCTTAAAATCTAAGCACGGTGAAGTTCGGGAAGGATACTTGTCTTTCCCACTAACCGGTTAATGACACCAAAGTCTGTAGTGTCATCCCCTCATGAGGTCTTAAGGGAAGGGTGTGCCCCTTACGGAATCACCATTTGGGATTACGGGTGAAACCACAGGCACCGAATACCCGAAGGGAGCACCGAGTCATCATTTGTTAGGCGACCGACTACGTCCTCTGCGCCTAATCTATAAACCCAACCCTTCTAGAGGACCTCCTCCTTTATCGTTGGGTGAGGTCAGAAGAACACACCCTTTAGGGCACCTGTCTCCTCGGACCGTCCGTCAGGTACCCCAGAGTTCTCAGTCTGTACTGACTCGCAGATTTGTTGTTGGTACCGAATAGAACCTCCCTAGGAAAACTTTATGTCGATAGTAGACTCTACCCAATTCGGTGACCTTTCATTTTCGGTACTTCAGTGTCACATTACCCTTCACAGACTGGGAAAGGTCTCCCACCGTAAGTTACCCTCCTCCACTATTCCTCGTTTCTTGTCGGGTTCACGTGACTCAAGGACTCCTACGGTCTTCCCCGCAGACCTTCTTGCCAACGGTATATTTTTACAGTGGATAGGAAGGTCGGTCGGGAAGGACCGAAGGGTGGACGGAGTGGGATTAATAATAAAGTTTTATTCTGGTGACGTGACAGTCGAGAGACCTGGTAGATCCTGACGTACGTCCACATAAAACACGACAAGTAGGTAGTAGTACTTTCCATAAATAATAGACTCAGGGCGACTTAGTGACTAAAAGGACAGGTACTCGACCGGACAAAGTGGTCGAACCGTGACACACGACAAATGATCTCCTCGATAATTTAAAGAGTGGACACGCAGACCACTCTCGACGTCGATCCTCTATTTTGGAGGACCTCATACGTCGTAGTCATGCACTCTCTAAAAGTTCCCGTACCGAAGGAAGTTTACGGACGAGCCCCTAGAGTCTAATCCTAGTTTTAGTTTCCGGTGAGATCGAAGGGACTACCCAAAGTCGTGAGACGGTATTGTTCTGTACGAGGTCCGAACTTTACAAAACTGATCTTTCGATCTAGTAATCGTCAAAGATGTGCGACTTAATTTTGAGTCTATCGTAGCTCTTTTACGGACTTTCCCTTTCGAAACTGACTCTTAACAGTTCACGGTCTTCCTAAGCCCTGAAGGGACCACCGAGTCTGTCATTTCTTAGACGGACGTTACGTCCTCTAGACCCAAAAGAGGGACTCTGACCTTCCAGATCGTGACTTTTTTTGACTACTTTCGATCGTCCCCATATGTTTCTCTCGAAACCCCGGTTTGTATCCACCCAATTTTAGGACCAGACTGAATGATCGAACTACTGAGACCCTTCCAACAACTGGTAGAGATAAAATGGGTCATTAAAGTGACGATTCTTGATAAGGATACCTATACCACTATGATCCATCCTACGAATACACAATTGAGTAACCTCGAGGGACTACTGAGATTCTCTACTCAGACAACGACAGGTTTCCTATGGTTCCGTGTCTCTCCCACTGGACGGTGGGGTTCCCACTCAATCGTGAGAGTACTCTCCGTCGGACTGGGTACCAGTGAACCTACCTGACGTTCCGGTTTGAAAGAACCCAAGTTGAGGGTTGAGACGATAATCGGTCGACTTGCTTCCCGGTATTAACACGGTAGAGGTACTTCTGACGGTACCTCGTACAATGGAGCTTCTTTCGTTTTAGAAGGGAGAACAGTGACTGTGGACGGTACAGACGACTAAAGTTATCAAAGACTAAAGTTTTTGCTCTCGGTACGTTAAGTTAAGGATTTCGTGACCATTGAGGACCTATAGGAAAAACCACTAAAACAAGTCGGCTATCGAACGGAGTCACACACTTCTTAATCTAGTCAAAAGGTAAGGATAAGAACCCTTTATCTTGGGTTCACGGGTCTTTATTACACTAAATATAGTTCACCGAGAGGAGTTTACGACACAGAGACCTTAGAGTATGAGGAGGGTGGCATCTCGACTACCCAAACACACGCGGTGTAGTCCTCCTGGACGGAAGTAGTACTTTGTTGGAAGGTGTAGAGTTTACGAGAGGTCTGTGGAGACCAGTCGGACGAATGGACGAGTGTTTGACTCATTTCAGAAAATTGTAGTTGGTAACGAGACTTTATCTTAGATCTTCACCTCTGCGTGTAATATTAGTTGTAAAGAATCACAAATTATAGTCCAAAAAGAGGTTAAAGATCGAAAAAGAATGAAAGTAAGTAAGTAAGTTGTTTATAAACGACTCTTCGACGATACACTGACGGTGTGTGATAACTTAATCTACGACCCCTATGTCATCACTGACGTTGGTAGTCACAAGGACGGGAGTTTCTAGAACATGACATTACCTCTTTGGTTATTTTTTCATATATACACTGCACCAGTCACCACTATTCCCGATAACTCTTTTTATTTCGTCCCCTTCTATAATCCCCTACCCTCTACGATAAAGTCTATTCTACCATTCCTTTTCGGTTGGACTATAAACTTCTCTCCGGACTCATTTGACTCCCTCCCCAGTACACTCCAAGATCCCCTCCTCGGAGAGTTTTTTCTTTGTCAGAACGTTTCCGGGACCCCGTCCTTATCCAAACGATCCGATTTCGTTGTTGTTCTTGTCGAATTCCCGACCCCACGTCATTTCTATGTCTTCTCGTTACTTTTTGGTCCAGAATACCCAGGTCCTGGTCTACGTCCTCCAAGAGTATTGGACACTACTTCTAAGACCTAGAACAAAAGTCACACTATCCCGTGGTAACCCTCGACTCTCAGCCCTTACCGTACTTGAGTAACGGAAAAGTTTTCCACCTAGTAAACCGAAGACCCACCCTTATCTAACAGAGTCCTGGTCTTCCCTTCGATCCTCTACTCAATCCTCTACGACCGGAAACAGGTCTACTCGTTTCTGTCACCAATCTTGGTCCCACTATAGTCACCTTCTCCGTTCTTCCCTGTCTGAACTCTCTCTGAGGCACCAAGTCACCCGTCCTAGACGTGCACCCAACCTACACCTACTCTCTCTCCCTCTCCCCAGTTCTTCCTGAGTCAGGTCTCACTCGTCACGACAGGAAGAGACTCTACCTGTAAACAAATAAATGAACGTTGGTCTTTAGGAATAAGACAGAAAAAGAGGAGAATTCTCACTGACGGGATCAGGAAACGTGCATCAGTTATGTGTTATTTCAATACTTTGGTCATTTATATTACGGATTCTACAAATGATCACTCAGGTACTGGGATTTAAAATGATAAACATTTAAACATACAACAAACCCATTTCCCCGAGTGAAAGACCGACTTGAAAGGCTAACACTTTGTCCGAAGTAGGATAAACGGAAACAGTACATTTATGTCCCAGTAATATGGATGGATTATCACCCTGAGACCCGTCCCAGGAGCCAAGAGATAAGAGACATCATTCGTTCTTTCTTATCACTTTGATTAAACCCCCCTTCCAGAATGACTCCACAGTAAAGTATAGTCGTAGAGTCTGAACCTCCCAAACAGCAGTGGTGTGGGACGATACAATGAACGTCACTCACAATTAATTCACACGAAAGGACCTTCTAGACCTTTTACGGAGTCTTGGAAAGAGTTACATCGGGAAGGTCAACCGTAAAGATGGACTAGATTAGGCTAGACGAGTAGATTGATAACTCCTTTAATTTCGGGTTTCTATCACTTACTGAACGGTAACACGTGGGAACGTCCACCCCAGTTGTGGTTTCACAGTCGGACTTGAGACTAAGGGTCCGGTTGTACGAAGGGTCGTATATAACTGTCTTACTATTCTCCCAAATACATCCCTTCCAGTCTCTCCTGTCCTCCTTCGAATACCCAAACACTTCCCGTCCCCAACCCCGAGGTCTCATACTCCCTCTGTCCGTCCTGGGAGTTTTGTCAAAACTTCATCTTTCCCCAGGGTCTCGGGTGACGGGACTGTCTCCTTATCGGTCGACAGTAGATTCCGAGAACAAATAGAGAGACTTTCACTTTCAGCGAGTCAGTACAGACTGAGAAACGCTGGGATATCTGACATCGGGTGGTCCGAGAAGACAGGTACCTTAAGAGGTCCGTTCTTAGGACCTCACTAATCGGTAAGGGAAGAGGTCCCCTAGAAGGACTGAGTCCTTAGTTTGGGTCCAGAGGACGAAACATCCGTGTAAGAAATGACAGACTCGGTGGTCCGTAATGGAGACACAGATGACTTCCTGTTTCTTGTATAGATAATTGGAGAAAATACGTCAGTTTAGTACCTCCTACACTAAGTTGTATGCTTAGGACCGTACCTTGCACTTAAAAGAAAACACGGAAAATAATTTAAGAATGTCTTAATTTTTCGTGAGAGAGCAACGGACGACTTAGACCCAAGTTAGTGGAATCTAGCTGGTGTTTCACCGACACACTAAAGGAGTTGTGCATTTCACTGCGTTGGTGTTTCACCGACACATTAAAGGAGTTGTGCATTTCACTGCGTTTCTAATACAGTCCACCAAATGAAATACACGACAGTGACCTTTAGGTGAGAAGTACCAACTTTCACTACCTACGAAACTAAATTTAGTGTTATATCATAAGATGAGTTCAGAAGGAGTATCGGGTCGATAGAAGAGGTCTGAAATGTGTTATTTTACAGAGGGAATAAATAACACTGTACCCACACTAAATGAGTAATTACAGAGTTCTTTCTTTAAACGGACAATAACCCTTTACAAAGATAATTTGTCTATAAATAATTACTCTGTTGGGTTTAAACCCCACACACTTATTAGAAATTCAACTTGGAAGGTGGCTCACTTTGAACTGACCAAAAGTAAAATCCCCCGGACTTAAAAATTATCTGATAATTCGGAAATATACGTCAACTGTTATGACTAAAGTTACTGACAGAAATAAACTTCAAAATCACTTAACTTTATAAAAACTGTTGTGTCTTCCATAAGGAATATTTTATACGTCTTCAATGAAAAAGGAATAAAAAAAAACAACTCTAACAATTGTCACACGAAAATTTGTATTCAAATCTATGATGTAAACTTGAGTTCCACATTTAGTCTAAGTAAGGAACCCCAGTGTCACATTTCTCGTCACTAATTTAGACTTCTTAAAAGTATATCGATAATCCAACCACGTTTTCATTAACGACAAAACGTACCAACTTGAAACGGTAAACTATAACCTTATGTAAGAATTTATGTACACCAATACAATATGTAGTAGAGTGAAGAAAAAAAAACGACTACTAAATAATGAACGATACATAAAATATAATTAAAATCTGATACCTTTACTACAATCTGTTTTTCGTTTAAACTCACTCAAAGAATGAGCTCAAGTTTTACCCAACATTTGACCACCTGTGTGGAACGTTGTAGTTGTTACGTAAACCGGGTCCTTGACGAGTGCTTACCTGTCACGTCATCACCACCAACTTCTTCAAAACGTTACCTCTGCTCTCGGAACTTCTACTCCTCACGTCACTGATTGGTAGTGTTTAACCGGTTGACTCTCGTAGTAGTCTCGACTGGGAAAAATGTCGATGGGTTCTTCAACGACTTCTTGAGACACAGTTGGTAAGTAAGTCACAAACTTTGATTGACCTTTCGACTTTTTCGAGTTATTTACCCACGGAGTTCAAGTCAAGTCAAGTCGGTGAGTCAGCACAGGTTGAGAAACACTGGGGTACTTAGTGTCCTGTGGTCCGGAGGGACAGGGAGTGGTTGAGGACCTCAGATAGTTTGGGTACAGGTAACTCAACTACTACGGTAGGTCGGTAGAGTAGGAGACAGCAGGGGAAGAGGAGGACGGGTATTAGGAAGGGTCGTAATCCCAGAAAAGGTTACTCAGTTGAGAAGAGTACTCCACCGGTTTCATGACCTCAAAGTCGAAATCGTAGTCAGGAAGGTCACTTGTGGGTCCTGACTAGAGGAAGTCTTACCTGACCAACCTAGAGGAACGTCAGGTTCCCTGAGAGTTCTCAGAAGAGGTTGTGGTGTCAAGTTTTTGTAGTTAAGAAACCGTGAGCCGAAAGAAATACCAGGTTGAGAGTGTAGGTATGTACTGATGACCTTTTTGGTGTCGGAACTGATCTGCCTGGAAACAACCGTTTCATTGAACGGTTGTTCTCGGTTTCATTGACCGAGACGAAAATTTATACGATGGATCCAACCAGTATTGAAAGGAAGGTTCCTCATTCGCAGAAAATTAAAGTACCGACGTCAGTGGTAGACGTCACTAAAACCTCGGGGTTTTTTATTTCAGACTGTGACAAAGGCGACAAAGGGGTAGATAAAGGGTACTTCACTACCCTGGCCTACGGTACTAGAAGCAAAAGACTTACAACTCGAAATTCGGTTGAAAAAGTGAGAGGAGGAAGTGAAAGTAGTTCTCCGAAAAATAAAGGAGAAGTGAAAGACGGTATTCCCACCACAGCAGACGTATAGACTCCAATAACTATAAAGAGGGCTGTTAGAACTAAGGTCGAACACGAAGAAGGTCGGGTCGCAAAGAGTACTACATGAGACGTATATTCAATTTATTTGTCCCACTGTTGTATGTCGGAATACTCGACTGGTGTTTAGTTTTTTAGTAGTAAAACTTCATAGCGGAAGAGAATAAGATGCGTTGTTGTTACTTGGTAAAGAGTTAGTCTAACACTACATACTACTTTTCCTAAAAATAGTGTTGACTGTTACTGTTCGCGTCACCAACCTGGCTCTTCTTCGAGGTGTCATGAAGGGTTTCGGTTTGAACGTGGTGTTTTTCCAGTCCCAGTGACAAGCCACTAGACGACGGGTAGACTAGGTGATGCAAAAGAATTAAGACTATTTTGGTAACGAAAACTCTTCATACGAGTCGTTTAGTCACTCTACGTGGTTTTTGACGTTACGGACGTCGGTCGTAACCGGTTGTCTTACCAGGGTTAAGAGGTACTGTTGTAGGCTGGCGTACAGAGAGTTGGTTGTAAAGTTTTCAACTTACTTAACTCGATGCTTCAAAATGGGGTAGGTGGTATAAGTGGACTAGAGAGCCGTTGGCTGATGGTGAAGGAATTCGTGGACCTGATGAAAGACGTCCCTTTTACGAAGGTGTTGGTCGTCCTCCGTCTTCAACGAAAGGTTCTCAAACAGTCTAGGGTTTCGTGCCTAAAAATGCTATCACCTTATTTGTTTGTTAAGAGTAACCGTTTTTACAAGACTAACGTTACCAAGGATAAAACTCATTATTTCTACACAAACTCGGATCAATATTACAAAATTTAAGTCCCAGGTTTTGATGTTAATGTAAACGTGGTTGTATTATTATTGTTACAGTAAACGAGTGTAACACTGGGTTTCACTTTCCGTACCACAACCCTCTTCCCTCCACGTCTAAAGTCTAAATTAAGATAGTGATTGGACTACAGGCAGATCAGTTCCGATACCAAAAAGGACACCAGTACATACCTACACTCTCAACCTGACACTTCTTCCGACTCGCGGCTTCTTAACTACGAAAACTTGACACCACAACCTCTTCTGAGAACTCTCAGGGAACCTGACGTTCCTCTAGGTTGGTCAGGTAAGACTTCCTCTAGTTGGAACCCTAAAGAAATCTTCCTTACTACGATTTCGACTTTGAGGTCATGAAACCGGTGGAGTATGTTTCTCAACTGAGTAACCTTTTCTGAGACTACGACCCTCGCTAACCCCCGTCCTCCTCTTCCCCTGCTGGCTCCTACTCTACCGACCTACCGTAGCGCTTGAGCTACCTGCACTCAGACTCACTTGAGGCCCTCAACCACTACCTGTTCCTCCGGACCGCACGACGCTAAGTACCCCAGCGTTTCTCAACCTGTACTGACTCGCTGACTTGACTTGACTTGACTCGGACTACGTACCGGAGTATATGTAATATGTAAAGATGGGTCCTTTCCTCGAGTTAAAAGGGTAGACATTTTATGTCCGTACTTTCACTTTCACAATCAACGAGTCAGCACAGGTTGAGAAAGGTTAGGGTACCTGATATCGGGTGGTCCAAGGAGACAGGTACCCTAAGAGGTCCGTTCTTATGACCTCACCCAACGGTAAGGGAAGAGGTCCTCTAGAAGGGTTGACTCCCGAGCTTGGGCTCAGAGGGAGTGACGTACGTCTAAGAAATGGTAGACTCAGTGGTCCCTTCGGACGTTTTATGTCCGTCTCCTAACTAATTAAAACTTCTAAGAAGTAAGATAGTAACACACTTTATGTCACAATCCAATAGACTTAAACAGAAATATGTTGTCTAATCAAAAAAAGAGTAACTTAATAATAAAGTAAGACATAATAGTTATAATCAAACAATGTAATAATAGTAAAATAGGACAATAATTTCACTGTATAAGTGTAACGTCTACTAAACCTTTTATGTCGTTTGTTCGTTTGTTTTTTTGGGAGTTTTTAACGACCAGGGAGGTTAGGTCTCAATTCGTGACGATTATAAAATAACATAAAGAGAAGTCCGAAAATTATACTTACGTACAATGTACATTATCACCCTGGTCTGATGTAAGAAAAAATGAATGTAGAAGGGATACCATAATTAAGGAATCTCTTGTATAAAAATTATCTATGTATTACAGAATATGATATCTAAATAGTATTAAATAAATTGATCAGGGATTTATCAAGTTGTCTACAGAAAGTGACAATATTGTGAACGTATATTTATAAATATAGAGACTACTAAATAAACTTCTCTAAAGATTTGTATAATGGTCATTTTCTCATACATATAAATAATTATAGAAGTTGTTTAGAACCGTAATCCTGACACACCGGGAGTAGTTTGTTCAACCGTTCATAAGGTAGGAAGAGATAAGAGACTTTCTAAAACACATTTTAAACACGAATAAAATAATTAAAATGAACAACAAAGTTGTAACTGTAAATTGTAAAACACAAAGAGAGTTCGTTACGAAATAGACATAGGATGTTTACAACTATATAACAAAGTAGTGGTAAACCGAATTCATAAAAATTTTAAAAGGAAATCCAATAACGAAACTGACTCCTAATAAGACCTTTCACAATAAAGGTTTATGAACCCTCAAAGATCTACAGAATAAAAATAACTAGAGATTAAATTAAATTAACGTCACTTTCTTGTACAAGAAATAGTCACCAACAGTTTTAAAACCTAGAGTTGTGGAAATGTGAGTATTTTAAATAACTTTTGTGTTTCTCGAGAGTAAATACACCCAACATAGACGTATATAAATGGTATAATTTTTAATTTCGACCGTACAAAGAAGATTAAAGAATTTAGTAAAATTTTCATTGTAAAAAATTTTACATAAAATAACTTTATATCAACTAAATGTTACAACACAATGAAAAGACGACATATCGTTCAATTAAGTTAAGATTTATGTATATATATATATTTATATGTAAGACTTTTTGTTGTAAAAGTACATTTATTGTACAAAATGACTTTTTCTTTGGCCTAAAGGGTTTTGTCTTTTTTTTTATTACTTGTCTTACTCTAACGAAATATAAAAAAGTCTGGAGAAACTACAGACTTTTGTTGACCTAAAAGTGCAAATGAAGGAGTAAGTTAGACAACACTACAGTCGGAGACCTTTTAAGGTGACACCAGACTCTCTTATCTTACTTTTTCCGTTTATTACAGGATTATAAAACTTTGATGAGAACTGGAATACCGTGAGGATTTACTAGAGGTCCTACGACACCTGGACCTCCAAAACTCTTGGAGACTAGACGTACTTAAACTAGGAAAAACTTAAATAACTCTGAATAAAATGTTAGAGCACACCAGACACCACCGTTTACAAGACACACGGAGACTTTTCTTACGTAAGACGTCGACGACCCATGTCACAAGATATTTACAGTTAATCCAGTTTGACCAAACATCTCAACAAGGTTACAAGAAAGAAATAAATAAATACACGGACTTGGAGTGCCGTACACCCTAGAATCAAGGGGTTATAGTTTGGGCTCGGGGGACGTCACCTTCGGACCTCAGAATTGGTTACCTGGTGGTCCCTTCAGGGGGTTACAAGAATTAATAATGACTAAAAATTTAAAAGGATAGTTAAAGACTCTCCCTCCATAATTTTATAGGTTGACACTAACATCTAGACATAAAAAGGGAAATCAAAACAGTTTAAGACGAAGTACACAAAACTCAAAAACTATAACACAAGTGTAGACTCTAACAGTATAACTAAAATTTTAATGTCGTATATATTAGAATAGAGACCATTAAGAAAAATAGGATTTCTGTTTTTCTACACTATAATTAACTCTGGATAAAATATTAGATCATACACCAGACACCACCGTTTACAAGACACGCGTAGACTTTTCTTACGTAAGACGTCGACGACCCATGTCGCAAGATACTATAAGTATATCTACGTGGTTGTCATTCAAAGAATACGAATGATAAACGTACCAAAGACAAAAAGATTAGAAAATGAAAATTCTTCAAACAGGTCCACCACGATCACCATTTCTTAGACGGACGGCTACGTCCTCTACGTTTTCTGTACCCAAGTCAGGGACCCAGCCCTTATAGGGGACCTCATCTTTTACCGTTAGATGCGGTCATAAGAACAGACCTTTTAAAGTACCTGACTCCTCGGCCCGCCCGATGTGAGGTACCCTAGCATTTCTCAGTCAGTCTGTGCTGACTCGTGTGCGTGCACGCACGTGTGTGTGTGTGTGTGTGTGTTCTCTTTCACTCTTTCGGAAGGAAAGAACGAAAAATAGATTAGACTATTAAAGACAGAAAATTAATTTCACAAATGTTAGGCAAATGTAAATTTCATTAATAGTTATACCAACCCACAATCAGATGGTAGAACCGTAAACAAAAGACAAACTAGGTAGACCTGACACGAACAGCCAAGGAGAAAAAGACGGAAGAGAACCCATTTAGTTAATAAAAAAATCATAACGTAAACTAAGGGAACGCCTGAAAAATCGATCGGAAGAAACACAATAAGAATTACCAATGAAATCGGACCTCTGACGTTATACGTAGAACTTGTATACTGTTAGATGGAAGTTGATTATAAGAGGTTGAATTTTCATTCTTGTAGTGTTGTTAGACTAAAGAAAGAGGGGATGGGTTAGAAACACGAAAATGACGGTCTATGAATTAAAAATGGATACGATACCTGGGGTGTTAGACAATAACAATAAAATACAATTTATTAAATATAAGAAAATTTCTTAAAGTTTTATTTACATCATTCTTACAGAACCTACAAATAGATACTTAAATAGGAAAGATCACAGGAACCAGATAAAGACGGTGAGAATCAAAGATGACCCCTAATAAAGGGGAGACATCTTTCTTAAAAAATAGTGAAGATTATCAAGTCTATACGTCATTTACCTGAGAACCCGAAAAACACAACTTATACCAAAAATAAAATAGAAGCATGACAAATTGTTGGAATGTCCCGTTTTTAATATATGGTATTGAAGTAGACAAAAATTCATATGTTAAGTTATCAATAATCATTTGAAGGTCTTAACATGTTTGTAGTGGTATTAAGTCAAAATCTTACAAAGGTAGGGGAGTTTTTCCAAAAATACGGGTAAACGTCCGTTGAGAGAAAAAGTGGGTGTGGACGTCCGTTTGTAGTTAGATGAAAAAACCGGTAAAGTATATTTACCTTAGTATATATTATACTAGAAAACAAATAAAAGTACATTGTATTACAAGTACTCCAAATAGGTACAATGTACAGTCATCAAATAAGGAAAAATTCGTAAAATTACATACTTATCTCTAAAACTAAAAGGTAAGTGGTCAATTAACATAACAAAGGTAAACCCCTGATAATATTATTGTGATGATACTCGTAAAAATATGTTCAGAAACACAGTTGTATCCAGAAGTAAAAATGACTCATCTACGGTTCATCACCCTAAGTCAAGTCAAGTCAAGTCAGCGAATCAGCACAGGCTGAGAAACGCTGGGGTACTTAGCGTCGTACGGTCCGGAGGGGCAGGTAGTGGTAGAGGACCTCAAGCGAGTCTGAGTGCAGGTAGCTCAGGAACTACGGTAGGTTGGTAGAGTAGGAGTCAGCAGGTGAAGAGGAGGACGGGGGTTAGGGAGCGTCGTAGTCTCAGAAAAGGTTACTCAGTTGAGAAGAGTACTCCACCGGTTTCATGACCTCAAAGTCGAAATCGTAGTCAGGAAGGTTTCTTTAGGGTCCCAACTCGAGGAAGTCTTACTTGACCAACTTAGAGGAACGTCAGGTTCCCTGAGAGTTCTCAGAAGAGGTTGTGGTGTCAAGTTTTCGTAGTTAAGAAACCGTGAGTCGGAAGAAGTGTCAGGTTGAGAGTGTAGGTATGTACTGGTGTCCTTTTTGGTATCGGAACTGATCTACCTGGAATCAGCCGTTTCATTACAGAGACGAAAACTTATACGATAGATCCAACCAGTATTGAAAAGAAGGTTCCTCATTCGCAGAAAATTAAAGTGCCGACGTCAGTGGTAGACGTCACTAAAACCTCGGGGGGTTTTTGTTTCAGACTGTGACAAAGGTGACAAAGGGGTAGATAAAGGGTACTTCACTACCCTGGTCTACGGTACTAGGAGTAAAAGACTTACAACTCGAAATTCGGTTGACAAAGTGAGAGGAGAAAGTGAAAGTAGTTCTCCGAAAAATCAAGGAGAAGTGAAAGACGGTATTCCCACCACAGTAGACGTATAGACTCCACTAACTATAAAGAGGGCCGTTAGAACTAAGGTCGAACACAAAGAAGGTCAGGTCGCAAAGAGTACTACATGAGACGCATCTTCAATTTATTCGTCCCACTGTTATATGTCGGAACTGCATGAGGAAAAGGATAAACCTTGGTCAGACAACAAGGTACAGACCCAGAATAAAATTAACATAGAAATTGAAGAATTCTATGATAGTTTGACAAAAGGGTTCACGGACGTGATAAAATGTAAGAGTCTTCGTTGTCTCTTCCTAAACGAAAGTATAGACTTTCGACAAAAGCGACCTATAGCTTTAGAACCAACTGTCAAATAACAAAAAGAAAGAAGTGTCATTTATACAACAAGGTAACATAATGCTGGTGACACTCACACACACACGAGTCAACGTATCAGCACACGTCGAGAAACACCGGGGTACCCGACATTGGGCGGTCCAAAGAGACGGGTACTTTAAAAGGTCCGTTCTTATAACGTCATCCCCCGGTAAAGGACGAGGTCCCCCAGAAGGGCTAGGTCCCTAACTTTGACGTACGGAACGCAGTGGACATAACCGTCCCTTAAGAAATGGTGATCACGGTGGACCCTTCGGGTTACAACCGGAAATAACAAAGTGTTTTCTTTAGTCAGAATTAAGGATAACAACATTATAGAGAAAAAGGAGAAGGACGAAAATATGGAAGAGAAATTAAAACTTAAAATCCTTAAATAGATACTATACAGATCGAAACTAGAAGAATCTCAAATTACTTGAAGAACTTAAATATGTAACTGTAAAATTAACTAAACCTCTTTTAGAACCGGTGATAAAATGTCCCGAAGGGTCCACCGAGTCTGCTATTTCTTTGACACATATTACGTCGTCTGTACCCCAGCCAGGGACCCAACCCTCCTAGGGGACCGTTTCCCTTACTGACAAAGAAGATGTAATAGGAGAGAAGACGAAACCCCTGAGACCAATACGTAGACAGTTTCATATAATAGGGTGTCTAGAGAAAACGGAATAAAATCAAAAACAGACCTATTTCATCACTGAAGTGACTGAATCACAAACAGACCCCGAGAAACCCTAAGATTGGGTAATAAGGTCGGGTGTATTTTGGTATTTTCAAAAGATCCTTGGGTAGACCAAGGAGGAATGTGGACACACATCACTTAAGAGGAAAGAGGGTGATAATGAGCTTTCCATTTTGGTTGTACGGAGAGAAGAGAGTACTCTTCTCCAAAAACGATATACCTTAAATCAAGTGAATCAAAAGAAAAAGTAGTCGAGAGAATTCCCAAAAATTTTTAGACACTAACACATCAAGCATAAGAAAAAACTCTCTGATCGTATTACCAAAGGACGTTGAAAGATGGAAATTGGTCTTACCTATAAAGATACATGAAGTAAATAAAAAATTTCGGAGGAAGTAAAGTCTTTCTACTAAGGTTTAATATAAAAGTGGTTGCCTCATAGCTTTTGAGGTATATACGGTTTTTATCATTGTGATCTTAAAGTTTACGTATAGGGTCTCGGTACGAAGTACTTTTGAAGGAGAAACTATTCAAATGAATACTAAGATGATAATCTTTAGATGTAAAAAAGAGGTAGAGATGTATGGCACACAGGGTCTCTGTGTCGTGTTTCTTTTAACAAGGGTCACGTGTCAAAAATGTTGAAAAATAAAACATAATGTCATATTGACTAACTGTTACAACACTATCAAAGTCCACTTATCACTTCCCTGTGTCGACATGTATATGTGCATAGGTAAGAGGAGGTTTGAGGGGAGGATAGGTCCGTTGATGTATCGTAACTTGTCTCAAGGGACACGATTTGTCATCCAGGAACAACTAACAGGTAAAATTTATATTGTCACAGGTAAATTTTTAAGAAAACATATCATAAACAGGACTCTGAAAGAGGAATGGATAAAACTACTTCTTCATACCGAACGGTATGATGACTTTCATTGGACTTTTAGAGAAGGGGGAACAACCGAACTCGGATCTCTTTTAGGAGATAACGGTCGAAGAATCAAAGAGAGGAGAACTGAGAGGTCGAGATACCTTTGTGAGTTTACTATATACCAACAGTTTCTTTCTCAAAATAAAGAGTTTTGAAAACTTTAAAGGTTTCCATAACGGAACGTGCTGTCTGTGTGGGGTGGGTTTCGGGTTAGATCCACCATGCTTACACCTATTAGTCGGACGGTAGGCTATGATCTTTGAAGGGAAAACACATAAAGGTACACCGAAGAAAGAAAAGAAGTTGTAAAATTCTCTAAAGAATTTTCAAACACTAACCCCATACTAACGAAATGTTACAACATAACCAAAGACGGCATGTTGTTACACTTGGTCAGTATCAATGTATACATAGGGGAGGGAAAACTCGGAGGGGGTGGGGAGATCCAGAGTCTCGTGGTACGACCCAAGGGGCACGATATGTCGTCGAAGGGTGATCAACAGATAAAATACGTACTATGGGTGAGGTCATGCAAACGGTCCGTTTAGGGTACCTGTCTCCTCGGACCTTCCGACGTCAGGTACCCCAGCGACTCCCAGCCTGTACTGACTCGCTGAAGTGAAAGTGAAAAGTGAAAGTACGTAACCTCTTCCTTTACCGTTAGGTGAGGTCACGAGAACGGACCTCTTAGGGTCCCTGTCCCCTCGGACCACCCGACGGCAGATACCCCAGCGTGTCTCAACCTGTGCGACTTCGCTGCGTCGTCGTCGTCGTCGTCGTCGTCGTCGTCGTCGTCGTCACAAGTAGACGGTCACGATGAAAGAGCCAAATAGGGAGGGAGACACACAGATGTTCGGGTAAGAGATACAGACGTAGAGGTACAGAAGGGACGTGTATCCAGGTAGTCATGGTAAAAAGATCTCAGGTACACATACATAATCATGTGTTATACACAAAAAGAGAAAGACTGAATGAAGTGAGGTATATTGTCCGAGATCCATGCAGGTGAAGTGATGTCGACTGAGTTTAAACAAGAAGAGATACGGACTCATTATGAGGTAACATGAGGTGTACCGAAGAATTGAGAGAAACGGAAGGAGACAGGAGCGATAATAAATTATAAATAAATAATAAATAAACTGACACAGTCCAGAATCAACGATGTACGTCCCAGAGACTAGAAGTAAGACGTACACTCGAGAATCAACGTCGTATACCATAGAACAAGGGATTGGTCCCTAGCTTGAGTTCTGGGGACGTAACCCTCGTGCCTCAGAATTGATGACCTGGTGGCTCCTTCAGGGACTGAATCGAAAACTAAATGGTTTTGGAGAGGAACTTTTCCCTCCCTTTTATTTTCTTTATGTCCACACTTCCTTCTGAATGAAAAGGTCTACGGAAGGAAGAATCCGACCGGGATCTCACCAATCTTTATGTCTCGTTCAGTAAACTACACGAATGGACGGCAAAAATCCGTCTACCTTAGAAGAATTTTACGTCCGTAATCGTCGGACATCGAACGGTTTTAGGTCACTACATTAGTATTGTAGGAAGATCAATAAGGATTAAATACAGAGAATGTGTATTAGGACTACTAAATAAATAAACTTTAGAATGACTAGTATTAGTCGTACATACTGATTAAACCGATAAAAATTTTTAATACTTAAAAAGGGTCCTTTGGAAAAGACTAGAGTAAGTAAACTAGAAGAGACGAAAAGTCGAGAAGAGTTTGAGGTAAATAAGGGAACCAGAGACAGAACTGTGTCTGATTGGTACTATCTAGTTTATTGTTATCCTAATGGACGGAGTAAACGATTAAATTCTGTAAGTTTAAGTTAAATTTTACTTTCTAGAAGGTGTAAAGTCCTAATTTAGTAGAATGAAGATCAGCATAGGGGTAAACCATAAACTAAGACATATTTTAACCTAAAATGTAAGAGTCACGTATGAAGTTGTACCTGTGTATGTGCGTGTGTACGACATAATCAATTTCATTACGACGGAAGAGATCGGTTATACGAGAACTCAGAATCCCCGAATGTCCTTCTCTCCAAACAAAGGTTGAGTACATTTGGGGTAACCGTCACACTACCCCTTCTCCCACTTCCTTTCTCCTCACACTAGGTACGTCAGTAAGTCTCTGGATTCGATTATTTCTGAGGTAGTAGAAGTTGAGGTTTCTAGTTCAACTTCTTTTCTTGACTCAAGTCGACCTCCAAGAAGACCCGGTCCGGACATTCACCGTAAGTAAGTCAAGGGTAAGGTAACCTACCTTGAGTCCGTCTGACCTTTAGTATCGGGGTTAACCTTTCGGTGAAAGGTCTTTACCGAGACATAACACCTTCCTTGTGTTTCGAGTCACCTGAAAGTCGGTAGAGAGGAATATATGTATTCATACAGACTCCGAAGACCAGAAGGGTCCATCACCATTTCCTGGGTGGACTGTTACGTCCTCCGAATTCTCTGTGCCCAAGTTAGGGACCCAATCCTTCTAGGGGAGCTCCTCCTTTACCGTTGGGTGTAGTAATAATAACGGACCTCTTAGGGTACCTGTCTCCTCGGACCATAGATGTCAGGTATCCCAACGTTTCTCAGTCTGTACTGATTTCGCTGAATCATGTATAGTATATACAGACTCCGAAGCACCAATACGAAGAATAGTCAAGAAGGTCAAATGTAACGATCTTGAGAGTTTTGAACTACTCATCCCACCATCCCATCCTTTGAAATACGATTCGTGGTTTCTGATTTCGACTGCCTCGGCGATGAGTATATACTGAGTTTTTATTGGGTAAGTACTTTTCTTCACCCCAACCGGAGTCGAGCAGAACAAAGAATAAGTATGTAGGAAACTAAGTGACTAGTCTGTAGCAGAACTAACGTACGTAATAAGGACCGTTGCACGATTCACGACTCCTGTGTAATTTTGTAAATTTGGGATGTCCCTCTATTCTCGATATTACCTAAATACACGTAATACATACACCTTCATTATACGTAATAAAATCACCTCTTTCGAACGGAAGGTGATTCCATCACGATCTTTAAGGGCGACGTTCCAGAGTCTCCGGATAAACGGGTAATCTAAAGGCTGTAAGGGAATGATCTTAGGGAACGTATAAACGACGGGGACCAAGGTTGAACTTCGAGGTGAGAGTGTCGAAGGGTCCACCGTAATCACCATTTCTTGGGCGGACGGTCACATCTTCTGAATTCTCTGTACCCCAAGTTAGGGATCCAGTCCTCCTAGAGGACCTCTTCCTTTACCGTTGGGAGAAGTCATAAGAACGGACCTCTTAGGGCACCCGGCTTCTCTCGGACCCCCCGATGTCAGGTGTCACACGTCTCAGCCCGTGCTGACTTCACTGAATCGTGTGTCGTGTGTGAATACCTCTTCCCCTGCTGTCTCCTACTCTACCAACCTACCGTAGTGACTGAGCTACCTGTACTCAAACTCATTCGAGGTCCTCAACCACTACCTGTCCCTCCGGACCGTACGACGTCAGGTGCCCTAGTGTTTCTCAGTCTGTACTGACTCGCTGACTTGACTGACTGTGCGAGTATCTCTCTTATATTAAAAAGAATCATCCTTTAAAAGGGACCGGTGTCTAAAAGACGTCCTACTTAAGTTACCGTCATTTTAATCTCTGTCCCTCTCGGTTCTTCGATGACAACATCGGAGGTGACCCAGTAATAAGGATACCTTATTTCAAATTTAAAGATGGTTATTGAGTGTTTCGAGAAGTACCAGTCCGGGGACGGATCGTCAGATCGACGTAAAAGGTACCGAGGGGTGGAAATTAGGGATTGAGGAAACCGTTAAAGAACACGTCGTTATGACCCGGTGAGTGAGACAATGGAATGATGTACTCGGGTTCGGGGATGGATATGAATTTTACAGTGGAGGGATGAACAGACGGACCGACCTATTGATCTTTTTACGAATAAAAAGTTTCAAATCGTTTTGTAAGGAAGGAGCCCCTTTCGAAAAGATTAAGGACAACGTATACCGTTTGAATATGAAGAGGACATGAGTATGATATGGAACATAGGTGTAGTAAACATCGTTTATGTAGTGTCACAGTATAGTACATAGCATAGTACAGTTGGTATAACACTAAGAAATGAGGGAAATGTCACTGGAGGAACTCCTTTTCCTTTTATTGAAAGGTAGAAAGATACCGGTCACGAAAGGACACATGACCCAGGTATCATCTGAGTGATCGGCAACCTACCTACCTCCCTACTCCTACTTACCTACCCGTCTACTGAAGGAGTGATCCTTTGCCCTAGACGACATTTCAAATTTATCTTATTACAAGCACTTAAAAACGTCTCACTGAGGTGTTCAAAACAGGGTTCAATCACTATCACATTACCCTACTACTTAAAGTTCAAAGTCGACTCCACACTACTTTGTCATTTATACTGTAAAGCTTGTCTCCACTCATAGTCTGGTTATACACCTAAATGTTTCGTCCTCAGACCTTTGATCAATCTAGCGAGACTTCAGACTTTCCTCCCTAACTATCCCTCTGAGTTCACCTCTACCGTTTCATCAAGACACTCGTCCAAAAGAATTATCTTGAGGTAGGACCCTGAGGACGACAATGGAGTTCTCCCTCCCAATCTCCCACCGTCGAGGGAGTGGAATTCAGATTAGTCCCCCTCCTCCCAAGGGTTCCCTGTCAAGTCTCTGGACTTTTACACCAAGGACTACTCACTGAGTAGACAATACGATCCCCACACACACACACACACACACACACACTCTCTCTCTCTCTCTCTCTCTCTCTCTGTCTCGCTCGATCCTGAAAAAACTAACAATCACTGTCTTTGTTATAGACTTAATCAAACCCCTTTTTTCCCTCCGTAACCGACCCTATTATAATCCTATACCTGTAGTGGTTCCCTTCTCGACTGATTCCTCTAAGTACCTTCCTGTCCACGGGGCCCGGAGCCTTTGTCGACCTTTGGTACTGAGGTTACGAAGGTTCTGAAGGGGGTGAAAAAGAAAGTCAAAGACAGACTTTCACCGAAATACCACTTTTCTCGTACCGATCTATATCAGGGCTCGAAGGCAGTGACGTCCCCTTAACGATGGTCGGAATACCCATATAGGGATCCTGTTTTTCTCGACCCCCTTTTAGAATGATAAAAGGATCACTAATAACACTAAGACTTCAACGACACATAACATCATACCTTATTCCGTGTACTCATTAATATAATGACCATTCTTTGCTATAAACTACACCTTCTCTCTCCTATGTCTACACTTTAAATTTTTAAGACCTAAACAAAAACTTAATAGTCAGACTTGAGTACTACGTACAGTAGAAATTTTGTATAATACCTGTACTTAAACTCGTTTCAGGTCCTCTATCCCTTCCTGTCCCTTCGGATCACACGACGTCAGGTACCCCATCGTTTCTCAACCTATGTTGAATCGTTGACTTATCGTTGTTGTTGTTTAAGTTGATATGAAGTTAATGTTTTATTTAAAATTTTTCAAATTTTCATTCCGGAATAATAATTTTTTATTTATTTATTTTGTGTAATATATAAAAGATCGAGTCCGGTGATTCTTGAGAACATTTATTATTGGTTCAGTCACGTTTCTTGTAGAGTTTCAGATGTCTAATACTAGAACTTTATACAACTTTATGATTTACTTTGACTCTTTCTTTACCGACTAAGGAATAGACCCCGTCCTTTACCTGTCCTACTCAGACCTTGTAGAACAGGACGGTCTACCACTCCATTGGGAGTTTCTGCTGACTCTAACACAGTTTTCCTGTGTCTTCGGTTGGACTAATATAGGAGTGGTCGTTAAATTCGTAGTCATTCTATTTTACTGTCACTTAAATTTGGGTAGTTCAGACAAATCAGATACTCAAGTACTACTACGAATTATTTCATTTTTTACAAGTCACCAGAAGAAACTTCCTATTACCCTCGTTCAGTAATTTTTTTTTTTTTCGATCAATTATCTCCTTTTCTTAGTTCACACATAAAACAGACAGAATGTTTTGTGTTTGAGTCCTATTGAGGTACCATCTATCCTTCACCAAGGAGTATGGCCTTCATAAGGTACTTATTTACTTCACTTTCACAATCAGTGAGTCACACAGGTTGGGAAACCCTAGAGTTCCTAACATCGGGTGGTCCGAGGAGACAGGTACCCTAAGAGATCCGTTCTCATGACCTAACCCATCGATAAAGGAAGAGGTCCCCTAGAAGGACTGCGTCCCTAACTTGGACCCGGAGGTGTAATGTCCGTCTAAGAAATGGTAGACTCGGTGGTCCCTTCGGGGCTCCCCTGTGGTAGTAAGGCGTCGAAGATTACTTTCTCACTTAGATTCGCAACTCGTATTTGCTGATGATTAAGGTGTTTTTCTCTACCAGTCCGTAATGGATACGTGATTAATGTGATCAATGGATGGGCGATTCATGTGTTGTGATAGGTACTTCCTCAGAACGGTTGGGTTTAGATGGTTCGGGGTCCTAGATTGATCATCCTCGTTGTCCATTTTCCCCCAAACTAAATCCAGTATGGACTTACCAGATCACCAAAAGGGATGAAAGAAGTTAAATTCAGACTTAAACGGTTATTCCTCAAGTACTAGACTCGGCGTCAGTCGAGGGCCAGAACAAAAACTACTGACATATCTCGAAGAGGTAGAAACCGACGTTTCTTACATTAGTTAGACTAAAGTCACAACTGGTAGATCACTACAGGTACACATCTCAGAAGAGAACACAACAACCTTCTCCCACAAACGATACTGGTCACACAAGAGAACCGTTTTGAGATAATCGGAAACGGGACGAAGTAAGGTATGAGGTTCCGGTTTAAACGGACAATGAGGTCCACAAAAGACTGAAGGATGAAAACGTAAGGTCAGGGGATATTACTTTTCCTATAGAAAAAACCCACAATCAAGATTTTCCAGAACATTCAGAAGTATCTTGGTAAGTTGAAGTCGAAGAAGTCGAGATGACCAACCCCGTATCTGAACCTAATGGTACTATAACTTACCAAACGGAACCTTTGCTTGTCTCTAGTAAGACAGTAAAAACTCTAACGTAGGTTCATGACGTAAAGTCTCAGAAAACAACTGGTACTACCGATGAGGTAAAGAAGACTCCCTAAGGACGGGCGTCATCATCTATATTACCAGTAGACTCAATTTAAGTGGGTAAGGTCAGGTAAAATCAAACGACTAAGGATCTTACAGCTGCAAGTGAGAACGGTAGAGAACAAACTGGTGAAGGTTAAACGGAACTAAGTACCTGGACTGTAAGGTCCAAGGATACGTTATAACGAGAAATGTCGTATCCTGGAACGAAGATAGTGGTCAGTATAGGTGTCGACCCATAACAAAAACGAAACCGAGGTAGGGAAGTGAGAAAGACCTCAATAAAGAGGTGACTAGAGGTTATCGTATAACCCGTGGATCACTGGACCCCTCAAGGAGAAAGTCATAGGATAGTAAAACGGAAGAGTATGACAAGTACCTCAAGAGTTCCGCTCTTATGACTTCACCGAACGGTAAGGGAAGAGGTCACCTGGTGTAAGACAGTCTAGTACTTGAGGAATAACGGTTTAAGTCTAAATTTAACTTCTTTCATCCCTTTTGGTGATCTGTTAAGTCCATGCTGGATTTAGTTTAGGGAATACTAATATACCACCTTCACTCTTTATCTAAATTCCCTGATCTAGACTATCTGTCTCACGGACTACTTGATACCCGTCTCCAAGTACTGTAACATGTCCTCTGTCCCTAGTTCTGGTAGGGGTACCTTTTCTTTACGCTTTTTCGTTTTACCGACAGACTCCTCCAGAATGTTTATCGACACTTTTCTTCTCTTCGCTTTTCGTTTCGTCTTTTCCTTTCTATATTCATACACTTACGTCTCAAGGTTTCTTATCGTTCCTCTCTATTCTTTCGGAAGGAGTCGTTAGTTACGTTTCTTTATCTCCTTTTGTTGTCTTACCCTTATCTCTAGAGAAGTTCTTTTAATCTCTATGGTTCCCTTTTAAAGTACGTTTCTACCCGAACTATTTCCTGTCTTTACCAGACCTGGATTGTCTTGGTCTTCTACACCGTTCTTATATGTCCTCTTGACATGTTTTCTCTCGAAGTGCTGGGTCTATTAGTGTTACCACACTAGTGAGTGGATCTCGGTCTGTAGGACCTTACACTTCAGTTCACCCGGAATCTTTCGTAGTGATGCTTGTTTCGATCACCTCCACTACCTTAAGGTCAACTCGACAAAGTTTAGGACTTTCTACTACGACACTTTCACGACGTGAGTTATACCGTCGTTCAAACCTTTTGAGTCATCACCGGTGTCCCGACCTTTTCCAGTCAAAAGTAAGGTTAGGGTTTCTTTCCGTTACGGTTTCTTACGAGTTTGATGGTGTGTCAATGTGAGTAGAGTGTGCGATCATTTCATTACGAGTTTTTTTGATCTAATGTAAGATCAACCCCAACATCTCTTGTTCAGTTCTTAATTCCCTTATCAAAGTCTGTCACTTTTCACGATACTTATTTTAATCTCTCTTCTACGGTCTATCACAAACTCAGACACACACACGTGCATGTACCTGTGTGTATAAAAATAAATCCACTAGTCCCTTCTGAAGAGGTTCCTCTACTGGAGACTCGACTCGACTCTACTCGGACCATTCTTCCTCGGCCGGTACGTCTCTAGACCTATAAAAAAACTGTTTCCGTTATCGTTCCCGTTTCAGGGACTCTAGTCTTTCTCGAACCGTAAAACAAACAAACGAACAAACAAAAACCTTAGGTTTCTTCTGGTCAATTAGATCCTAAACCTCTCCTTTCCCTCTCTACTACCCGACTCTACCCTCTCGTCTGTTCTCGGTCCCAAGTATCCTGGAACATCGGTATCGGGTCACGAATATATGTCCGACGGTCAGTAGGGGGTCGGTAGTTTTTACGGAAGATAGACCTCTTTATCCCGTGCTAAAGTTGTCCCTTCACAGGATCCCTAAGACTACATATCTTTTCACAAAACACATTTGTCAACTTATCATATCGGTTAAACAACTTGGTTGGACAATTTTTAGGTTATTAAAATAAAGTTTTAGTGATGAACGAGAGCTACGGACATTAAAGTGGGATTTTTCTGATAAATGAGTTATATTTTAAACTAGATATTATAACTCGACCGGTTTTTCAAGTAAGAAAAAAAAAAAAAAAAAAACTTCGTTGTATACCTTTTTGGACTTACTTGTAAAACCGGTTGGATTATAATGGGTAGTATGTCTAAGGAGATACTGTCCATTATGATATTCAATGGTCAGTAAAGTACGATTATCTTTACTTAACTCTTTACACAGGAACTTTTCTATAAAAGTTTCTCCTTACATATTTCAATCACCTGAGTCCTCATGTTCTCGGAGGTCCTTTCTTTGTTTGACTTTTCCTCTTTGACTTCGACACAAAGATAGATAAAAAAATTTTTTATAAAAATGAAATACACAAAGAAAAACCGACACGACCCAGAACCAACGACGCGTCCGAAAAGAGGTCAACGTCTCTTGCCCCCGAAGAGTAAACCACCGAAGAGAACAACGTCTCGCGTCCGGGATCCCACACACCCGAAGAAGTCAAAACCGAGGACCCGAGATCTCGCGTACGAGTCGTCGACGTAGTGTACCCGAACCAACTAGGTACCATACACTTTACAAGGGCCTGGTCCCTAGCTTGGACACGGGGGACGTAACTGTCCGCTTTATAAAATGGTGACTCGATGGTCCCTTCGGAGACCTTATGGATAAAATGTTAAACTCCACTCCGGAATAAAGGACCTCTCTGATTACAGGAGGACGGTTCTACACAGTCTCGTTCCGAGAAAGAGAATTTGTTGTGCAAATTGGAAATACACGCACGAGTCAGTGAATCGACACAGGCTGAGAAACACTGGGATACCTGACATCGGACGGTTCGAGGAGACAGGTATCCCAAAAAGGTCCGTTCTTATGACCTTCTTTAACGGCAAATCAGGAGGTCCCCTAGAAGGGTTGAGTCCCTAACTTGACCACAAGAGAACGTAGAGGACGAAACCGTCCACCTAAGAAATGGTGACTCGGGGGTCCTTTCGGGGCTCATTGGAAATTTCGAGAAGGAATTTGTCTTTCACACTTTATTAAGTGTTTTGGGATATTCATTTGTCTCTCTACCAATATTACCTAACAGGGATGACGGAACAACGAGAAACTAGTCGACACCTGGACACATGATCTGAATTGGAGACTTAACATCCGGAGAGCAACGTCTCGTGCCTAAGGTCCCGTATGCCCGAAGTCATTAACGTCGTGCACCGAAGTTATCAATGCCACGGACCGGAATCAACGAGACGTTATACACCCTAGAAGGACCTGGTCTCTACCTCAACCACAGGGGACGCAACGTTCCACCTGAGAATTAACAACCTGGTGGTCCCCCTAGGGACATAAAAGGGAAACGAGACCTATAAAGATCAGACGTGGAGGACGGACCCCCCGACAGGAGTGGGGAAGAGACAGACTGTAAAAATGGACACAAACTTCTATTCTCGTCTTCAGTTCAGGACGAGGAACTCCGAGTAGACGGGGTCCAGGGAAGTCGTAGGCAACGAGAAAGAAGTCACGAGGGTGGTTCACGGTAGACGGCCGGAAACGGTGGCGGTGGTGACGACACAACACATCCACAAACAGTGGTACAGAATAGAAGAGGGGACTTAAAGTTCCGGGAACTCCTATTACTTAAAATGAATAAGTAGTAAAATCTCCATAGAGTAGTAAAATAGGAAGTCTCGTCGACCATCTCGAGACATGTATCAGTAGTGAGTCTTTGACAATCAACTCAATAGACAATTGTATTAAAGTATGGGGGGGTGTCACGGGATCTGTTGTGTCATTCATGACATGTGTGTGTGTGTGTGTGTGTGTGTGTGTGTGTCTCAAAGTAGTCAGATTTATAAAGATAACCACTCGACTAAAGTAATTAGTGTACCTAGTGTCGGAACAGATTGAGTTACTTTAATACTCGGTACGGTACATCCCGGTGGGTTCTACCTGCCCAGTACCACCTCTTAAGACTGTTTCACACCAGGTGACCTCTTCCATTACCGTTTGGTGAAGTCATAAGAACGGAACTCTTAGGGTACTTCTCCGTTTTTCTATCCTGTAACTTTTTACTTGAGGGGTCCACTCATCTACGGGTCATACGATGACCTCTAGTCACCGCTTTATTGAGGTGACATTATTGAGGTGACTTTCTTACTTCTTAGTCTGGGTTTTGTTTTTGTTGTGGACACCTACACTGACCACTACTTTCATTTCAAGCTACGCCATTTCTCATTATAACGTATCCTTGGATCTGACAATCCAGGTACTTAGTCCCGTTTAACCTTCACCAGTTTGTCCTCTACCTTTCACATTTGTAGTTGTAAAATCCTTAGTCACTTGACTTTACCTGACCTTACCCGTTTAAATTGAGTCTACTGGTAATATAGATGATGACACCCGTTCTTAGGGAATCTTCTTTACCTCATCGGTAGTATCAGTTGTTTTCTCAGACTTTACGTCATGTACCTACGTAGAGTTTTTACTGTCTTACTAGAGACAGGTAAAGGTTCCGTTTGTAAGTCATAGTGTCATTAGGTTCAGATACGGGGTTGGTCATTACGACTTCTTCGACTTCAACTTCTCAAGATACTTCTAGATGTTCTGGAAGATCTTGATTGTGGGTTTTTTCTATAGGAAAAGTAATATCCCCTGACCTTACGTTTTCATCCTTCAGTTCTCTATGGACCTCATTGTCCGTTTAGACCGGAACCTCATGTTTAACTTCGTCCAGTTTCCGATTATCTCAAAACGGCTCTTTTGTGTGACCAGTATCGTTTGTGCGAGAAGGTTGTTGCGTTTTCTGTACCTGTAGTGATCTACCAGTTGTGACTTTAGTCTAACTAATATAAGAAACTTCGGTTTCTACCTCTTCGAGATATGTCAGTCGTATTTGTTCTGACCCTCGACTAACACCGAGTCTAGTACTCGAGGAATAACCGTTTAAGTCTGAATTTAACTTCTGTCATCCCTTTAGATGATCCGATAAGTCCATACTGGATTTAGTTTAGGGAATACTAATATGTCACCTTCACTATTTATCTAAGTTCCCTAATCTTGACTATCTCGCGGGCTTCTTGATGCCTACCTCCATGCACTGTAACATGTCCTCCGTCACTAGTTCTGGTAGGGGTTCTTTTTCTTTATGTTTTTCCGTTTTACTAACAGACTCCTCCGGAATGTTTATCGACTCCTTCCTTCTCTTCGATTTCCGCTTCCTCTTTTCCTTTCTATATGGGTTACTTACGTCTCAAGGTTTCTTATCGTTCCTCTCTCTAATCTTTCGGAAGGAGTCACTAGTCACGTTCCTTTATCTCCTTTTATTATCTTACCCTTTCTGATCTCTAGAGAAGTGCTTTTAATCACTATGGTTCCCTTGTAAAGTACGTTTCTACCCGTATTATTTCCTGTCTTTACCATACTTTTTGATTGTATAATCAATCATACTTTTTGATTCTTCTATAATTCTTCTCCACCATTCTTATGTGTCTTATTGATATGTGTCTTCTAGAAGTACTGGGTCTATTGGTGCCGTCACACTAGTGAGTGGATCTCGGTCTGTAGGACCTTACACTTCAGGTCACTACGAATCCTTCGTAGTGATGCTTCTTTCGATCAACTCCACTACCTTAAGGTCAACTCGATAAAGTTTCTACTTTTCTACTACTACACGTTTTTCTACTACGACACTTTCACGACGTGAGTTATACGGTCGTTTAAACTTTTCGAGTCGTCACCGGTGTCCTGACCTTTTCTACTCAAAAGTAAGGTTAGGGTTTCTTTCCGTTACGTTTCTAACAAGTTTGATGGTGTGTTAACGTGAGTAGAGTGTGCGATCGGTTTATTACGAGTTTTAAGAGGTTCGGTCCGAAGTTATCATACACTTGACACTTGAAGGTCTACAAGTTCGACCTAAATCTTTTCCGTCTCCTTGGTCTTTAGTTTAACGGTTGTAGGTAACCTAATAGCTTTTTCGTTCTCTCAAGGTCTTTTTGAAGATAAAGACGAAATAACTGATACGGTTTCGGAAACTGACACACCTAGTGTTGTTTGACACCTTTTAAGACTTTCCTTACCCTTATGGTTTGGTGGACTGGAAGGAGGACTCTTTAGACATACGTCCAGTTCTTCGATGTCAAGATGTACCTTGTTGTCTGACCAAGGTTTAGCCTTTTCCTCATGCAGTTCCGACATATAACAGTGGGACGAATAAATTGAATACACGTCTCATGTAGTACTCTTTACGGCCCGACCTACTTCGTGTTCGACCTTAGTTCTAACGACCCTCTTTATAGTCATTGGAGTCTATCCGTCTACTGTGTTGGGAATACCGTCTTTCACTTCTCCTTGATTTTTCGGAGAACTACTTTCACTTTCTTCTCTCACTTCTTCAACCGAATTTTGAGTTGTAAGTCTTTTGATTCTAATACCGTAGGTCAGGATAGCGAAGTACCGTTTATCTACCCCTTTGTTACCTTTGTCACTCTCTGATAAAAGAACCCGAGGTTTTAGTGACGTCTACCACTGACGTCGGTACTTTAATTTTCTACGAACGAGGAACCTTCTTTTCGATACTAGTTGAACTGTCGTATAACTTTTCGTCTCGGTAATGAAATGGTTGTTACCAGACAGATCAGTTTCCATACCAAAAAGGTCATCAGTATATACCTACACTCTCAACCTGATATTTCTTTCGACTCAAGGTTTCTTGACTACAAAAACTTGACACCACAACCTCTTCTGAGAACTCTCAGGGAACCTGACGTTCTTCTAGTTTTTCTAGTTTGGTCAGTTAGGATTTCCTTTAGTCAGGACCTATAAGTAACCTTCCTGACTACAACTTCGACTTTGAGGTTATGAAACCGGTGGATTACGGTTCTTGACTGAGTCACCTTTTCTGGGACTACGACCCTTTCTAACTCCCGTCCTCCTCTTCCCCTGCTGTCTCCTACTCTACCAACCTACCGTAGTGACAGAGCTACCTGTATTCAAACTCGTTCGAGGCCCTCGACCACTACCTGTCCCTTCGGACCACACGACGTCACGTACCTTAGCGTCTCAGCCTGTGATGACTCGTTGACTTGACTTGACTCGACTTGACTAATCTACGTGAAAGAAAGTGAAAGTAATCTGAGTGTACATTGGGTTTTACTCCTAGTTGGTCTTTTGAAGATACGGAAGTCAGACTTTCCAGTGGAAAGAGTAGACGGACGTTTTAAACTGGTGAAACAGGTCAGAACCCAATCTTTCCGTGGTTAGACAATGTTTAGTACTGGCGACTATCGGTGTCTGCTGCGTGGACGTGACATGACCCGTATCTAGGACGGTCTTACAGTTAAGTAAGATGGTCGTAAAGATATTGGTTACTATTTTACTTTTGCTAAACCCAAAAACAAAAAAAAAAGGAAACGAGTGAAGACGACACTTCCGACAAGGGCAAACCAAACAAGTATGTAATTTGTTAATGACGGAAGAGTACCGTCTGTACGCCGATTTCAGAGTTCTATATTTCTACTTAATAGGGGTCGGGACGGGAAGTCCCCAAGTGTTAGTCCTTTTCTCTGACATTTCCGGTGACCTGTTCAAGTTTCAGAGACCACTTTAGTTCGGGACTCCAAGACTGTTACTGGGTGCAGGCACGCAAACGGACAATCTGAGACGGTAGACAGGGACGCACTCTGCAAATGACCTTGAGGAAGGGTGACCGGCGAAACCCAAACTTACTGGAACCGCTGTCGGACTTTAGGTCTCGAAGCTCCCCACGAAAATCTCAAGGACCAGACGTGAATACACGAAGTTTATCTGTAAGTGTTTGGAGATTAATAGAGGAGAATGGTCCGACGGATTTACTGACTACGGGTCGAGACAATCAGTGAGGTTCTTACCTAAAGATAAATCGGGTACGGGGGGCTCTACGTAATCCCACGGGTCTTGTACACACAGGCGAGGCTCTCCGTGTCCCGTTAATTGTCTTCGGTTCGTTAAACGTTTTACGGAGTTGAAGGACGAGGAAAGACTCCGTCTCTTTAACAGTGTGGAATTGGAGTCGTCCGAGTATCCGTCGTATTAAGGGGGTGGGTGGGGGTGGGGTTTGTCTCAGAGACCACAGTCTACAGACAGGGGGAGGGTAAGGGGTGGGACCGAAAAACGTTTGTATTCGTGAGCCGACTTTGTTGTCGATACTGAGTCAAGGATCGCTCGATGACGGACTTAACTAAATCAGACTCAAGTCTAAATCGTGTATTAGTACAAGTTAAACGAGGTGACGTGACGGATCTCTATTTTCCGACCCCCTTTTTTTTATCGAGGTCGAACACAGTCAGAAACACCACTACAGTAACGGTAGTCTCTCGGCCGGCGAGAATGAGACGGCACGACGGACTCGGCGCCGCCCGACACACACACGCGTGTCGGCTCACCCAAGTCCACGGGCCGAGCCGGTAGGGGTCCCGTCCCGTCGCGGGCCGGCCGGGGCCGTGGCAGATGGACCTTCCAAGAAGGGTCGGGCGTCCTGAGTCTCCGACGGATTGAGAAAGAACAGTTAAGGCCTCCCCCTTACGGTCGGGGATCGTACCTGACACTACAAAGGTGAGACCAACGGACGCACCACCTACACCTCCAGAAATGGTTGGTCCTCCAATTCCATACGTGGACGTTAGAAGACAAAGTAACAACCACAAACGACTTCGACGGTCGTCGGAACAATCGAATTCCCTTCTCCTGAAACTAAGCATCAAAAGTCGAGTCCTAGACACGATCTTTACGTACCCCACTCACGGACCGAGACAATTAATCTTATTCAATCTTCTCTCTGGTCGCGTAAGTAAAACGTACACTATTCCAAACTTTTTAGTAACAGACACATAAGAACGGAAAGGATAATCCACTAGGGGGCAGTCAGGAAAAGTGTCATCTGTACAAAAGTATCAGAGGCACAGTTATTCTTAAACGATCAGGAATCACAAAACTCCCCAAAATTTAGTTACTGAGTTACTTCTTTCGTGCATATTATTACTAGCGTGGGTCCTGTGGGGTTAGTACCCTGGAATTGGGGAAGTACCTTACAGGGAATGTATCCGGTACTACACGTTTAACTTGTTTTCGAGAAGATGTCTGTCGTCAAAGTTAGGAGTCGAGAGTCTTTTAGTTTCAACCTTTTCTCGACAGATTTAAAGGAAACAGTCCGTCTTCTTCGTTCAGTAAAGGGGTCTTGTCAAAAGGTATTTCTTTCAAGTCCGTATTTATTTAAAGCGTAGAGCTCTACATCATAGGATCCCGCGACCAGGAGTGACTCACAGACGTCGTCAACAAACTAACAGTACCCATTAACAGAGGACTACTGTGCAAGAGAAAGGAAAACGGGGAAACGAAAACACAAGACTTTTTCCACGGTACGAACGTTTTACCCTTAAAGCTAAAGAAGAGAGCATAACTTTTATTCTAGATCGTTCTTCGAAGAATAAATTCGTCAAGTGTGTGTGTTGTCTTTCCTGTCAACGAGTAACACAGAGTCCTCCTTCCTTTCCCCTGAGTGTGACGTACTAGCAAAGGATGGGAGGGGAATCAGAACTGAATTTCCTTCTGGGCCTTAAGAAACAAAACCCCACACGTTCTACTGAGGGACCACGAAGGGTCCACCCTTACACACACAGGTGATCGTATTGCGTACCGAGACAGTAAGTTCTAACGCCAAAACTTGTGAGAAAACTTAACCTAAGTTCTGAGACCAAACAACAAAGACGTATAAAATTTACACACCGGGACACAAATGGTTAAGAATACCGTCATGATATTTCACAGGTGGTGGACAGTATAACTCCAAGTCTTTTAATGTTACCTTACCAACCCACGACGGATGCCGACGTAGGTGTCACGTTTGTACACACATCTCTGTCAGACCGACCAGTATGGACGACATATGTGAGGTCTTCCCTCGTCAGGCGTTTCGGGGAGGTCAAATTTTGGACAAATTTCATATACCCATTGACCCATTTTCGGTAGAGACTTGTGGCCCGACCTTATCTTAACACGCACGGATTTCATTTTGAAATGTTACGGGAAGATAAGAATTGTCAAGAGCAAATTAATGTACGAACAGGACACTTTTATATCTGAAAAAATCAGGTGCTTTATTACCACTCTGTCATAAACAGTCCCTTGACGACAGACGGTCCGCGACACGAGTGTCTCCTTCTCTCAAATTTTATGCGAATATACTGCATCCATAAACATTACATCTGTATCTTTTTTGGTAAACGGGTTATAAGTAGAAAAATTTAGTAATAAGGTATAAAATAAATAAAAAATAACTTTATATCAACTAAATGTTACAAAGTCCACCCGTCGTTTGACTGAGTCAATATACAAATATATATACACACACACAATCAGTGAATCAGCACAGACTAAAAAACGTTGGGGTACCCGACATTGGGCGGGCCGAGGAGACAGGTACCTTAAGAGGTCCGTTCTTATGACCTCACCCCTAAGTAAGAGAAGAGGTCTTCTAGAAGACCTGGGTCCCTAACTTGGGTCCAGAGGACGTAACGTCCGTCTAAGAAGTGGGAGACTCGGGAATCCCTTCGGATATATGTATATGTATATGTATATACAAGAAAAAAGTCTAAGAAAAACTAATATCCAATAATGTTCTACAACTTATGTTAAGGCACACGATATGTGGTCCAAGAACGATAAATAGATAAAACATATATCCTCACCCAGATAAATTAAGGCTTGAAGGTTAAATATGAGGGTGGGGGAAAGGAGAGACCATTGGTATTCAAACGAAAGATACAGACACTCAGCTAAAGACAAAACATTTATTCAAGTGAACATAGTAAAAAATTTCTAAGAGGCATATTCACTATGGTTTACCACAAACAGAAAGAGACAGACTGAATGAAGTGAATCTTACTAGTAGGGATCAAGGTAGGTACAACAATGTTTGTTCGGGTTATAAAGAATTTCCGTCTCATAAAACACCTTAAGTTCCCTGTGTTTTAAGAATGTCGACCAACATGACCTCACCAACCCTACCGCGGTATCACGTAGGGTTCAATTCGCACCATGAATTGACCTTCTGCCCATCTAAAACTATGTCCTTCTCCCTCCCACGCCTCTACCCTTCCGTCGAGTAAAATGTCAGTCCGCTCAGTTCCGTAAATTGACGTCGTCCTAGAGACACTCTCTGACCTCCCCTTTACCCCTCCTCCCCACCCCACTACTTCGAAGAGTGTGAAAGGTATTCTTGACACACCCCAAAAGACTCTTCTGAGGGTGGTCTTTCTACGTAATATACAGAAAGGACGATTTATAACCATTGGACGTTAGTGATACCTATACAAAGACTTAGGAAGACACGGAATCAAAAGAATAGACATTGTACCCCTATTATCAGTAAGGAGAAACCGAACTACCCTCCTAATTTCTTTTAATATGTACCTTTTGTCAATTGTGTCACGGACTGTATAAAGCACAAGTTATGTACAATCGACAACGGTAGTGTCAGTACTAGTGGAAACGTCTGTAAGAGATTTCCACCATTCAATAAAGACGGTCAAATAACCTTACGGGATAGAGGTCGACTCACATGTTACTGTCAGGTCCTGCATCTTTCGTAAAAGGAAGGGTAAGAGGGTTTGTGTGTTTGTGTTGGACCATTGAATCGGCAAATTGGTAAACTTTACTTTGTCATTAGTTCGTTTTAATTCTGTCCGGTTTCTCCAACCAACTCCTTTGGATATACTAGGAACAAGTTTTTACTCGTACCGATTCACCGTACTTCTCTCCAAGTCTACAGTTTAAGACCGTGGTTTCAAAGTGATCTCCATTTGAAGTAATTGTAGAGAAGGTCTGAGTGTCACCTCGGCCCTCAAAGAAAGACGATTTGGAAATTATAAGGAACAACCTCTTTTCCCTCCGCGGGGTCCACTTCCAAACAGAGTGGACGGACGTAGGTCGAACGAACTAGAGTCGGAAAAAGCGGAAAACGTCTGAGAGGGAAAGATGGACCTCGGGGGTACCTTTTCTTCGGTGTGCCCCAATACGTTAGTTCGTCGGAGAGAAGCGTTTACGTCACTAAATAAACTCCCCAGTCCCCGTTTACGATTACGTCATTGAATGTCGTTAAGTCCTTGGAATAGAAGGTATCCCCTAGAGACGACCAACGTGACCCCCGGGACGTCCGAGGGTAGAGGATCTAAAACGGTTTCGACGACCGCGTCATTACGGTTTGTCTACTCCTTTATTCGATTTACGTGGGGATCTAAACAGAGAGAGGTCTTTAGGGTGACCATCACAACCCTTGAATCGACAGACTACCGTTTTCCCACGACTCTTGTTATTTGAGTTTTGAGAGTGATCCTCCTTTTACCGTACCACTCGACATCTCAAACGAACACACACTCACATACACAGAAACATACACAGACACACACGTACAGACGGAGACACAGACACACATACAAACACACACACAGACACACACACACAGACGGACACACACAGACACACACACAGACCCCAGACACACAAACATAGCTACACACAGACATATACAGACACAAACACAGACACACACAAACACACACAGACACTCATAGACAAACAAGTACATAGACACACACACATATACACGGAAACACAGACACACATAGACAAACAAGCACATAGAGACACACACACAGACACACATGCGTCCACTCGTCCCAGCTAAAAGAACTCAAAGGAAGAGTATAAGACTTTTATCAGGAGGGATGGGGGTGGGAAGTTGTACCTCGGTTTGAGAACCCCTTTACTTTCTAGGTTTCTACCCATTACTTTAAAAACAAAGTGAAATCAGGCTACCAAGAAGTTAGACTAATGTGTAACCATAGGGGAACCTCTCGAAAATTTTATAGCTGTTCCTAGTCCAGGGTACGGGTCCTGAAGATTGAACCGACCAGCCTCACGTCGACCCGTATCTACTGGTACAGATTTCATTCGTAGAACACACAAGATCTGTGTCCATCCATGTTCGTTTCAGTCAGGTTATAATAGATCTTATAGGAGACGAATTTGTGGAACTAGGTAAGGGGATTCGTTTCGGAACTACCTGCGTCAAAGTCTTCGTTGTAAAGACTATCGAATCTCTGAAATGGACATGGATGACGGGGAAGAGACGTCACTCTCAAAGGGTGTGTCTTTCTCCCACCTACGGAGGAGAGACCCGACCTCCCGAGGATTAAGTTCAGGTCCCTAGGTCAGGACAGAGGTACCCGTAGGTATGTCCTCTGTCCCCGAGTATTTCGAAGAAAGACAAGGAATCCTGTCCGTCCGTTGTACCGTCCAGTATATTCTTCTAGTCTTCAAACTTTCTGGGAACCTCGACCTCTAAGTCTACGTTTGATAAATATGATTTGTTTGTTGTTCCAGGATGTCACATCGTGTCCCTTACCATAGGTTAGAGGACGTTATTTAGTATTTCCTTTTCTTATCAATTTTCCCCTGAAGAGACCACCAAGTCACCAATCCTGAAACGTGAAGGTGACGTCCCCTGTGTCCAAACTAGGGACCAGACCACAGATCTTAGGGTGTACGGGGTACCACTTCTTTGAGTCATTGATTTATTATAAAGAACGTGGTAATTTTTTTTTCTTTTCTTTTATGTTTTTAGGTGCTACTTATTTTACATTCTCAAATTTTTCTAGATATATACATATTGACTCAGTGAAACGACATGTCGTCTCTACCCGTATTGTAACATTTAACCGATGTGAAGTTAATTTTTGTTTTTGTATACAAGTCACGTGAATTGAGGACTGGTCCGCTATGAGAGTCGTGACCCTCTACCTGTCCTGTTGGTAAGGTCGGGAGTCTCTCACGTGTAAGATTGGGTTCTTTCGTCTGTCGTTTGATCACTTATTTACATATGATATTAAAGGATCCACCACGATCACCATTCCTTCGGCGGACGGTTTCGTCCATCTACATCCTCTACGTCCAAGTCAGGATCTCAACCCTTCTACGGGACGTCCTCCCGGACCGTTGGGTGAGGTCCTAAGAACGGATCTTTTAGGGTGCCTGTCTCCTCGGACCGCCCGATATCAGGTACCACAACGTCTCTCAACCTGTGTTGACTTCACTGAATCGTGTGTCGTGCGTACATTAAAGTTCGTCACTACTCCCGAAACTTCTTTCTACCTCGTCTCACTCCTCCACTTAACGACCTTCCCTCCAACGTGACCCCCGGGAAGTTCAAGGACAAAGACTTTAAAACGGTCTTGACGATCTAGTTATCAGGGGGTTTCTCCTCCTTTAGTCCGTCTACGCAAAGTGGTATAAAGAGAGAGGTTTTTAAGGTAACTGGTGAAAACTTACCCACCGGTCATCTTCGTAAAGACCGTTCCACCGTCAAAGAATTTACAGTAATAAGATCGCAGTAAGTCCTTAGACCTTACTCACTTTCCCGACACACAGCTAGACTCCCTTTTCGTACGGTGATGACCCTTGTTATCTCCGTTTCTCTCCGGTGGAATAGACTACACAAGAATGGGTCGGGAGGGAAATTGGACAAAGGTAGTAAGTAAGTAAGTCCCTGGATTACTCCGACAGTTCCAGAGTATGGTATTAAAAATAAAAAAAGTACGACGAGGAAAAACTTTAACACGAATTCGATTTAGGGAGTACAATCCAAAATTCGGACCACCAAGAGAACCTTCTCCCCCTTTATCTTCGTCTTTAAACAAGAGTCTCATTATTAAAGAAGTATGGGAACTTTAGGATCCTAACGACATCCTGACAAGGAAGGGTAGATCTTCAGGTCCCGGAAAGGTTCCAATGAGTTTTCAGGATGAAAGAGAGGGGACAAAAACTCTGAAAGGGTTATAGGAGGGTTAGGTACGTTGGAGCCCGTTCAGAGAATTGGAAAGACCTGTGTGTCCTCACTACGACTCTTTTCACGAACTACGAAAAACTTAAAGTAAACGAAAAAAGTGTACTTTCATACACTGACTGAGTATCAGACACAGTACGACAACACACTCAATACTTTTCTTTTTCGGTCGTGTAGAACCGATGAATCATGTAACTTTAGATAAACAGTAAACTTGGTCACTTTTAAGGTACTGATCAAAACAAACCGTCCTACGTCTCCTCCTCCTCCTACCTCGTCTCAACCACACTATGCGAAACGGGAGACGAAACCCTCCTCTGTTCACTGTGTTTACTTTTACACCCATAACCCCCCATAGCGTCCCAACTAGACCTTCTCTTCGAACACCCATAACCAATCCTCTCGAACAGTTCGAAGTGCGGACAAAGAATACGAAACGTTTACGTCACGACCCGTCTCCTGGACCGGCGACAGTTGGAAAAACCAAGACATCTCGAGATTTCGAGAAAGTCTTAGAAGTTTTTGGTGCCACAAGTGAGTCGTCGAATCTTCTTAAACCCAACACATACTAAAGGAAGAGGTCCTAACTTTGGGAGACCTCTATAAACACCATTTAAAATCCTTGGATTACAATTTCAACTGTCTTTGGGAGTAACAAGTTCCCGACCTTAAAATAAAAAAAAAATTAACCTCATACTAACGAAACGTTATAACAATCACAGACGACATGTTGTTACACTTAATCAATAGACATACGTATATAATGCGAGGCAACACTCGGAGGGAGGGGTGGGGTCTTAAAATTTATTATAAATAAAGTGTAATGTAGAGGTCTGGTCGAAATCAAAGACTTTTGGTCTTCCTTACACATCCCTCCTACACCACACCTCCTACCCTACCGAAGGAGTTCCGTCTAAGACTGGGAGTGTTGTTTTCGCACAAACAGGAGACCATTGTTTTACCTGATCTTGGCTCCGGCAAAACCTTTATTTACACACTTACATTTTGACTTACAATCTGTCATCGAGATCTTTCATGGACTTTGAATGGTACAAATTTATACATGACAACTTATAATAGAGTGGAGAGTTCTTTCATGGTTTGTGGAAAGTCTCACCCTTCTTCCCTAAAAAGTGTTCACTGTCTACGAGGGACTCTTCCAATCGTCCGCCTAAAACGTCGGTGGACAGTGGAGTCCCTCTCCGTTCCTTGTCATAAGCTGATTACTGTACCATTTCGTCCTTTCGGTTGACTTTTGCACGGAGAGATAAAGCAGAAAATTGACACCCTTTCATTAAGTCTGTAACTGTCAACGATGGAGACTCACAGTCTAAATAAGTTTCGTTATTGTTGTTTTGTCACCGAAGTAATTACAATAAGAGGATTTCTTCGTCTAAAATTACATATTGAGTCCCTCATGAGAAACGTTGGAATCACTAAGACTTATATCGATAGTTGTTAAATATTATCGGACAAAATCATGAAAGACTACTTCGAATTTTAACTGTTTATCTTTTCTTTTACTATGGACTTTGTCAATAATAGTGACCTATACGAATCCAACATTCGAATTTACCGTAGTGTCGAAACGCCACTTATTGGGTCGAAAGGTCCCTCCAGTATTTGGGAGATCGGGTACGGACCGGATCTTAAGAAATGCATTACCCTTTTGAAGAAATACATTTCCCTTACATAAGGAAGGTTCGAGATTTAGATTCCAGTAAGGTTCCATGATCAAGTTTTTTCTAACTCTCTATTAAATTACTCCTGAAGTTTGTCCTATTTTCTTCAACACTTGAGAGGCGAGATAGATCTTACCTCTTAAATAGAATTTTTACAAACTCTTATTTTATAGGTGGTTCAATTCTGGAAGGGATCTTTTATGAGTGGCTTACACGGAAACATAAGGAGAAAACCCATTTACAAAGAGAGGCCCCCTTTTGTGTGTGGACATGTATGTGTGTGCACGTGTGTGAGCACTTTTACAAAACGCACACACACACATACACACACGGGTCAACGAAGTCAGCATAGACTGAGAAACACTGGGGTACCTGACATATCGGGTAGTCCGAGAAGAACCCTAAGAGGTCCGTTCTTATGACCTCACCCACCGGCATTGAAAGAGGTCCCCTAGAAGGGTTGGGTCCCTAGCCTGGGTACAGAGAATGTAGAGGACGTGACCGTCCTCCCAAGGAATGATGAGGACGGTGGACCCTTCGGGGTAACGTACACATATGATATATATTTATGTATAAAAAAGGAATTGGTACTTTCCCAAGAAAGAGAAGGAGAGACCGGACAGATTGGTCAATAACCTTTGACACTCGAAGATTGGTACAGTCCCTGAACTCTTGGGTCTCTTCCAAGGACCAGTTTTCAACCTGTCTTTAGAGTTGTTAACCATTTGTTAGGAGGTTCCACCTCACGCTAACCCTTCCCCTACTCTTCTTTAAGTACTGGAAAAGTAAAATAACAATATATGGTTTTTTTCAAATGTAGAAATGTCAGGTGCTCGTGCTAATGAGAGGTCTTAGATTATATGTTCAAGATTTGATACTTAAAAAATAAAAAATAAAAATAAATAAATAAAAAAATTTTATGAAAATAAATAAATAAACCGACACGACCCAGAATCAACGTCGGAGTCCTAGTAGGTAGAAACAACACCGTATACCCTGAAAAAACAATGTCGTACACCCTAGAGCAAGGGACTAGTCCCTAACTTGGACTTGGAGGACATAATCCTCGAGTCTCAGAATGGGTGACCTGGTGGTCCCTTCAGGGATTTGATACTTAAAAAATTTTATGAACGTTTTTCTAGAGATGGGAAGTGAAGGTCTTTCTATTGAAATTATTTAAATAGGAAGAGACAATATAACCGGACGTCTGGTCGAAAGTAAGGCGGAGGTTTATCGTAGAAATGAGTATAAGGTGAACAGAGTTGTTATTCTATCGAACAATGAATCAACATTGTATAAAAAGGACGTAGAGATTACCAAGATTTCATTATATACTCGTCAGAAATTCAACGTGGGGTTTCTAAACTACTCGTCCCCTTATAAATCATTCAATTCGTAACTTAGTAGGGTGCACTACCGTTCACATTGGGGGGGTCTCTACCAGTAAAAGTAGCAAGTTATGAAATACAACAGTTCTATTCGTTAAATTTTTTAAGATTTCTGAGAAGAGGAAGTGATTTATGAAGACTCATGTACCGTGTATAATCCTATAAGGAATAATAGGGGTATTATCGTACTCCATAGGTAAAAGACAAAATTTGTCCAAAGACCTGTCTCTTCAATTTAAAAACGTATTCTAGTGTGTCGATAATCCCAGACGGGTCCCCCGAGTCACCATTTCTTGGGTGGACGGTTTCGTCCTCTATTTCCAAGTTAAAGACCCAGTCCTTCTAGGGGACCTCTTCCTTTACAGTTGAGTGAGGTCATAAGAACGGACCCTTTAGGGTACTTGTCTCCTCGGACCACCCGATGTCAGGTAGCCCAGTGATTCGTATCCTGCGTAGAATCGTTCATTTGTCGTTGTTGTTGTCGATAATTAACCATCTTGACCCAGAACTTGACACCAAACGAAGAGAGAGAGAAAAAAAAAAGATTACGAAGTGAGAAAGAGGACGGTTTTATAGGTATTCCTAATTGTTCGGTAAGTAGTTAATAACCTCCCTTTTTCTACATGTAGAGTTTCCTATTCTGAAACTTGAGTATCCATCATAAAGGAGATTACAAGTTTTATGACAAAAACAGAAGATAATGAATAGTCTCAACCCTCATGATGAAAATGTATTTAGTCATCACCTCTAGTGAATGAAAAGAATTATTTAGATTGTATCACCGTCAAGATCCGGATCGAACACAAAACCTAAAGTAAACTTTTAGACAAAGTTTTAGATTATTACGGTAGATCAACCCCTCTTTTTTTTCACGACCTTTTGGGGCCCCCGAGTGGTTATCTACCTATTATTACCTATACTGTCGAGGCGGTGGAGAAAGATCTACAGTCACTTGTAAAAGGTCCTGACTCACTTCCCACTAGAGACTTCTTAACATCTTGTCGTCACCACTTCCAAAACTAACGTTAGTGTAATAAAATCAAAACCTGTTCCGAAAGTTTAATAAATTTTTTTTGAGTCGAAAGAACGACCTCTAGAGGTTCCAATTTGTTCTAGCGCACTAAGTAGTTCCCTTAAAACCTCATCCCAAATTACGTGTTGTGATTTGTTCTAGAGAGTCATATATTAATATCGGACGTAGTTATCATGTCGATTCTCTTAACTAAAGAAGAATACACTGAAGTGACAGGGAAATCCATAACTGATTCTTTTTGGTGGAGTCCGGTGGAAGGACCTTGTCCCACGCATTCGTCACTCGGTTGAATTCTTTTCGTTGTCACATAACTCGTGAATGATAAATAGTCCGTGACCTGTTTCACGAGACTAAGTAAGTAAGTAGTTGATACATAACTCACGGAAGGTATAAGTTTTGGAGTGTCCTCCGAGACCTCTATATCTCGGACAATATAGAGTATCTATATTGTCAGGACAGCCTACGTTTTCGGACGGCAATACGTCACAACCGGAAATAAGGTGTGTCAAAGTAAAAAGGGTCTGTCCTACTACGACAAAACTGAATCTCTCTCCGGAGGAAACGATTGCCTCCCGCGTGCTCTTCCTTCGTTCGGGTCAGAGGTTCAGTCTGTAGGACCAATCTTAAGAGGTACACCGGTGAACCGACGAATGACACACCAGGACTCGTCTCTCGGAATGGAGAGGTACGGAGTCAAAGGAGTTAATAGTTTCCTTCTTTTGTCACGAATGGAGTATCCAACCGCCACTCCTAATTCCTGTAAACTTATATATTTTATGAATTGTACCCTAGAACGTCTATCGTGCACATGACCATTACTACAGTCGGAAACAGTAGTAGTAGAAGTAGAAGTAATCATCAACATTTGAAGAATATGTCGCAAAACTCAAAAGAAGGGTTCTGTGAAGAGGGATTGACCGGGATGAAGTCGTCTGAGAAAGGACTTCAAAAGTCGAAACGTGTCTCCTTCGTCACGGGATGGAGTCGGAGTGTGACTTCAGTCTCTTGGTGTCACCCTTCGTCGACTAAGTCGTCCCCGTACTCCTGAGAGTCTGGGTCTGTCAATCAGACCTAAAGGCCTGGGTTTCGGTCAAAATTGTTCGTAAGACTTTCGTCACAGATACCACCTTACGTCTCCGAAATTCCGTTCTACGGATAATCCTTTTTCTCTTCAACTTGAGTCTTGGGTAAAGAAGTTTAGTATAAATTTGTGGAGAGAATACAAACTGAGAAACGTTGGGCTTCCTGACATCGGGCGGTCCGAGGAGACAGGTACCTTAAAAGGTCCGTTCTTATGACCTCAACTAACGGTAAAGGATGAGGTCCCCTAGAAGGACTGGGTCTCTAGTTTGGATGTAGAGGACGTGACTATTCACCTAAGAAATGATGACACGGTGGAAGTTTACCCTACCATCTGATCGAAGTAGTATCGATACGATTTGATATTAACTTTACGAAGGCAACGACTAAAATGAAGGGTAAAGATGAAATTTTGACACCTCTATCCACCTTTAAATTAATTAATGGGTTCGATTCGAGTTAAAGTGAAAACAAATTATCCGGAAAACGGGATCTTTGAGACATAAGACGGTACATGGGGATGGAGACTGACGAATAATCGAACATAGTATCTTGATCATTTGTCAAGGTACTATGAAATTTGGTTACTTTTATTATTGATTCGATGTTCGGGACGATAAGTAACGGACCTACCTCTTCGTCATCTAAACTTAATAATTACTCTACCTGTCATCTATTAGATAAAATATAAGAATGAAACATCCCTTTACAAGATATAAAACATCACGAGTCGTTTTATTATAAGACATAAATTCATTGTGAATCGTATACTAATTGGTGTTAGTTGTAAATACATTTGGAGTCGTCTGAACTTGGGAGGAAGTTACTTACGTAGAAGTACGGTGAGAAGAGAAAAAAATACTAAAAATTTGAAAAAAGACTACGGTAGGAAGACTAATCCACCCTTCATAATAAAAAAGTAACTCGTCAAGTCCAATCTTCATAAGAGGTTTGACACACGAGTTAGTTACGTAAGTTTAAACGAGGTACAATTAAGTGTAAGGAAAAAATCGCGAAATAAAGTGATGTCCTATAAACTAAACGTTATAACATAATTAAAGACGACATATCACTTCTTTAAGTCAGTATGTATATACGTAAGGAAAGGTATAAGAAAGGGGAGTACCGGAAAGAGTCTTGTGACTTACATCAAGGGACACGACATGTCGCCCTGGAACAACAAATAGGTAAAATATACATTCTCAAACGAAGATGGATGGGGTTTGGAGGTTAGGTAGGGAGGGGATGACCGGAGGGGGAGCCGTTGGCGTCCGGAAAAGAGGTACAGACACTCAGACAAAGACAAAGAATCTATTTAAGTAAACACAGTATAAGGTGTATATCAGGGTGCATATCAATGAAGTGTAAGAGTAAAGTATAAAGAACCTCCGTCTTGGTTCGTCGTTGAACCATGTTACCACATCACCTTTCACCGAACCAGAAACCTCCGTCTTTTTGGACTTAAGTACAACAGAGAATAAATACTGAAAGAACGTAGGATTTTTTTCTATGTCTAAATCCAATTCTCGATAACTCTATATCTACTAGTTATCTAATAACGACTACGGACACAAATCATACTCACTCTGTAGAACAGGTAAGTAAACTACAAATTATTTATACCGTCTCGTGAACCATCTATCATCCGTGACGAAGTCATGAACACTCAAGTCCCCACCTCCGTACGGAGGACGGGAACTCCACAAGTGTCGACTACCTCCTCTTCCATTCTTTATCTGTGAATCTTGAGTCTTTTCCGACACCAAACTCAATCGGGTCATGTGACACCTTTGGAGATCCTCCCTCCAGACCTAACTTTTCCTTTCCAAAGGGGTTCCTCCATTAAGAGCTCAATGTGGAAGTTTCTAATCCATCCACAAGTTGTCTACTTCTTTTCTACCTGTATCCTCTCCCCGAGGAACGTTTTCTCTCCTCGGGGGTGGTTTCGTCTTTACGGTCCTCTCACCACTGAGGATCCTTCCTCTCGGGACCCACCCCCCGACGTAAAATGCCTGCGGTCCGGGTACAACACTTCCTTAAACCTGGTATACGAGTTCTGGTTAGGTTACCCGGTACCCTTCGTAGAATTTGTGCCCGTGTTGAGAGGTGGGTCAGACTGTGTTCTAGGAACGGACAACTTCACACTGACACCGACGTGGGTCCGACTACGACGTCTCTGACCGCACCTCTTCCCCGACGGAGCACGGTCGGTCTCGCTTACTCTTAGACGTCTCAGGCTCGTAGGAACTTAATACAACGAATAGAAAACAATAAGGGAACAGAACAGAAAAATTTCTCCTTTCTCCAGTTTCTCCTTTCGTTGACGAACTCCTACAGTAATCCAACGGTAAGTTCCTCAGACCCTCCTCCTTCCCGTCTACAATCACGATGTGGGTCCTATAAGTCCCTACGTAAGTTAAGTCGTCCGTACATAACTAACAGAAGATCCCGACCCTCAGTTTTTAGTCCTTAGGGTTGGGACCAGGAACAGGACCCTTAGTAAACTAGACACCCGTTCCCTTCGACTAAATCTTATTGTCCGTTTACAGAGAATAAGTTCATACGGGACAACGGAGAAGTGTAAGGATTGTTGGACCTTTATCTTTACGCCACTACAATTTGTCACCTGGAGCTGATAAGACCCAAGGAGGACTCTCGTTTATGGGTACGTCCTTTTTTTTTTTTGTTGGGAGATATAATAACGATTTTATACAAGGATCCCCGATTGTAAAGTTCAAACCGTTTATGTTTATCTTCCCTTTCTTCTCAAACCCTTAGTGGACCACCAGGTCACCAATCTTGAGACGAAAGTGACGGTTCCCGGGTCCAAGTTAAGGACCAGTCCCTTGATTCTAGGGTTTTCGACACGTCACGACGGTTTTTTTTTTTTTCTGTCTCTTAAAACTACGGTAGAGGAAAACCAATTCATAACGGTAGTACGGTCACCAGAACGGGGTCATGTTATCAGACATACATCATCTGCAACTTATTTTTAATTTACTCTCCTACGTCATTACCACGGAATAAAACAACGGCCGGAACAAAATCCGTCGTCTTACCTCCTTCCGCCTCCTTCCTCGGGGAGACGGACAGTCCTGTCTTACACGTCCATAGTAAAGGAGAGTCTAAGTCGGTTTGTTTTGGACCCTTGCACCTGTGTAGGCCTACTTTGTCTCCGACTCTTATAGTACCACAAGGTCCACCGGGACACGGGTCAATTTTTAGTCTTATTCGTTTCCTCTTTCTGCCTATACTTCCCTGTGTATCGTTACAGATCACGGTCACTGTGTACCTGGGAAATTTATTTACTGAACTCTCGAGTCCACCGTCTTAAGTGGATACAGCTTACTGTCGGGTCCTCCGGTACTAGGAGTTTCGTCAGAAGCCTCTTCAAACAGCTCAAGGTACCTTCTCACTTCGAGACTAGACCCCAAACTGTCCGTACCGTCCATACTCATCCGAGAGCGGTTGTACCGACGAGGGAGGATCCAGGCGACCGCTCCAATCTCGGGGCCGTCCGTCGGAGAGGGCAGGGCAGAGGTGCTGAACCGTGAACGTCAAGAAGGGACGACTGCCTCGTAGGGTGTGTGAAGGGACGAAAGACATACCGACGAGAAGTGAACTTAACAAGGCAGAAAAACGTCTATCCAGAAATAGTTGTCTACCGTTCCGGTAGAGATTACTCTATGTCTCATAGCAAGTCTAGGAAACGTCAGTGACCCATCCCGACCGTAATACAACTTATTCGATCGTTCGAAGACGGGGACATCCATGATTCCGTAGAAGTCGGAAGGAGACGGGAAATATCTACGTCACCTCAGACACTACGTCGGTACCGAAACCCCTTTGTCTTCCTCGAGACTTAGTACTCCGTCTTCCGGACCCACATCCAGGAGCCCCGTGAGTTCTCTAAATAAGAGAGACCGGCCGGTAACCCTACTTTCTCGGGATCTACTGGTTACCCGTTGTACGTTTCCCCTCTGGTCAGATCCGACCTGGAGATTGGGACCGTCAATTGAGTGAACCGTTAACACCTTTCAAAAGAAATAGAGACTCAGCACCAAAAGAGTAGACATCCCACCTATATTATTACGTGAGGAGTCCGAAAACCTTTACCTTATTCTTATATGAATTTCTTACTTCCGTCAGTTTCACCGATAATAAAAAGAACGGAGAAAGTAGACATTTGTGACTATTATTTTTATGGAATTTAAGCTGACTCAGGTTTTCACTCTAAATCGAAATAATTTTCATGTCATTTTTTCTTTGTTTTGTCCTTAAGACGACATAACTTCTAGTGTAATAAGTGGGGTAGGTGTTTTAATATACAGTAAAAAGACTTTAGGTTTGTTAACAGACTCATGTCCCGTATAGGTAACATCATTTTTTTTTTTTTTTTTTTTCGGTTCAGAAAGTTCCGACGCTCTTATTTTTTTCTATTGAGTCCAGTTTAAGAGGGTACTCCAGCGTTATAATCACTATAGTTAACGAAAGAAAGCAAGTTATGACACTGTTTTTTTTTTTTTTTCTTTTTTACAATTCTCGTCGATAAATAAACGGTCATGACTCTTCTCTCTTCGTCCGTCTCTAGTACACAATTTAGTCGATTCTCTACAGAAACCTCCTTGAAAGTTAGTCAGAAATAAGAAAAAAAAAATTTTTGTTATAACCTTTTATTTGACACAACCTGGTCCTGTCATACACGGCGGTGACGGGGGGGCGGGGTAAGTTACGAGGAAGATTAAACACAATATCTCATCTTCGAGACTCGTGTTTGTAAAATATTACTGAAGGACTACTACAAGACCGGAGTCTAAGAAAGAACACCTACGTTCCCTTTATTTGAGTTTTTCATGAAATTCGAGAATTTAAGACTTACTCGTGTTATATTAGTTGGGACTTACGAAGTTGAAAGGGAACTTGGAAGACGAACTAGGTGGATTCGTCAATAAGGTCCTTTAACAGTAGTGATGGGTCCGAACCTTAGACCTTTATAGAAATGAGTCGGGGAAAATAACTGAAGGGTACATTCGTTTTCGTCTAGAAAGCTGAGAAAAAGATGAATTAGGTTCAAGTTCCGATAAACATTTATGGATTAGACTTACCTCGTGGTACATTAGAGGTTTCTCACCTTTTTTGAGTTTTGGGATGTCAGATCGTCCTGACTGATCACATTCACGGTTCACTTTCCACGTTTAAATCATTGTACCCCGAAGGTCCTTCTTACTAATGGAGGTGTGACCCGTGTAGTCCTGATCGAAGCAGATCTTCCATTCCAAAATATAGTGTTCAACGTTTTACTGGTGGACACTGGGTCTAGGAGTCCACCCAAATTAAACAAGACATGTCACAACAAAACTATTTGACTTAAGGAACCACGAATCGGCAATTTCAAACCCCTCCAAAAGATAAATTTCAGATATAGGAAGAAGAGAATTCTCTAACCGCCTCGACCGTAGTGACCAAGTGGGAAGGAAGGTCAATGTTAGCCGAGTTCTCTAACGGGAACAGTTGTCTTGTTCGTACGAAGCAAAGGGTGGTGAGAGATAACGGGATCCGAACGGGTGAGGTTCAGATCTGTACCTCTTCACCTCCTGTTACGACATTTCACTCCTCAGCGGGACACCTACGGGAACTCGTGGTTGATTTCAGAACAGTAATTATGGTGTTTGGTACCCTTGGTAGTCTCACAACTCTCGGTAGTAAATCCAACTAGTCTCACGGGGTCCGTAGGTCAGATCTTCCCTTTTCCTTCTTTCCACCCGCCTTCCGTCCCTTTAGACTTTCCGTCAACGATAGTAAGGAATTTCGGGTACAGAGGTAAAAATTTTTAAATAAAATAAAAATCGACACGACCCAGAAGCAATGACACTCCCGAAAGGAGATCAACTCCGTGCGCCCCCGATGAAAAGTCGATACCACACACCCGAAGAATAGCATCACCGAAGAGAAAAACGTCTCGTGCCCGAGGTCCCGTGTGGTCGAAGTCATTAACACCGAGGGGCCGAGTTTTCGTGTCCGAGTCACCTACACGGTGTGTTCGAATCAATGGGGCTCCGTACGCCCGACAAGAGTCGGGTCCTCCTAGGCACAAGGGTTAGGTACAAGGGTCGTGACCGTCCGTCCTTCAGGATAGAGAAGTGAAAACTAGGGAGAAAGAATTAGGATGTACCTTTAAGACATCTGACTTGACCTTTCTTATGACCTGACATTCAGTCTTTTGACCCGAGGCCAATGTCCAGACGGGAGAGATCGATCGTGTCATGTACCCGGTCTAAACCCGAAGGATCTGGAGGGAAACGAGTACCACTTTACCGGTACTCCCATTATCACTGGAGGGTCCTACTACCACCCCTAATTCGTACTGTTATAAAACCTGCCAGAAGTACCTGATACAATGGTGAGGGAGGACTGAAGTAAAGACGTTTAAAGAGGTACAGTCGTCCGAGTGGGGGTAGACAAAGAATAACTAGTCGAAACTGAAATAAGTTCGAGTCTAAGGAGGACTCGGAGAACAAAAACAGAAGAATCAACCCCGTATTTCAGTTCTAAAGTCCCATCTTTCTTGACCTCCCTGTTACTTCCCGGGGGATGAACGACATCGGTTGAGGGGAGATCGGAGAGGAACTTAGGGAGACCCTTACCCGGGAGTGAGGAATGATACTGATAAGTAAAAAAATGGCTTTGGGACAGTAAAATTGGGTAATCAAGATCATTGACACACGAGAAAGTTGTTTGTCTCATTCAGACGACAAAGAAACGGTCTTTTTAAGAACAAGAATATTCTGTCAATACGTCGGTAGAGGGATGATGACCTAGAAGGAGAAGTCCACTTTAAACGTCAAAGAGGTCACATAAGAAAAAGTTCAGGGGGGAGGGTCGGACTTCAAGACGGGTTGAACGTGGTAGAAAGGTATGGTCGACGAACAGGGGAGGAAGGGGAGGAATAGGGTCGACAGTACGTGAATCCTGGAAACTAGAGTAAAGTGGGACCTAATGTGTGTTTTTTTCGTGGGTATTTAACGTAACTCGTCGGAGTCGACGTACGTTGTTTAAGACCATTTAAGAGAAAAGTATAAATAAGACAATGTTTATAAAAAGATTAAAAGGAACAATACCGAAGAATCTATGTGGACAGTAAATTTTCACTTGTAAATCAAAGGTTTATGTACCCCAAAAAATTCATAGAAACTATAATTAAAAAGTAAAACTATAATTAAAGAGTAAATTTACGAAAGAGGAGACGTTAGTGGAGGATACAAAATAGTCAGAAGATTGAAATAACTCCAAAAGTTACCGATTCAGTTTCTAGAGGGAACCATTTACAGTACGACGTGATTTATTATACACCCGATAAAAGTTTGTAAAAACTATGACTGAAGATCGTATTGAGGTGTCACTACTCTCTTGTCTGAGACATACTAAAGTCATGGAAGTCTGGTACTTTAAAACGTGGAACAAAATACAGGGACTTATACAAGGATACAGAGGATCAAATATCAGATACCCTTGAACTTATCTTAAACATAAGATGAGAGTACACTTTTAACATATTTAGAGATATTTAATACGACTTAACCAAGTACCACGAAAAGTTCAGATGATATAGGAAGATTGAAAAGAAATATAAGTAAGATAATTAAAAACTCTCAAACCATCACTTTGAGGTTGATTTCTAGAATTAAATTGAGGAATTTTTTTATTAACATTATATAAAGATGGACGATACGTCCTCTGGGTCCAAACTAGGGACCCAGTCCTCCTAGGGGACCGCCTCCCTTACCGTTGGGTGAGGTCATAAGAACGGACCTCTTAAGGCACCTGTCTTCTCGGTCAACCCAGGGACAGGTGCCCCAGCGTTTCTCGTCCTGTACAAACTCACTGAAAGTGAAAGTGAAAAGTATCACCTTGATATACATTGAAACAAGACATAAAGGGTTCAGAGGACATTTACACAATAGTATCAAAGTATTAAATTTTTTCTTTTTTTTTTTTTGTGGGAATCGGGTGGGGGTGGACGTTGGTTAAACGGAGAGAGAGAGGGTGCCCGTTTCCTCGGACCATCCGACGTCAGGGACCCCAGTGATTCTCAGCCTGTGCTGACTCACTGAAGTGAAAGTGAAAAGTGAAAGTACGTAACCTCTCCCTTTACCGTTGGGTGAGGTCACAAGAACGGACCTCTCAGGGTCCCTGTCCCCTCGGACGAACCGACGGCAGATACCACAACGTGTCTCAGTCTGTGCTGACTTCACTGAATCGTCATCGGGAATTAAGTTTGAAGAGTGTAAGGTACGACACGTGACCCGGTAAATAGATTCTATTCTCAACTACTAGAGGTCCCAGTAACTACCTCGGGATAAACCGATATGAGTATGAGAACTTGTAAAAACTCACGAATACTGTCCAGTCGGGGACATGATTTCACATACAAGGTATAGTAGAGTAACTTAGAAGTCTGAGAGTACCTTTCAGTCATGGATCTCTCATACACTCCTGTTCCAATCCCTACGTACTCCAGTTCCACCAAAAGTTCTTATTGTTTGGAGAAAGGGAGAAAGTGCCAACCCTTCTCCCTCCGAAACGTCTACTTGTCGAGTTCACCGTCCCGACCCTAGTTTTGGGTCCGTCAGACCGAGCCTCGGATACACAGAGTAGTAACGGAGTCCGGAGGAGAGTCGTTGAAACAGATTACGGACAAAGACTCACAGGAAAGTAAACAAACAAACAACGTATTAATGAAATCCCGAAAGTGTCCTAAATTATCTTTCACATTAATGACAATAGTAATGACATTACGTACTTTCGAAGAAAGAAAGGGGGACGAAGAAAGTTATTTTCAGATATTTCGGTATCCGACCGGTGATGGTGGAAGTCCTTCCAAAGATTATCCCTATAATCCCCTACTAGGGTTCTGTCCATCTATATAAGTTTGGGATTCGTAACGTTACGTAAGGGGGTAGAGGAGAGTAGGGGGAAAATACGAGATAAAAACAAGTATCGTGAATAAAATATTATATACTACATTGAATGAATAAATAAAAATTTTTATAGACAGAGGAAAACGATCTTACATTTGAGGTACTCCCGTTTTTACGACACAAAATAGACGACGACGCAGGAGTCGAACCGGGTCTTGTCCTTATGTTATTTATCTACGACTTACTTCCTATATCGTCACTCCTTCAGGTAATAGAAACCTCGCACCCGAAAACTGGAACCTCCAAACAACAAGAACTGATGGTGGAACTGGTGTACGGAGCGAGTGGAACAGGAGTGTGTGAGAGGTCAATTGCAGGTGATTCGGAGTCGAGTCGTCCCGAATCTAAAGACGGTCTCGGAATCGACAAGGAACTCCGGGTGTGCGGGGAGGAGACACGAAGGAACTGTGGGACACAAACGGAGAAGTAACAGGAAGGACGAAACGAAGGTCATCGGGGGTGAACGTCTGTCTGGAGAAGAGGGACGGGATCCGAGAAGAGAATAAGTACAAACAAAGGGTCGTGAGTTGTGTCACGGACCGCATCTGAACCACGAGTCATCAAATAACCACTTAAACCTGAAAGGACCTCCGGGTCCCCAATTCTTAGATGGAACGTTACGTCTCCTGCACCCAAGTTAGGGACTAACCCCTTGATTCTAGGGTGTACGGCGTCTCGTTGATTTACACACTCACGGTGTTCATCTCTCAGGACACGGCACTGTGTTCTAGAGGGTACTACGTTCCTTTTAGGTGTTGATTCTGGGTTGCGTCGGTTTCTTTATGCACACACATACACACAATCCCCGAGTCAGTGTAGAATGAGAAACGTTGGGGTACCTGACATCGAGCGGTCTGAGGAGACAGGTACCTTAAGAGGTCTGTTCTTATGACCTCACTTATCGGTAAGGGAAGAGGTCCCCTAGAAGGGTTGGGTCCCTAGTTTGGGACCAAAAGACGTAACGTCCGTCTAAGAAATGACAGACTTGGTGGTCCCTTCGGGTTTACACACACACACACACATAAATTCAATTAACTATTTACTTTTTATAATAAAAAGTTTTACCTCGAAACCTTAGTGTTCCTTTCCGTGTTTGATCGAGACTCACATAAATTTTGGTCTTGAGTCAACAAATGACCATAAATTGAAATGACCATAAATTAAGTATAAATGACTCACGTGTAATATACGGTCCAGGACAAGATCATTATCGCCTGTAGTCACTTGTTTTGTTTTTACGGGTGATACTTTATAAGATCACCCTCATCTCTCTTCGAGTACCTATACTACTTATTTACTCAATCTCATACAACCCTCTCTACACACGATCTCTCCCTTCCACTTTCGTTCGGTCCTGTTCCCCCACTCCTCATCCCCGTCTTCCACCGGTCCTTTTCAAGGTAAAAGTTTCCAGAAGGATGGTTTCTCTTCTGACGTCTTCGGAAGGTCTTTATAAATGACGAAAGGATGTCACTCGTTCCGTGAGGTACCTTCGGACTCTTAAGGTTTTATCTCGAGTCTGTGACCACTCTTCTGACGGTCTAGTTGGTCTCATACTATTTACACTCGTAGACCTTTATTTTACCCTGTGGTCGTCCAAGACACTTATCTTGTTTGACCGAAAGTTTTACGATACGTCTATAGTGGGACCGGTCACAGTCGGGAAGAGAGGGACGAGAAACGATGTGACGGAGTATTGGACATTTTAACGGACGCCACGATCCTGCTAAAGAGACTTTACACAGGTAAGTAAACTTTCTCAATATTTCACATCAAGAGGTCCCAGCATCCTAGGAATTCCCACCGTCCCTACACAACCAGATCTTCACCACCAAACAGACGAGGTGCCATCATTGTATTTGATCACGACGACTCGACCTCAAGACCTCCTCTTTCCGGGCCCACCTGGTCCTTCTTCAATCTAACGTCAACTTGGTAGACAACTGTGAGTAGTAACCCGAGAAGTCTGGACCTTTTTTCGGTCTGAACCTGGGGACGTCTACAGTACGACGACAACTGTGTAAGGAGCGGTGTAGACACAAGTAGTCCCTGGAAAGTGTGCGTTGTCGGGCTGAGATCTCGTGAGACCGGGGTAGGTGTCGTGAAAGTACTAACGGAGACCACCATGGTCATTTCCGACGGAGAACTGGCGGAGTCGTCGTACAAGACTCGTGGAGCCGGTGGTCCCCACCACGGTCCGGAAGTACCGGTTACTTCGGAGGTTAACCCTCGTTCTGATCCGGGACCAATACTCTCGGTTACAGGTCAAGGGTAAAGATCTTGTCAGTCGAAAAAGGAGAAAGAGTAGACAACTTAGTAAAAGTGACTCAAGTCACGGAACTAATCGAGTACTTGGTCGTATTTAAACCTAGGGTCAGGACCGGGGACAGGTTATCGACAGACTCCTCTTTGCAAAAGTCGAGACGATGTCTCTTAGGACAACTAAGAACTTATTTAATGGGTGCCTCGACTGCACATGACGACTAACCTACTTAAATTAAGTATTACCAGTAAAGGGATGTTTTTCAGACTCAGAACGAACCTTCAATGTCTTCACATTTTAACTAGGTGCAAACTTTAGATTACTTCCTCTTAGTTAATTCACCTTCGGACCAGGTCACGCGAGAATCGAACTCTGTTTCAAATTCACGTCTATGAGTAAAGTGACCACTTACCTCGGTTCCTCGTCCACACCCCCACAACGTCCTTCCCCCTAGGAAAGATCCCGGGCCCTCACCCGAAAATACTCCGCTGTTCGTTCTCTTAAATAACCCTTCCCGGCGGACCCACCTCTCGTGAGCTTATTCCCTTGGGTCTTGACGAGACGGTGCACCGAGAGTCAGAGTCCAAAATACCACTACCCTAATCAAAGGCCCACAGGAGACCGGTTACTGAGACTGAGTCCCAGGAAGGACCACCCCGTGAGTAACGATTCGGTCCTACCCACGGTCGTTCTAAGACCCTCCACCTTCCTGTCCACCGTAAAGGAAAACTGGAAAGGGCTTGGAAAGCCATCCACCACCGAATAATCAAGACACAAGGAATGGGCCTGGAGGACAGTATTTTATTGAGTAGTCTACCAAATGACACCACGGGTCGGTCCTACCCACCAGAGTCAGTCACACGAAGGGGATTGTCTCCGTCCACCTCCCTCCGTCCCTTCCTCCTCCTCGATCACATCTCTACCCAGTACCTTGGGTCGGGGTCATTACCGATGTCCAACGACCTAAGGTCCCTTTCGAGTTCGGTGACATACTTTATGTCATGTCTTTAAAGACAGGTCCCTTTCCCTTCCTCTTCGGAGATGGATGACCGAAGGTCGTTGGTGCCCGGTTTCAAAGAGAGGTTTCTAATAATGGAGGGGATGGAAATCCCGCTATATACGTACTTATGGTTCGTCCAAGAACCCCACGGACGGAGACACAGTCGACTCCTCGAAGTCTACCTCTCTCTGTCTGTGACTCCACTTCGTTCCAGGAGTCCAACGTTTGACGTACTTCGACTAGTCTTGGGTGTGTTTTGACTAGTACCGCTGTCCTCCACCTCATTCTCCACAGTATGATTTGTGGTCGTTTGTTTTGTTCACTGTCATATAGAAGCAGTACTAACTATTGGCTCAGTAGGAAATATGTTTTTGAGGAAAGAACCTCTGTCATTCCAGGTCTAAATGGACCCGAACAACCACCACCAACCAGTGATTCAGCACAGGGGCACCAGACGTCGTGCGGTCCGAAGGGACAGGAGGTGATAGAGGGTCTGAAACGAGTCGAAGTACAGGTAAGGATAGATTGGTAGAGTAAGAGACGACGGAAGAAGAGGAAAACGGAAGTCAGAAAGGGTTGTACTCTGGGTTCATTCTAAAGTGACTTTGGGTTCATCCCAGGACACCTTGGGGGGACCTATGTTTAGGAAAGACACAGGTAGTGGACGGGAGAAAAAAAGAAACGACCTTTATCCGAAGTAAGTCGGAGGAACTGGAAGGGACACAAGGTTTCCCGTCTAAGTTAGTCCACGAGTAGTTCCTTCGCTCCCTTACGTCTTTGTTATCACGTCGGAACCCTGTCTCAGGACCAAGGAGGAATTCCTTATCTGTACACTATGGGAACTCAAGAAGACGTCCTTAGTGCCCCGGGGTGGGTCCGTCTCTTACTGAGAAGGGCGTGTTTTTAGGACCTCGTGGTGGGACAACGGAGTGGTGGTTGGTTAGTCTTCGTTCCGTGATCTTCATAGGTTATATTCGTGGCCTACGAAGTCTGATAAATTGAGCATGTCAGGTGGAACACGGTCCTTTCCGTGTGTCAACAAACGTATGGTAGGTAAACACGTCCTGAGACGACCCTAGGGATACGATTTGGACCAGTCCACTGATGACGAACATCGTTTTCGTATCCCTACTATAGTCATGTTACAAACTATATGTAGTCTAAACAAACTACCGACGATGACTGTAAAAGAGGGTTCTTTTTAAGGGGAGCGGTTGAGGTTAATATTCGGGAATTAATGGCGAAGGGGTGGTGCGTGACGATTTCTTAGGATATTTAAAGGTGGGTGAAACCGTGGGGACACGAAGAAGGGAAAACTGGAGAATTGTGTAAAGTGTAAAGGAATGGACACGGACTTTTTTTTTTTTCGAATTAGTAGGAGTAAAAAGGTTTGGACAGTTTATGTGTTGAAAAATACCGAAGGCTCGAAGGTCTCAAAGTTCTCCGTTCTACACTTCATCTGTTTCTAAGGAGTTATTCTGTGTTTTTCGTGATTGGTATTAATTTTCTACCTATATAACTTGATATTTTCGACTTTTGAGTAACAAAAAGTTTTCTGTGGTGGGTCTCTTATTTTTCCGTTCGGTATCTGACTCTCTTCTATGAGTGGCAGGTATACCGATTGTTCCCGAAGGGTCACTGCGATGACCATTTCCTGGGCGGACGGTCACGTCCTCTGTATTCTCTGGACTCAAACTGGGGACCCAGTCCTTCTAGGGGACCTCCTCCCGTACCGTTGGGTGAGGTCATAAAAACGGACCTCTTAGGGTACCTGTTTCCTAGGGACCGTCCGATGTCAGGTATCTCAGTGTTTCTCAGTCTGTACTGACTTTACTGAATCGTGTAGATGTTTCTTGGGTTAAGGTTGTATATAGTTCTGTAGGATCTATAGTCATTCTCTTTCTGTTTGTTGGGGTTATTTTTTAGACGTTTTGTGGACTTATCTGTAAAGTTTTTTCTTCTATAGGTCTTTCTACTAAGTAGTCCCTTTACGCATAATTTTGGGGGTACTCTATGGCAATGTGTCGGTTACCTCACCGATTTTCGTTTTGACGTCAGTTACGGTTCCCAACCGTTCTTACACCTAGTCGACCTTGAGAGTATGTGACGACCACCTGTCTAATAATGTCACGAGACCTTTTGCCGTCACAGAAGGTCCCGATTTATATACAGATGGGCTACTAGATCATTAAGATGAAGGGCTCCCTTTACTCACGGCTACAAGTGACCTTTTGTACGTGTTCTTACAAAGATAGTCGCAATAAGTATTTCCAGGGTTTCCCCCTTTTATGAGTTTACAAGTGGGACCTCTTACCTACTTATTCAAATTTATACAGTACGTTACTTTATGACGTGTCGTTATATTTTTTTTATTCAATGATATACGTTGTACCCACTTAGAGTGTTAATATTATATCCCATTTTTTGGGGTATAAAAACTTCAAAAAACAAACAAACAAAAACCGACGTGACACACCACACGCCCTAGAATCAAGGGACTGGTCCCTAACTTGGATACGGGAAATGTACTCCTCGCACCTCAGAATTGGTGACCTGATGGTCCCTTCAGGGTCCTTCTGTCTAAAATTTCATGTATATATATTAACACTCTAAGTAGGTGCAACGGATATCGTTGAATAAAAAAATATAACGATACAACGTTATCTTACGATATGTCGTATAATAATACATAACTACTTAAAGTGTCAATATTACATTCTATTTTTTCTGTCTAAAATTTCATGTATAAATAATGTTGTAAACGTACTTCAAATCCTTCGCCGTTTTGATTAGATGTCACTATCTGCAATCTTATCATCAATAGGGACCCATTACCCCTTCCACCAATAATAGACTTTTTCATGTCTTACTTCGAAAGATTCCACGACTCTTGTAAGACATATACCTTGACTTACTAACACTATAACTACCACGAATATAATATTTTTAATTGACTTGACCTGTGAATTGTAACACGTAAAATATATATATCTAACAACAAATCAAAGAGTCAGCACAGCTTAAGAAACCTTGGGGTACCTGACATCGGACGGTCCGAAGAGACAGGTACCTTAAGAGGTCCGCTCTTGTGACCTCACCCGACAGTAAAGGAAGGGAACCCCTAGAAGGGCTGGGTCATTGACTTGGGTGCAGAGGACGTAACCGTCACCTAAGAAGTGGTGACTCGGTTTTCCCTTCGGATATACATATAATGTGGAGTTATTTGTATGTAATTCTTCCCCGTTCCAACTCTTGTCTTTTAAATACTACGGCAAATGGTCCTTTGAGAGATGTTAGAGTAACAAGTTACCTTTACCTCTCCCGTGGTATTACTTGACCTTCAACAACCTATTCCATATCTAAGTTCTTTGGTCTAGAAGTCTAAAATTAGAAATGATTACTCGGTATATTAGGAATTTTCATTGGAGAAATCCGGAATCAAATAGCTAGAGGTTTTACCGATTGAAAGCTCCTATGGAACACAGGAGTCACTGTACTAAAGTCACTGACGGAGAGTGGATTCCGGGTCTACTTCTAGGTACAGAACACGACTCCCCGAAGGGTCCACCGTGATCCCCATTTCTTAAACGGACGGTTCCGTCCTCTGTATGCTCTGCACCCAAGCTAGGGACCCAACTCTTCTAGGGGACCTCCTCTCGTACCGTTGGGTGAGGTCATAAGAAAGGATCTCTTAGGGCACCTGTCTCCAGGAACGCCCAACGTTTGTTATCAACGACTTCTGTACCGAATTCGTTTTTCCGTTGAAAAACTTTCCTACGTCCTTGTAGAATGTGTTAGGGTCCTTTTCGATTTGTTCTTCTGTCATCCTACCGTCCCTAGCCCTGGTGGACACCCGGGGTCCCAGACATCTCTAAAAGGACCTGTGCTAGGCGTTAATCACAGTGAGTCGAGACTACAGCGGTTGCAGTCCTAGGTTGCGTAGTAAGTCATAGATTATGTCGTAAGTATGAAATGGACCGGTTTTCTCCTGAGATCCGAAAACGGGGAGTTTGGACGAGGAGGTTGTCAGAAGGGTAAAGTCCTTTAACACGATAGTCGGTAGGTCAGTAAAACCGGTATTCGTATCGTTAGAAGGAACTGAGAAAAGAAGGGTGTGGAAGGTATAGTTGTGCAAGAAAAAAAATTACAAATGAATGAATGAATTCCCGAAGGGACCACCGAGTCTCCAATTTCGCAGACGGACGTTACGCACTCTGGCCCCAAGCTAGGGACCCAGCCCTTCTATTTCAGAACTTAAACAATGTTATAACAGAGACAAAACACAAAACACAAAAACCTGTGGTCCGGACACCTTAAAATCGAGAGGTCGGTCCCTAGATTGGACGTGGGGGACACGAACTTCCAGTTCAGAATTGGTGACCTGGTGGTCCTGTCAGGGGTCGTCAGATACTCAACGTGGAGGTCGAGGTAAAGGATGGGGATACCACATTGGAATCAGGGTAGTGGAAGGAGACCTGTAACCTCAGTAAAGGATTGTCCAGGGAACGAAGGTGAGAACGAGAGGACATTAGGTCAGAGATGGGGACAGAAATAAATCTAGGGAGCCGGACTCCCTAGAAAAGTTTAGTGCTCGACCCAGTACACTGAGACAGACACGTGTCTTGGAACGTCCCCGAGGGACGACGTGAACTTTATGTAGCGTTTGCGTAAGGGTCCCCGAGGTTCCGGGACGTACGAAACTAAACAAACAGATATCCTAAAGATGAACGAGTGAGGGAATAAGTAATACGAAACCCGGTGTGACCGGAAGAAAGACAAAGGTGACTCTTACTAGAAGGGATCTAAAAGACGCACTAACCAAGAAAAAATAGTGGAGGGGTCTCTTCGAAAAGAGTGGTAGGTCGAACGTTATCGACGAAGAAATGAGGCAGTGAAGAACAGTGACTTGGTAACAACATAAAAGCGGTAGGTATCCTATTTTATAAAGCAATAAACACACAAACGACAGACAATGGAGGACTATCTTACGTTAGAGATTCTCCTATTGTAGAGAGATTCAGAACAAACTGTCTCTGATTCGTCACGGGAATCATCCGTGAACCATCAATGAACAACTTACTTACTCACTTCCTTACTTACTTAGTCAACCCAACACTTTACAGTTTACGGTCTCTCCTAGATTAATAGGGTCGAACCCCCTACGTCGTAGATGGGGCTTAGTAAGTGCAGACTGGTTTCAGGGACCAGTGTCCGTACCGGTGGACCTCCGGGTAGGGACACATAAAGACGTCAGGGTGTCGGTAAGATTTTCCCGAATCCGGAGTAAGATGTCTACATCTGTCACTCTGGGTCTCACTTATTCCCTGAAAGAGCTAATGACTTGGGACAGTAGACGATACCATCGTCTTACACGCATTAGACAAGAACGACTCTGTAGAGATATAGAGACAGAAAATTTTGGTCATCACAATTGATGTACAACTATTTATAAAGGGAAGTAGATGTGGATGAGATAAAATTGTGACCACGACTTTAAGCGTAAAGGAGGATGTTCTTTCTTTATACCGGGTCTAAAAGTAACACCCTGTTCTACAAAGTAGAAAGGGTGCGGTCCAAAAAACAAAACAGAAAAAGAAAAACCCCGTGAAGACTAAAAAAAAATTACTATTATCTCTGAACAACAGGGAAATCAACGACTTTAGAATCGAATCTATCGATAGATAAAACAGAACAAAACAAAATTAATTCCGCATCGTGATCGACCGTCTAAGACTTTTATCCTAGGATAAAATCAAAGAACAAAATCGATTTACTTTAGAAATCTCACACCAGTAAATTATCACTTTATACACGGATTAGTCACTGTCCTTAGGTTTAAAAAAAAGATCGATCAATCTTAAGTAAATATCGAAAGTCAGATCGTAAAGATAAGTATTAATAAGATAAAATAAACTTGAGGTAGGTTTCTTTATTCACGATATTGTATAAGAAAGTTTCTCATTTTATTTTTCTACAATTATTTAAACTATATCATCGATATCTCACATACTTCGTTTCATAATTCATTCTAATTAAGACAAAATAAAGAATCAGAAAAAAAGTATCTTGAATTGACACTCAAGAAGTTATCCCTCTATTTCGTAATCTCTTTCTCTATTCTTCAAATCTATACTTACGTTACTAATATATAAAGTTTAAAAATACATGAGTAAAGGTACTATTATTTTGAAATTATATCGGTGAGGTCGACAAAAATAATCACAAACGTGTAATATAGAAAAAGGTAAGAAACTGGAATTTGAATATATATACGGTAATACACACTTTACCTGAAAAACAGTTTCCGATTATGAACCCACAACGAAAAAATTAGTCAGATTATTAGAAGAATAAAATTAAACAAAAAATCTAGTAAATGTAAATTACGTTAATAACCATACTAACCTAATTTCGGATGATATAAAGAGTAATAAAAGACAAACAAGGTGGACAAAAATGAGGGGAAAAGGAGAAGAGGACTGACGAAAACTTAATCAACTCGTAAAAAATAGTAAAGTGAAAATAGAGTTGATAACCGAAGGAAATTAGAGGAAAATTTTCTAAAACGATTAATAGGATCTCGAATGAGATAAAAAAACGTTGGGGTACCTGACGTCGTACGGTCCGGAGGGACGGGGAGTGGTAGAAGGTCTTAAACGGATTCAAGTACAGGTGTCTGAGTTAGTATGATAGGTTGGTAGTGTAGAAGACGGCAGGAGAAGAGGTAAACGGAAGACATAGATTATATTTCAAAATTAATCAAATATAAGGGTATATTCTATTTTTAAAATCATCTACGAACTAGTAACCAAACTAGTGAAACATTAGTTAATTGATAATTTCGACAGAAAGTCAAAGGTACAAATGTAAACAGAATTAATATAGATATCATTATTATTATTTATTATTATTGACTCATAAATGCCGCATGACCTGTGATCTTGAGCATATAAAGAACTAAGTAAACTAGGAGAGTCAACGGGTCAGACCTATCCAGGACAAATGAATGGAGATAACATGTCTACACTTTTTACTCCATTTATCTTCCGTTATGGCGAAAATAAAATCCTGTTTTCTCATTGTACATCCTAAATTGGGTATTTTTTTCCCTCTCCTTTCTTCCGAAAATCAACGAGTTTAAAAGTACGTTCTCTTCTGCGTTTCGACATAAGAGTCCTATCCCACAGACACCACACGGCGTGACCGTGTCAGGACATCTTCCCTGTCGCAGGGTAATCCCGACACTTTGTGACGATTAAACTTGATATGACGAAAACATTAAACACAGGGTACACTTGTAAACATACAAAAATCTTTATCAAAAATATTGTCGAAATTCTTATTCCACAAATCCTTTAAGAGACCACTCGGTCACCAACTTTCAAACGGAAGGGCACGTCCCCCACACACACAAGGTAGAGACCGGAACCTTGACTCTAGGGTGTACGAAGGGTCGGTTTTTTTTGTCTTGTATTTGTTTATTCGTTATAACATTGTTTAAGGTATTTCAGAATTTTCTTATTCCACAAATATGGGTTAAGAAGTTAGTATGTATAAATTTATTGTGATTTTATTTTTACTAACTTTAGTCGTAATCTCTACCGACTCTTAAAAAGAAACACACACAATCCAACCACGTTTTCATTAACGAGAAAACGTGACGACTTCAAACGACAAACTATAGTCCTACGTAAGAATCTATTTACACCAATACAATATTAGTAAAATCACACGTAAAGAACGAAATGTCCAAAAAGATTACTAAATAATGAACGACACATAAAATATAACTAAAATCAGATGTCTTTACTATAATCTGTTTTTCGTTTAAACTCACTAAAAGACTAAGTTCAAGTTTTACTCAAGATTTCGTCGTCTCTGTTGAGCGTTATAGTCGTTGCGTAAACCGGGTCTTTGACGATTACTTACATGTCACGTCACCACGTTCTTTAAACGTTTTCTCTGTTCTCGGAACTTCTACTCGCGTCACCGGCCGGTAAACTTGAACTGTTACTGGTTGACTCTCATTAGTAGCTTCGACTAGGAGAATGTTGATGTGTTCAACGATTTCTTTAGTTGTGGGTGGTAAGACGTCAGAAAGTCGTAAACTTCTAACTTTTCCACCTTTTCGTGCTATTCCCCACGGAGTACTCGACTGGTGTTTAGTTTTTTTTTTTTTAGAAGTAAAACTTTACAGAAGAGAATAAGATGTGTTGTTACTTGGTAAAGAATTAACCTAAAACTGCACGTTACTTTTAACTTAAATATGCTGTTGGTCGTTGGGGGTCGAGTCACTGACCCGACTCTTCTTCGAGGTCTCGCGAAGGGTTTCGGTTTGAACGTGGTGTTATTCCAGCACCAGTGACTACCAGACGACAGTCAGACTGGGTGATGTCGAAAGACTTAGGACGACGACGATTCAGCGAAGTCAGCACAGGCTGAGACACTCTGGGGTCTCTGCCGTCGGGTGGTCCGAGGGGACAAGGACCCTAAGAGGTCCGTTCTTGTGACCTCACCCAACGGTAAAGGAAGAGGTTACGTACTTTCACTTTTCAGTTTCACTTCAGCGAGTCAGCACGGGCTGAGATCGCTGGGGTACCTGACGTCGGGTGGTCCGAGGAGGCAGGTACCCTAAAAGGTCCGTTTTCATGACCTCACCCCACGGTAACGGAAGAGGCGACTTAGGACGATTTTGGTAATGTAGACTCTTCATACGAGTCGGTTAGTTACTCTCCGTGACTTTTACCGTTATGGACGTCGACCGTAACCAGTCGTCTTTCCCGGGTTAAGAAGAGGTACTGTCGTGGGGTGGAGTGCAGTATGTTGGTTACGAAGTTTTAACTTACTAAACCCGATGTTTCAAAACGGAGTAGACGGTATAAGTGGACTCGCGAGTGGTGGACTGATGGTGAAGAAGTTTGGTGAAAAACGTCCACTTTGCGAAGGCGTTGGTCGTCCTCCGTCTTCTACGAAGGGTTCTCAAGTAGTTTAGGGTTCCGGGTCTAAAAATACGATGTCTTTATTGGTTCGAATAAAGAGTAACCGTTTTTTTTTACATGACCAACATTACCAAGGATAAAATTAATTATTTCTACACAAACTCGGATCAACATTACTAAATTTTAAGCACCAAGTTTTGGTGTTAACACAAACGTGGTTGGACTATATAGATACCTAGGAAACCAAGTTTCTTAGTGACTAGGACACTTACACTCTTGTTACACAAGATATGTAGACAACTACCCTCTAGGATCGTGAAGAATCGCAAACAGGAGTCGTACTAAAACCCAAACCAACTTAGAAGGACAGACCTGACAGTCATTCTTGAGTCTGAAACCCAACCAATCGTATGGATGGAAGATACTCTCCATTTTCTGTCTTCGACTAGGTGATTGGCGGGGGTGGGAAAGTGGTAAGACTCCGCTCCCTCCACCTGAGACTAATAAGGGAAAGACTCTCATCGGAGTAAGAAGAATTAAGGGAGAGTTCACTATCCTCCGACGGAGAAGAGTAGAGGCTCCGGACCGTCTCGGGTGCGACTCGGTTAGTCACAGACGTCTTGGAAACGTGACTTTAAGAAAGAACGTTTTAACCGACGCGGTCGCCCCACGGATGACGTTACTCTCCCACGGTCGAGACGTCTCAGAGTGTTCAAGTCCTGGTCCCGGACTTTTGTATTATTTCCCTGTCATGTTCATCGTAACTCCGAAATAGTGTCTCAAGAGAGCTTCTCTCAAGTTTTTATTCTTTTTTCGAAACCTCTCAAAAGTGGCATCCCTTTCTTTTGCATCTTCCTTAAATCTCATGAACACCACTCATGTAGTCTCGTACTTCATTCATCTGTTCTAAACTGGGGAAGTCCCGGACCGAAACGTAGAAGAGATACACTGACCAATGGATAATTTTCGTCTTCGACTGTCATCCCTTCTAAATATCCTCTGTGTAACAAAATTGAATAACATACTCTGCTAGCAAGTATTAATATATGATAATATATATTCGATTCCCGAAAGGACCACCGAGTCTGCCATTTTGTTAGACGGATGTTACGTCCTTTGAACGTAAGTTGGGGACCCATCCCTTCTAGGAGACCTCTTCCTTCACCGTTGGGTGAGGTCTAAAGAACGGACCTCTTCAGGTACCTGTCTCCTCGGACCGCCCGATTTCAGACCCCAACGTTTCTCAGCCTGTACTGACAATATATAATATTACATATAATATCTTAAGTACATTTAATATATTGTATTAAATACATTGATTACTTAATACTTTAAGTCAATCAATGTTTCTCAACACACAGCTTATTTACGTTAGAATCCTTTCCTTTCTTTTTGTTCGTAGATAAACAAATAATCCATATAAGTCAGTATACCCGAGGTGGCTCCTAATTAATTTGGGAGACGGATACATTAATAAAAAGTCACTCTTCCCCCGTACACTAGGGTTTTATACGATAGTCTCTTTCGCTGGTCTCCATAGGGGTCCAATGTAAAACAACTTCAGAAATAACGTAAGTATGTTTGCCGGGAGGTTGTAAAAAAACCGAGTCCTTATACCATAACAGCTATAAGGTACTCACCAAGTCAGATAAACCTGACGTATGTAGAATTCGTTTGAGTATTCTCTATCTGTACATTTAGTTTTCCGGTAAAGAGATTAGTGGAGGGTTTCCGAGGTGAAGGATTGTGGTAGTGTAACTCGTAATCCAAATTTTTATACTTAAACCCTCAACCCTCCCTCCGTCTTTATAAGTCTGATGTCGAAAGATAATAGATTCTTAGGAAGCCATAGTAAAATCTGGTGAACTTCAAGTTAATTTAATGCACGATTTTATTTTTTATTATTAATTTCCAGATTTTCCCTTTGACTGTTTTAAAACGAAACGTTAAATCTCTTCTGGTATTTTGGTCAGTAAGGGTTCTTTGACAGTTTTCCTATCGTATTACTCTTGTTGGGATTTAGTTAATTAATACACCCCCTTGGTTCTAAGTCAAAAATTTACGTAAACAGAACCCCTTTTAACTTTATTTTTAACTTTATTATTAACGGATATTAAGTGAACTAGTCAAACGAATTACTAAACCTCTGGTTGGTTAGAAAGTTCATATCTCAGTCGGTTCAAACAGTCACAGACATGGAGTGAAGAACCATCGAAAATCCGTGATGGGAAAATAGAAGAGAAGGGTTGTCTTGTCCTTTCTTGACCCAACCGTAATATGGTCAACGGACTACCTGATTAGTGTTAAAGCATATTATCCTAACAACTACCCCGTCAAGGTCTCCCGTAAACGTAAAATTCAGAAAATTAAGGTCAAAAACTCACATTCTTTAAAATCCGTAGTTTTGTATCCTTTCTATTCTCGATAAACACGACTTATGACAGACGAGTAAGCACGGAGACTTAGAAACCTTTATGATCAGACAGACGGATTTTGTTGGGAAGTAGTGATGTGTAAGGGAGGGATAAGTGATCACTAAGGATCATCTACTTCGTTTACGTATACGGTGGTACATTCTTCCCAAGGAAAAATCCGTACGTATCCCGTGGAGGTGCCTCTTCCGTTACCGTGGGGTGAGGTCATGAGAACGGACCTTTTAGGGTACCTGCCTCCTCGGACCACCCGACGTCAGGTACCCCAGCACTTCTCAGCCTGTACTGACTCACTGAAGGAAAGTGAAAAGTGAAAGTATGTAACTTCTTCCTTTACCGTTGGGTGAGGTCACAAGAACGGACCTCTTAGGGTCCCTGTCCCCTCGGACCACCCGACGGCAGATACCCCAACGTGTCTCAGCCTGTACTGACTTCGCTGAATCGTCGTCGTCGTCGTCCCGTGGCGGAATCCCAGCGTTTCTTATCCTGTGCTGACTTCACTGAATCGTACGTACGTCCCGTGTCGTTTCGGTCCCTGTCCACACAGGAACCTTCTGTAACTACTGTCCTCAAGATCGTTTAATTCCGATGTCTTGACGTCTTGTAAACACCAATACTTTACCTTACTAAGCAAGATTCATTTCCACTGGAACGGATACCCCTTTTGTTAAATTCCACGTAAAAAACACTTGACAAAAATCACTAGTTCTCTTTCTCTGTTCGATAACAAATCAAAGGGAGGACTTCGTGGGTGTTGAGACTCGAAAGTTCAGTCTCAACTTCAGTTTCGGGACACCACGGACCTCCCCTTCTAGAGGTTTCGATCACCGTGGTCCAAGGTGACCGAGACAACTGTCGACAGGAAGGTAGTTACCGGGGTACAACTAGGGATGGAGTGTGGTGAAACATTGAGTCGTACTACTTCTGTGTGAGTAAAGAAGAGTAAAAGAGTTAGGAAGAAGGGAAGGAGGGTGGGGTGAACGAAAAATTTCATAAACTAAGGTTATTCTTGTCTAATGACTTTTAATTACTCCTAACTTTCTTAAATACAACAAAAATGTTTCCTACCCACAGAGTCCTACGTAGTATTTCCCACCCATAAATTATGAAAGAGTCTAGGGGACTAAGTACTTCTAACTTTGTAGTATAACAAAAAGGGTTTATTTGACGTCACTTCTTAGTAAAGTAGTCGAGAAGATTCTGTCTCAAGGTCCTTAAGTCATTTGGTCCTCATCGATTGTTACTTTACTACACCCGATATCTACAGTGAACCGACGGTCGAGGGATGGATCTACCGAGTAAGTCGGAGTCGGCACGTGGTCGGAACGTAGTGAACACTGAGCCCGAGGAGGGAGTCGTTTTAAAGTCAACAAGGTACAGGATCTCGAAGTCCCAGTAAGTCGTCATCAGTCCTGAGTTTACAGTCTAAGAGGAGACTGTTCACAGACTACACCGGTATGGATACTTAAGACCAGATAACTTACAACAACTTTAATCAAGAAAAGTAAGGGAAATGGTTAAAACTTCGGGAACAAACGTCTAGTGAAAGGAAGATCTGTAGACACTGTAAGAGAGAGGGAAGACCCGGTCCTCCTTGTCAACCTCACCGAAGTGACCCGACCCAGTAAATGGTGATACCGGGCACAAGAGGAGAGGAGAGACAAGAACCGTAGTACCATCACTACGGGTGTCACGGTCCTGAGTTATCGAAATAGGACCGGATAACGGGTGGAAACCCAAGAATTCGGAAAGTTGATTTATAGGGTTGTATATAATATTTATTTATTGTACATAAAGAAAGTGTGAAAGCAAAGATTTCGTCGTTGACACCAATTAGGTTGGGAGGAAGAAGCATGGAGGTCCGAAACTAGTTCGTGGACAAAGTTGAGAGGGATCTCTTAAGGTTCAACGTCAGTTTTTAGGCGACCCCATACCGTCTTTGAAACCGGACTCCGATGAATACTAGTTTTCTGAATGCTCGTCGAGGAAGGTTTACGTCAACACCAATAAAGTCTAAGGTCTAGAAAGGACGTGTCTGGTGTCGATTTGAGACGAGTGGGATCGGGCGTGTGTGTACGTGATCATTGAATGTAGAAAAAAAAAAGGACCGACACGGTACGTCGTACACCCTAGAATTCAAGGGATCGGTCCCTTAGCCTCTTCCGTTACCGTGGGGTGAGATCATGAGAACGGACCTTTTAGGGCACCTGCCTCCTCGACCATCCGACGTCAGGTAACCTAGCGATTCTCAGCCTGTGCTGGATCGCTGAAGTGAAAGTGAAAAGTGAAAGTACGTAACCTCTTCCGTTACCGTTGGGTGAGGTCACAAGAACGGACCTCTTAGGGTCCCTGCTGTCTCCTCGGACACCCGACGGCAGACACCCCAGTGTGTCTCAGCCTGTGCTGACTTCACTGAATCGTCGTCGTCGTCGTCGTCGGTCCCTTACTTGGGAGTCGGGGACATAACCTTCACGTCTCAGAATTGGTGACCCAGTGGTCCCTTCAGGACGGAGTGACTATAGAATTACCATTAGAAGACTAGAGAAAAACAAAGGTCAATAAACCGTCTTTGAGTCCTCCTCTACTTTTCCACCATAAATCTCAAGAATCGGGACGTGGTGGTAGTCATTCTTCCCTGTCTAAGTGTCGAGGACAAGTATAATTAAGATAGGGAAATAGGAATTTCAATGTATATCAAGTTCGATAAGGAGTTAACAAAAAAAAATTTCTTTCCTATGAGACTTCTTCATAATTTAATAATTTAAATTAATAATTTAAATTCAAATTAATTTTAATTTAGATTTCCAATAATTTAATTTAAAATAATTTAAATTTCCAATAATAAATTAACAAATGATTAATTATTAATAATTTAAATTTATTAACTTACAATAATAAATCAATTGTTAAATTTTTTACGTATGTTCGAAGTAAAGGGGTAAAAAAAGATTAAGTGGACCGTAGACGTCACACTGGTCGGTAGGGGACTTAAATCACAGACTCAGACGTCTTTCCAAAGAGCTCACACTTTCTTTGGTCCGTGTATCATCCAAACCTCAGTCAGGAATAATAATACAATGAATACGATAATCCTTCCGGGTGAAAAAAGGGTAAGTGAACTTTGAGGTGTCACAAAAACATTATCAGTTTTAATATACTTTAATGTCCTCATTTCCTAAGAAAATTTTGTAGTATTAATTGACCCCTTTCCTAAGTTTATAGAGTCATCTGATCCGGATGTCTTTTGGTTCCACAAGTCTGATATTGGGTTCACAACACAATTACCGTCGGATGGTGACTCCATCCGTTCATAACTCATGTTTCTCTTTTACCAGAACTCTACTGTGCACGCAGAGTCCTCCTCTGAGTCTTTTGGTCCCAGAAACTGGAACGGAGACTGAAGGACACAAATTCGCTGCGAAGGACACTCGACATCGACCATAATCAGTTATGCGTGACCATACAGACATGGAGGCACAAAACCAAAAAAAAAATTATATAAAATATTAGCTTCATATCAACTAGATGTTACAACACAATCAAAATCCCCATGTCGTTTCACTTAGTTATATTGATTTAGTGTCATAATGTTCCAATAATTTTCTACATCTTTTATAAAAGGACACGATATGTCGTCCAGGAGAAATAGATAAAAAATATATCATCACACATAGACAATTAGGGTTTGAGGATAATAACGGGGGGAGGGGGAAATCATTGGTATTCAAACAAAAGAGGTAGACACTAAGACAAAGACAAAGTATTTATTTGAGTAAACATAACTATAGAATTTAAGGTGTACACTTAATATAGTGTACTATAAACAGTAGGAGAGACACTGAATGAAGTGAATCATCCTATTAGAGATCCAGGTAGGTACAACGACGTTTAAAGTAAAGTAAGAAAAATATCGACTTATTATAAGGAAACATTAATACATGATGTAGAAATAGGTAGGTAGCAACTACCTACAAATCGAACGAAGATACAGAACCGATAACATTTACCACGACGACACTTGTAACCCCATAGACATAGAAAAGACTAAGAAAACAGAAAAGACCTATAAACGGGTCCTTATACTATCGACCTAGATAAAAATCAAAAAACTCCTTGGAAGTATGATAAAAGGTATCACCGACGTGATTAAATGTAAGGGTGGTTGTGACACCCTCCAAAGGGAAGAGAGGTGCGGGAGAGGGACATGGAGAATGAATTTATAGAAATCTAGTCAACCACCAGTCGGAAACGGGTTCCGGGGACGGTCCTGAGAAACGGATGGAAGGACCTTGAGGGACCTAAAGGGACACTCGGTCTCTTCTTAAGAGATCCGTTCTTATGACTTTACCTAACGGTAAGGGAAGAGGTCCCTAGAAGGGCTGGGTCCATAGCTCGGGTCCAGAGGGCACAACGTCCGTCTAAGAAATGGTAGTCTCGGTGGTCCCTTCGCACACTAGGTCCGCGGCCTCCGAATAACGGGCGGGAGGACACGAACATGGCTTTTCAAGGACTCATAAAACTTGTAACGGAGACGAGGTCCTAATCACAAAGAATAGAGACTTTAATTCCAAATCTAATTTAATAGGGATTCAAAGGAAGATTTTAGAACTCTAAAATAAAATGCACAAATTACAACTCTCCTTTTCTGTACGAAGTGAACCTCGGTCTTGAGACAGAAACGGGAACCTTGACCGAAAGTCCTTTCCCACACTACGACACAAACGTGACTTCCGGTCCTTCTCGGAGTCCCGTCGAGAGTCGGTTTACCTCGACATCCGAACGGGTAGTTATTGAGGATCACATTTCAATGAATACCGCGGCAGTAAAGTAGCCTTCTATCTACCGAGAAGCACCTCGAGATCGAGGCACCGGGTGTTTCGTTCGAAATCAAAGCACGACATTGAATCTTTAACTCGTGTTTGTAAAAGTCGTCTACTTCTGTCTCCTGAAGAGGCGTCTCCTTGGATTCCTAATTTTGACGTAGTAAAAAAAGGTTATATAAAACACTGAACTGAATAGTCATCGGTGGTCTTATCTCGTCATTGGATTCAAAAGTATAGCGGATAAACTTACCAAAGAAAAACTATTCGTATAAGTTCGGTAATCCCTTTTACACTTAATAAACAAATTTTTTGAGTGTAGAACTTTAAAAGAAAGAGGAAATACGTTAATTTTAAAAAACTAACCTGTCGAGTCTTAAGACGGTCTGGGACCTTTTTATCTGTACTTGTTCTGACTCGACCGGGGACCGGAGTCCCACGAAGATCATATAAACATTGCTTTTCTATAATAATTTCTATTATAACCTTCCGTCTAATAATATCACCAAGTATAATGTCCGAGACCCTTTTCTGACGATGAATAATTAAGACACTGGAACCCGTTTAATCAATGAATTGGAGAGTTTCGGAGTCAGAGGAATAGAGATTTCATCCCCGTTATTATAAATGGAATGATCAGATAATTATCTTAATTTTTATACTACGGAATATTACAAAAACATTATTACGGATTGTATGTCATTCGTAATTATGTACTATAGAGACTAATCAAAAAATTAATTTCATATTAACTAAATATTACTAAGTCCACATGTCGTCTCATTAAACCGATATGTGTATTTATATAATTATATATACACATATATACATAAGAAAAAGACTAAGAAAAGGTAATATCCAATAAAATTCCATAGCTTATGTAAAGGGACACGATATACCATCTAAGACCTTCTACGGAACCTCCTCCCGTACCGTTGGGTGAGGTCATAAGAACGGACCTTTTAGGGGTACCTATCTCCTCGGACCACCCGACGTCAGACACCCCTACGTTTCTCAGCCTGTACTGACTCGCTGAGTCGTGTCGTGTCGTGTCACACATAGATAATTAGGGTTTAAGGATCAAATAGTGAAGGAGGGGAAGGGGGAAACCATTGGCATTCAAATAAAAGATACAGACACTCAGATAAAGACAAAACATTTATTTAAGTAAACATATAGGTGTATATTCACTATGGTATACTATAGAAAGAAAGAGACGGAGTGAAGTCAAGTCAAGTCAAGTAAAGTCAAGTCAAGTCAGCGAGTCAGTACAGACTGAGAAACGCTGGGGTACTTCACGTCGTGCGGTCCGGAGGGACAGGTAGTGGTTGAGGGCCTCAAGTGAGTTTGAGTACAGGTAGTTCAACCACTACGGTAGGTCGGTAGAGTAGGAGACAGCAGGGGAAGAGGAAGAGGGTCAGGGAGGGTCGTAGTCCCAGAAACGGTTACTCAGTTGAGAAGCGTACTCCACCGGTTTCATAACCTCAAAGTCGAAGTCGTAGTCAGGAAGGTCACTTGTGGGTCCTGACTAGAGGAAATTCTACCTGACCAACCTAGAGGAACGTCAGTGAATCCTACTATTAGATTCCCAGGTAGGTTCAACGATGTTTACCGTAATGAAGTAAGAAAAAAAGACTATCAATTATTTCACCTCCTTCTAGGTGACCTCTTCCCCATCCAATGGGTGAGGTCCTAAGACCGGGCCTCTTAAGTACCTGACATATCAGGTGTCCCAGCGTTTCTCAGCCTGAACTGACTTGTTGAAAGTGAAAGTGATTATTTCTTATTTGTCTTTTTATTATTTGGTTTTCTTTTTTTTACTATTTTCCAAATCGAATCAAAAGAGGGAGTTCAAGGAGAAGTTGGTGTACGGTCTACTTTGACTTTCGACAAAGTAGTATGGACCCGAATGGGACAGACCACATTATTAAATCTAGAGGGACAAGTAAACAAAATCCCGACACTGTAAAAAGACTTCGTGGTCTTAGAAGAATAGGAAACTTATGTGAAAAACTCTTTATCCCCTTTTGGACATCGACGAGTCCGTAGTGAACCCTTCGAATACTTTCGTGTGTGAGGACCTGTTGTTAAGGTCCTTAGGTACAAACACCGTTTGTTCGGTTCACTAAGAATACGTGTTTGGTTGACACCTGTGTGTGCACTCTTTGACGAGAACTCCCGACTGGAACGTTTGGAGACGGATATTTCATTACTGTCCACGACATTCGACCTGTACGTAGGTCCCGACCATAATCGGTCGTGTGTGGACGATTTTATAGTTCGATTAAGGGGTGACGGATAGGATTGATCGAAACCTCAGGAACTCACGGGAAGACGTGGAGGAATGGGGGAGGGTTGGGCTCGGGGTCGACGGACTGGAAGGGGGTCCTTAGAAGGTTGGTTGGTCGTTGAGTTCTCGGATCGCGTCGGACCCGAACACGAGACCCCTCCGCCGACTACAGACGAGATCTTACCCCGACTAATTACTTATCAAAATTGTAACGGGAACTTTTGTTGACTACCATCCCTGTTCTACCGTCGAGACAAGGACCCACTTTGTGTGTGTACGTACGTGTGTGTGTATATGTGTGGTGTACATACATGTGAACACGTGTGTGTGGAGGATCTCCGTAAATAAAGAACGAACGGTGGAAGAAATCTCTGGAAGTCACATTATTTATGGATCGAAGGAATACTTTCCTACTTTCTTGTCTTACTGTTTCCGACAGTTGGGTGACCAATACTACTTACTTGAAAAGACCGGACAATAAAGTATTCCTCGATGTCGGAGAACCGTCATCTTCATTAAGAGGGTCCGAGGTGACCTTGGTTCTCTTAATCTTAGAGACAAATTTATGTCGGGACATTTCCCCCCGCCCCTCTCCTTCGGAGAAGTAAGAAATGAAATATAGTACAAGTCACCCACGGTCCCCTATGGACGAGAAAAAGTATGAGGACGACGACGACGACGACGACGATTCAGTGAAGCCAGCACAGACTGAGACACACTGGGGTATCTGCCTCCGGGTGGTCCGAAGGACATGGGACTTCATTAACAGAAGTGAGGTAAATACAGAAACAGGAGTATCTGTTTCGAGGAAAATTGTCAATTCTTCTTAAAGGGACCACCAGGTCACCGATTCTGAAGTGGAAGATTACGTCCCACACGACCAGACTAGAAACCAACCCCTCGATTCTAAGGTACACGAAACACCGGTTTTTTGACTTCCTTTTGTATTTTATCTTAGTAATGACATTGTTTGAGTTATCTCTGTAAAATTTTTTATCAGGTGTAATTTTTTGAATTTAATTCCCAACGTTTGATCACTTATATTGTTTTTCCTTTGTCTAAGTGTCTATACCTCTTGTCTAATCACCCATGGTCACCCCTCTTCCCTCCCTTTTTTCCGTTACTTCCCCATCCCTTAATCCTCCGTCTTTGAAACACATATTTCACTCGATGTTGTTATATAATATGTTGTACCCTTTGTATCTATTACAAAATATTATTCATATTTACCTCATCTTGGAAAGTTTTAACACTTAGTGATATAACATATGTCCATTGAATATATTATTACATGGAGTTGATATGAAGTTAATTTTCCAAAATCCCTGAACAGACCACCAAGTCACCAACCCTGAAACGGAAGGTTACGTCCCCCATATCCATACTAGGGACCAACTCCTCAATTCTAGCGAGTGTGGAACTCCGGCTTTTCAGTTTTGTATTTTGTCGTCACTATGACATTGTATTAGTTCTAAAAAATTTAGGTGTATTTTTTAATTTCTTTTTTAAAAATTGTCAATTCCCAACTATAGAATATATCCATGGTACAAGATCATACGGTCAAGAAACGAACTTTTCTATTTTTTTCGTAAAGATTATAAAGGGAAAATTTCTTTTAATAAAAGTCCCCTACCATGAATTCCCTGATATACGGAAATTTTTGAGGCAACTTGTGGGAATCAAGACTGAAGGGGTTAAATCTTACTAATTAGTGGAGTGGACATGACGGTTCAGGACCAATAATATCGTGACCGGTCTCTACAGACCGGTTCTCGAAGTAGAAGGGACCTTAACAGGAACTAGAAAGTTTCGATGTACACCCCATTTCTCGTAAAGTGACCCTTCGGACTTCGTACCCGAGACGTAGATCAAGGTGGAGACTGGTCGATGCACTGGAACTGGTTCTGAGTTGGTGTAACACGGACTTAAAGAAGTAGTTCCTCTTACTACTTTGGTTCGACCTCATAGATGACACAAGAATAGTACACGGTCCGTGATGCGAATGGTGAAACGGACTTGATAAAGTGAGTTGTTAGGAAAAAACTTGTCAATGAAAAGTAGTCTACGTAAGCATGTGATACAGTAACTTAAGAATGTAGAGATACTTCTTCGATAAGAATACTAAGGGTAAAACGTCTTCTCTCCTGACTCTCTGGTGTAAGGAACTCGTTCCCAGAGGATATCATCTACTGTCTCGTTTTTAAACTTGAGTCAGGTCAGACTATTGGTTCGGTCACAAATATCGATGTGTTTATGGTATGACCGGGACTAGACCGACCGGAATCTCCTGTGTCACCCCAATCTATTCTCCTCCACCCACACTTACAATCAAACTGATTTCTAGACCTACGTCCCTCTAGATCTTGTCACCAAGAGATGGTCCCGTTTGGGGGCGAGGGGTCCCCCGTGAGTTGTTACAGATTTGTATTACTTTCAGTACTGATCTCCTATCAAATAAATCTTCTATCTTCAACCCCCACGATGACTTGGAGGATATTACGTGTCCTGTCGGGGTACAATTGTTTCTTAATAGACCGACACTTACAGGGATCCAACTCTTTCACAAGATGAAACCTTAGAGGTTTCCTCTGTTAACTTGTGAGAAACCCAAAACGGATCAACGATTTCATGGGTGAATACAGGTAATCCATTACGTATTAAGTTCGACAGTCCTGTACCTTATCACACCCTTAGTTGTCCGGAACGGTCGTTCGTTCTGAGACCGAAGACAATTAGTTTACACTACGTTCTACCCAACTTACCTTTTCAACCTTCTAAAACACTTAAGATTCTACGATTCTTTGGAATCATGGATATGTTTCCCTTTTGTTTGTTTGTTGTTGGGGACCGACATATAATCTTATTAGATCTTTCGAAAAGTTTTTTAATGGTTTAAATGGTTTTTTAAGACCAAGTACACTAGACCATACAGGATCTAGTAAGGGTACGTGTTGGTCCCAAATCTCAATGACCGATATAACGTAATTTCATCCACCAACTACTGATCTTGAACCTATTTTGTCGTTGATATCTCTACTTAACTGGAATTTTTTTATTCGTAACGTGTCCCTCGACTCGAACCACGAGACACTACTGGATTTCCCCATCCTATCCCCACCGTTCCATCTTTTTTCCTAGTCCTCCGTTCCCTATATACATATGTATATCGATCAAGTGAAACAACATATCGTCTTTACTTGTGTTGTAACATTTCGTCAATATGAGGTTAATTTTTTTCTATTTTTAGACCATGTCAGTCAGTCAGTCAAGTCAGTGAGTCAGTACCGACTGAGAAACACTGGGGTACCTGACGTCGTCCGGTCCGAAGAGACAGGTAGTGGTTGAGGGTCTCGAACGAGTTGGAGTACAGGGAGCTCAGGGACTACAGTAGGTTGGTAGAGTAGGAGACAGCAGGGGAAGAGGAGGACGGAAGTCAGAAAGGGTCGTAATCTCAGAAAAATTACTCAGTCAAGAAGCGTAGTCCCACCCGCTTCATAACCTCAAAGTCGAAGTCGTAGTCAGGAAGGTTACTTATAAGTCCTGACTAAAGGAAATCCTGACTGACCAAACTAGAGAACGTCAGGTTCCCTAAGAGTTCTTAGAAGAGGTTGTGGTGTCAAGTTTTCGTAGTTAAGAAGCCGTGAGTCGAAAGAAATATCAGGTTTAGAGTGTAAGTATGTACTGATGACCTTTTTTGTTTCGAAACTGATCTGACTGGAAACAACTGTTTCATTACAGAGACGAAAAATTATACGACAGATCCAACCAGTATTGAAAAGAAGGTTCCTCGTTCGCAAAAATTTAAAGTACCAACGTCAGTGATAGACGTCATTAAAACCTCGGGTTCTTATATTTCAGTCAGTGACAAAGGTAACAAAGGGGTAGAGAAACGGTACTTCACTATACTAGCCTAAGGCACTAAAATCAAAAAACTTACAACTCAAAATTTGGTCGAAAAAGCGAGAGGAGAAAGTGAAAGTAGTTCTCCGAGAAATCAAGAAGAAACGAAAGACGGCAATCCCCCTACAGTAGATGTATAAACTTCAATAACTATAAAGAGGGTCGTTAGAACTAAGGTCGAACACGAAGTACGTCGGACCACAAAACGTATTACATTAGACATATATTTAATTATTTGTCCCATTGTTGTATGTCGGAACTGTATGAGGAAAGGGTTAAACCTTGGTCAGGTAACAAGGTACAGACCAAGATTGACAACGAAGAACTAGACGTATTTCTAAAGAGTCCTCTGTCCAGTTCACCAGACCATAAGGGTAGAGAAATTCTTAAAAGGTCAAACACCACTAGGTGTGTCAGTTTCCGAAATCGTATCAGTTACTTCGTCTTCATCTACAAAAAAGACCTTAAGAAAACGAAAAAGCTACTAGGTCGCCTAAAACCGTTAAACTAAAGACCAAGGAGACTGAAAAGATTTAGGTCGAACTTGTAGACCTTCAAGAGCCAAGTGTATGATAACTTCGGAGCGAACTTCTTAAAACTCGTAATAAAACGATCGTACACTCTACTCACGTCAATACGTCATCAAACTTGTAATAAACCGTAACGAAAGGAAGGTCATGTTCCTTGAATTTTTATGAGTCCGAAGGTCTCTACAAATTGGACCTAACCTAGTACTACTGTATTTTCTGTTTGAGTTCACAGGACCATACGATATTTTGTAGACCACACCCGTACCTGAAGTTTTCACAGGTACGGTTCTTGACTCCTTACCAGGTCTGATTTCCTCGGATTTCTTTTTACCATTGACTAGGTTTTGTACCACACCCCAAAGGAACACGAAACCTCCTGGGATTCACTTATTACTCACTTTTGACTTTCACCAAACACATAATGTCATAACGTAGTTACTAGTAAAAGACTCAAATTATTGACATGCGACTAATACACTCTCTTACGGGAACAACAAATCATTATATGTATTTTCAAAATTGTGATTCAGTTCACTAGTCTTCTTTTCACACACACACCCACACAGATCCTACCCTCCCTGTTCTTATTTCGTTTACACTATTTTACAATTGTAGACCCCTTAGACCCACTTTCTATATACCCTTGAGAAACGTGATCAGATAAGAACGTTGACAAGGTATTCAGGTCTTTCATCCTTTTTACGTTTCAATTTTATGAGGTTTTCCACTATCTTCCTAAAGACAAAGACTTCAGGAAACCCTGATTCTATACACACACACACACACACACACACACACACACACAAGACAGTACAGGTTGAGAAACACTGGGGAACCTGACATCGGGCGGTCCGAGGAGACAGGTGCCCTTAAAAGTCCGTTATTATGACCTCCCTAACGGTAAAGGATGAGGTCCCGTAGAAGGATCGAGTCCCTAACTTCCACAAAGAACGTCATCGACCGTTTATGAAATGGTGACTCGGTGGACCCTTCGACCCGATTCTATTTACAGACATAAAGTACCACAGAGTACACTGTAGAAAATACGTTTCTCCTTGATTTACCTTTTCCTGTACTCTACCAGACTTTCCGGACTCCACTAGAAAAAAATGTTAGTCCCTTTAAGATAACACTCGAGATTCGATCCACCAGGGGGGTTCCCAGAGGTCTATCTCGAGACAGTAGAGGAGTCTCTCGGAGAAAGAAACGTGTAGATTACAACTTGGTTGAAGTAGATTCAGTTACGACACCACTGGATCAGTGGGTATCCGACGTGACGAAAATCGTGAGACAGGTTCTCTTTCGTCAGGAGGAGAAAAATTTAGGGAATGAGCACTCCACCCCAGTCCCCTATCCGCTTCACCGTTGAGTCCTTCTTTCTTTAACTAATTTATCAGTTTATATTGGGAGATCTTGGGAAGGGAGGGACTGTGGGTGGTGTACGACGGACAGAATCAAGGAAACCCGACGACTTTGTTTTTATGGTATCCGACTCACTGAATTTTATAGATAAAGAATGTCAAAACCTCCGACCCTTCAGGTTCCAGTTCCATGTTTGTCTAAACCACAGACCACTCCCAACTTCTAGGTATCTATCGGTAGAAAAACGACACAGGAGTATACCTCCTTCCCCACCCTCTTGAGAGACCTCAGAAGAAATATTTTCACGATTAGAGTAAGAACTCCCGAGGTGAGAATACTGGGTTAGTGGAAGGTTTCCGGAACGAAGGATTGTGGTAGTGTAACCCCTTATCCTAAAGGTGGATACTTAAAATTTCCCTGTGTAAGTCAAGTAGTGTGACAAGGTAGATACGGAGGGAGACCGTATTTAAAATTTTATATACCTCTTTTTCCCCCCGACAAGAAAGAGATAACTGTTATTTTGTACACACACAATCAGCGAGTCAGCACAAGTTGAAAAACACTGGGGCACCTGACATCGAGTGGTCCGAGAAGATAGGTACCTTAAGAGGTTTGTCCTTATAACCTCACCCAACGGTAAAGGAAGAGGTTACTATTTGATAATATATAAAAATTTTCCGTAAAAACTATCCAATATATTTTCTATTAAAAATTTTTTTCGTAAATAACTAGACTAACGAAGGTCTCCACCTTTATGAGATGTTGAGTCTTTTCTTTAATCACAAATCTTGGTCTTCGACATTCCTTTGTGAGTGAAGTTTAGGTTGTAGAGGTTCGAAACGAAAGAAATACCGAGACAAGAAGTTCTGAAGGAGTGACCAGTGACTCTTTCTTTTGTACTTTGTGTTAATTTTCGATGAAAGATCTCTCTTCCACTTTTTTCACTTAACCCACTCGTAAGACCCGTGTTCCAGTAACAGATAAAACCTCTTTCACTAAAAAAAAATTGACAAGAAACACTAGGTCTCCAACTTACTGGTGTGTAGAGTTAAATGGGTCAGGAGAATCGTGTTAATAATCGTGAAGGATACTAGGACTTGTTACAGGGTCAAACCTATGATTTAAGATGTCAACAGATGGATATCTTTTTCAGTAAAGGGGAGGGATACCTTCTTACTAAATATGGTTCTCACTATACAGTGAGTCTTGTGACCTGAAGTAGTATCTTTTCAAATGGTCTAGACTTATTTATTGGTACACCTTTAGACTTGGGTAAACTCTATGTGGTCTCTACCTATATGTTTGTCTTTTATTTGTGGAAGAAATTTCCTTTGTCACTTTTTGAACTCTTTGCCCTTCAGTTGACTTGTCCTACCAAAACGACTGGAAAGAAAAAAAAGTTGGTGGTAAGATTTAACAAAAAGAAAAAGGAAAGAAAGAAAGAAAAGAAAAAAAAAAAAAAAAACTATCTTGTTTTGACAAAGGAGAAACGAGGGGGTCCGTCCCGGAAAGTCAGAGTCGTGTAAAGCAGACACAAGGTAAAAGTGTCTTCCCGGACCAACATGACTACCATAGTCGACTTCTTGAAGTACTTCGAGAGTAGGTCAAAGTCCCCCTCAACCGGGTCCAAAGACACTCTCCGACGGTACGTGGAGGAGAAATTGAAAGTTCGTGGGGACAGGGGTAGGTTGAGTGTTTTAGTGTAAGGGTGACCGACGAGATCAGTCGAGTGGACCCTTCGTTTCCGAGGTCGTTCGACTTTATTTGACATCGACTAGTGTCCGTTTCCCTACTGAACTACGTCAGGTCTCTCTAAAGTCACTTTAAAATTGAGGGTACGAACTCGACACTTTTTCCCACTGACGGCAAATTTAATAAATACTCGCAAACCCTACCGAAGAAAGTTTGTGTTTGTCCGAAAATACAAAGTTCATAGAGGGGTTTCGTCGTAAAGTACCCTCTCTGACACACATCGATTATACTAGGATCTCTCCTTGTCTAACTAACACTGAACCCATATTTGTGTAGGATGGAAACTGACTCCAGCTACCTAGTCAGAGTACCTACGGAGACAACTACCTCCTTGTCATTTAGGACTCCGGTGTCTCGGGGATCGATACTGGTGTGAGGTATATGCACACCGGTGTCAATACTGTCAACAAACACAGAGGAATTTTTAACATAATACCACCTATACAGGATACTGTCCGTGACGACCTGTAGGTATTGACTTTCGTCTAATAATGTTCGAGACCCGACTTACAAATCCCTGAGAAAATGTTATATAATTCTATGGGTCATCCCGAAAGGTCCACCGTGATCACCATTTCTTAGGCGGACGGTTGTCACGTCCTCTCACTCTCTGTACCCAAGATAGGGACTCCACCCTTCTACGGGACGTCTTCCCGTACCGTCGAGTGAGGTCATAAGAACCGACCTCTTAGGGAACCTGTTTCCTTGGACCGTCCGATGTAGGTATCCCAGTGTTTCTCAGTCTGTGTTGTCTTCACTGAACCGGGTCGTGCCGTGTGTTTTACACGTCACCTTGAGATATATAGTTTGAAACTGGAATATAAAAAACAGTGAACTTTTGAAACAAACCCTTTTCTTTGGTCGAGTGACTCAACCTCTACTTGAGTACCGCTCACAAGAAGGTGACGACAATGCAGACACCTTGTAGAAAATATAAAATCCTTTGATTAGGCTAAAATGGTAAACCGTGTACAGTAACCGTACCCATTTCGCACTCTTTCCTTGGTCCGAGATTCCGCTTACACCCCTTCTCGGACACAGAGGTATCGACACATCGTTGCACTCCCAAGACACCGGTAAGGACTTCACGACACAGTAGGGACCGGAGACTGTTGGTTTGTCGAAAATAAAGAATCCTTAAGGTTTCATCCACTACGAATATGGCTCGATTGTTTTTTCGGCAGGACTGACAAGCACTGGTCGATACTTTTCTTATTGCCACTAATACACACGGCAGACTACCGAATCGCCTCCAGACACAAACACTCTTCTACTATCTCGGCTCAGGTCAGAACCGTTAGAGTGGTCAACAAAACGAAACACTGATGTAAGAATTGGTACTCGAGGTCTCCCCTCTGTTCCAGATCTGAAGTACCGGGTATCTGAGTTTCTATGGTCTCGTTCTCACGGGAAATACAAACCATCGGTTTTACTATAGATGACATTTTGGGTCTACATGGTTAATAGTTTTACATTAGACCCTTAAGGGACGACCAGGTCAATAATCCTAAGACGTAAAGATGACGTCCCCCGTGTCCAAACTGGGGATCAGCCCCCTAATTCTAAGGTGTTCGGAGGGTAAAGTTGGAATTTTTTTCACTAGACTCCTTCCATCTTTAAAAATTTTTTTAATTTTAATCTTTAAAACTTTTTTGTCGTGTATTAGAATCGGTAAAGACCGAAAAGAACATCAGTGACGTTTCAAAAGAGTCAGTCAAGTCTAGGGGAGATTTGACCACTACTTACCTTTTGGGATGTGTAACAGTGTCAGAAGGTCATACCAACAACCCTTACTCCCATCGGAACAAATTTAAATCTGTTCGATGTAGGTGACGACAGGGGAGTCCGACGACTAGGGGCCAGTAGACGTAGGTAGAAAGGAACGTACTTAAGGGGCTAAAGGTAGACGAGGCGACACTTTCAGAGACTCGAATGAGAGTTAAAAAGATCAGGGTCGATGTCTCACCCAGGAACCCAGAGGACGGGAGGGACGGATGGAGACGTGACAAGAACCTTTTTCGGGGATTTTGTGACCTTCGAGAAAACACTGACATCTCCTTACCCTTTAGGTGACCCCGACAGAACCTGGGAGAGACGAACCTGCCGGTGTGTTGACACAGGTGAGATAAACAACAACAAAAAAGGCAAGTCAGAAAGTCAGCATAGGCTGAGAAATCTGGAGTACCTAACGTCGCGCGGTCCGAGGGACAGGAAGTGACAGAGGACCTCAAACGAGTTTAAGTGCGGGTAACTCAGTCATTACGATAGATTGGTAGAGTACGAGAGGACGAGAGAAGACGAAGACAGAAGTTAGAACGGGTCGTAGTCCCAGAAAAGGTTACTCAACCGAGAAGCGTAGTCCACCGGTTTCATAACCTCGAAGTCGAAGTCGTAGTCAGGAAGGTTTCTTATAAGTGTCAACTAAAGGAAATCCTAACTGACCAGATAGGTGAGACCAAAGACATGTTTTATCCTATACACACCCTCCCTACGATCCCGGAACGACGAAAGGATCTGTGGGGAGGGGGGTCCTTTACTCCGTGTCTACGACAGATGACGTCCAAAGATTTGTGTGAACCCCTAGGGTCTTAAGATGGACGGGTGACCTGGGAGACTGGATCTAGTCTCGACCTATAGTCACGGGGATGAGACTCGGGTGTGGTTGGATAGTACGTAACAAGAAAGATTAAGAGACAGATATCAGATCTCTTAAAAATAGAGGAACCTGTCTTTGTTAACTGAGACGTTTATAGGAAAACTTATAAAATATAATCGTAGACCTGGAGTCGAAAACTTGAGTTTTCGACTCTTAGACTGGAGAAACAAAAAACGAAGGGGTCACCTCCCTCATCTACCGGGTGTACATCGATGGACTCATCCCATTACTCTACGTTTCTTTCTTCGGTAGTCAGTTAGTCATTTATTTTAGTTGTAAGGTTTACGAAACAAACATATTAGTTCTTCAGACGTCCAACTTGTCGAAGAACAGACTTGACTTGAGAACCAATTAGAACCGTAGTCTTTGTCCTTCTGTCGATTTTACGACGACCCCTCATTCACTATTTTATTAGTGCCGGGTGTAAAACGATCGACGTCCTAGGTGTCCTTCGGAGGCACGACGCAGGGCAACTCAGTTTTGAGAGCAGTAGTAGAAATAGTAGTAAAACACGTAGGTCGGAAAGTGTCTCGACTGTTGTTCGGTTGAAACGGGTTTCTTGGTTTACTTAAGCAATCCGAACCAGTGTTTTCTTTGTGTGTTGAGTACTAAAAAAAAAGAAGACGGTGAGTGAAAGATGAGAGATTTCTCCTCTACTACGCTACTACTAATCGTGTTGTCGGCGTCATGTAAATCTCGAATGCAGGTACAGGAACTACCTGGGTTGGTAAGTCGACAGACACAACTAATTATGGTAGAGACGTGAAACATTCCTTTTTTTGTGGAATTACAAATACTCTATAAATACTAGGGTGAATGTAGACGACTACATATATTAGATACGTATACATATACACCTCCATATATGTGTCACCGAAGGGTCCACTGAGTCACCATTTCTTATATGGAGGGTTATGTCCTTCACGTCCTCTGCATCCAACCCTTCTAACGAACCTCTTCCCTTACCGTTAGGTGAGGTCATAAGAACGGACCTCTTAGGGTATCTCTCTCCTCGGACCGGCCGATCAGGTATCCCAGTGTTTCTCGTATGTGTGTGTGTGTGTATGTGTGTAGGACAACCGAGACAAAGAGACTTCTTAGGACTGTTTATACCATCGTTTAATAGGGGATCAAATAAAGTCGCACACATCCTCAGCCCTTAGGTCCGTTCCGAATCAACTCTGGAGGTCACGTCCGTGAGAGGACCCCGACGTCAGTGGTACAACCGATCTCGACGTCAGCGGAGACTTCCGAACTGACCCCTTCCTTCGAGAAGATTCGGGTGAATCATAAACAACGGTCCCAGGTCAAGAAGTATCCGATAACCTGGCTCTCGAAGTCAAGGAGAGACCGACAACCTACCATCCCGAGAGGTCTCTCGTCGAGGATTGTACCGTAGAACGAAGGAGTCTCGTTCGGTCAACTCCTCTCGACCTCTCTCTTTTACTACCGCCCGTGTTGAAAAACATTTCGTTAGAGTCTTCGCGGTAGGGTAGTGAGAACGGTAAAGATAAGGATTTCGTTTACGGTCGTAGGATGGACCTGAGTCCCTTCCCCTAGTGTGTCCCGTACTTATGGTCCTACGTTCCTAGGCCTCTCGGTGGTCTCTTCCCTCGGGCGGTGTGAGTCGACGAGTCATGTGTAGTGTCCGCTCTACTTCGAGTCCGACTCAGGTCTCGGGTAGGAGTCTCTTGGATCCCCTTAAGGAGACGTCCTTACCTGTTGGACTCCTAGCGAACCACTCGTCTCGCCTCCCTCAAGAGGTCTAGTACCACTCGTGTAACGGGGACTCGTTTCAGGACCGGTCGTAACAGGGTTGGGAGTCTCAGTTGCAGGGAGAGGAGGCCTTGTGGGACCAATTTGTACCGCCTTTGGACGGGACAACTGGAACTGAGGTAGAACATAATTATGAAAGACCCTTGTGTAAGGAAGAACTATATCTCCCTACATTCGTTACACGAGTCTAAGTGGAGAACCGTGTTTTACACCGGTGTAAGGAAGTTCAAGTTCTGAGACCTGGGAGTACGACGGATAAACCTCCTGTCGAACGAAAGAAGAGTCTCGTAAGTAGAAGACTAAGTAGGTTCAGAGTTGACAGGTACCTTAGTCAAGATCACTCGGAGTGGAGTTCACTTCCCTTCCCATCTTTTCCACCGACCCCGACCTTAAGACAAGGGCTGTCGTGGTGACAACTTTCATTCTCTCGTAAAAAAAAAAAAGTACCTGCCTTGTCTGTGATGTCAGCCATCATCCGTCACGGAGGAGTCTCCAGTTCTCCCGCACTCCGACCAAATAGTGACATCAGTTACGGTGGTGTGTGGGCCCTCGGGTTGGTCCACCGAAAGGGTCAAAGTCGTGGAGACGGAACCTGGGGTGGAGTGTGTGTCGGTAAATAGCGTGTCACATGGGACTCAGGGACTCGTAGACTCAGTCAGATAAGGGGTATGGTCCTGCGGGAGGTGTCTGTGGTCACAGCAGGAGTAAGTGGTCGGTCTTGCGGACGTGAGTCGTCTCAACATCTTTATTTACTGGTTCTTCTTTTACAGGTCGTGTCGCAGACTGTAACCTTATGTAATATTTAGGGAACTTTAACTTCTTGCTTACTTACTTTGTTTTTCTATGGAAAAATTTTGTAACTACTAAGTACAATAAAGAGATTTCTCTCACTGCTTCCATAAGGAACCAAATAGACCAAATAGGTCACAGACAACCTGACAATCAGTCTAACTTGGTGTTCTTTCACGGTTATAAGCTACCCAAAATTGGGGCTGTTTTACGTCAAGGTACACGAGGTTGGATTATCTTAGAGTCGTTCTTCAGGGACCACGTGAAAACCGAGTTTTATTGTTCTGGCTCTTTCACAAATTGAGGAGACAGACGGTTTTACAGAGACTTTACCGTTCTTACTTTACATTACTCTTCGTCGTCAGACACCGTGACCTTTATCACCCTTCACAGTCCTCGTGTAGTCTTTAGGAAGGCCTTCCACCATCCATCTCCCCTAGGGTACCCGTCCTCTCCGCATACGTCCCTACCGACGCCACCAGTGCCTGAGAGTCCCGCGCGGGGGGAATGACTCGTAGCATGACCGACTGGTCCACTTTGTCACGTCCGAGGTAACCCGTCGGTGGATCAGACCCCACCCCGGGGATAGATACGAGAGTCGGAGTCGTAAACGAAGGTCCTCTTTGGACACTCTGTCATTAGTAAGGTATTTCGTATCTTAGGCGGAATACACCAAAGAACTCCCGACAACGTTAGAGTCCCCTACCGTCCCGATTCGGACTCCCTTGAACTCACTGGGACACGTGTCTACCGTGTTCAGTGGGACCACCGAACAGGACCCCGGGACGTGAGTGAACTGAGGACGGTCGAAGACACAGGACTTCGGTCGGTCCGCGGGAGCTTCAGGAGACACAGGAAGTCCGTACGGACTAGGTGCGAAAGAGTCAGAGACCTCAGAACCGTCGATCTCGATAGTTGATTCAGGGGTCCTCTCTTCTCGAAAACCGGTTCCTCTTACCCTACCAAAGGGTCCACCACGTCACCATTTCTTAGACGGACGGTTACGTACTCTGTCTCCTCCGTACTCAGACTACGGACCCAACCCTTCTAGGGAACCTCTTCCTTTCTCATTGGGTGAGGTCATAAGAACGGACCTTTTAAGGTACCTATTTCCTCGGACCGTCCGATGTCAGGTACCCCAGTGGAGTTTTCTCTACGTTGACTCACTCGTACTTTTGTGTGTGTGTGTGTGTGTGTGTGTGTGTGTGTGTGTTATCCCCAGTGGAGTGGTTCCCGGGAGGTGATCCCTACCGAGAGTAGGTTACTGACGAGGTCCTTTGTGTTCCAGGACTTAATCCCTATGAAGACTTTCCGGTGGGACGGGGATGATAACGGTATACTAGAAAACTTCGGAAAAAACTCAGATAGTTGGATCAAACTACCGTTTTATGTGTGTATAGACTGTTACGTCACTGAGTCTCACAAACGACAGAAACACCTCCTTCCTCCATATGAGTTTCTACAAAAGGGTGTATTGTCTTTTACATGAGGTTCTTTCTCCCCCTATGTTTTTGGTCATCTTTACCGGGTTCTAACTTTACTTTAAAACAAAACTGGTAACATTACGTTGTCGAGATTTTGAATTAGTCAACTTTTACCTGGTCGTAAAGTCTCCCAGGACACTACTTACTGAATTTCTTCTGTAAAATATACTATTGCGTTTAACATATTAATCCTTGGACCTTCATGTTAAAAACACGACAATGATTACTTTATTTCCGCATACAGAGAAGAGAAGTTATTTTTATCCGTAAATCTTTTAGATTTACCTTCTTTTTTCCTCTCTCCCTATTAAGACACCTTGTTCGTGTTTAAACATGGAAACTACTTCATTTATTTTATCACGAAAGACAATTATTTTGTCGTTTTGGTTTGGGGTGTCCAGTCCTTTAACTTGGTATTCCACTCAATCCTCACAGTACTTATCAAGATCAGTTAAATACAATACGAGTAACATGTGTCATCAACGTCAATGAGGGAAAGGATACGACGATATAAAAAGGGGTGGTTCCGAACGAAAACAATGAAAATACACTATAAAATGTTTAAACGTCAAAAGATACTAAAAGAATCCGGAAAGGGCCACCGAGTCACCATTCCTTCGACGAACGTTACGTCTTCGGTGTCCTCTGTGTTCAAGTTGTATACCCAGTCTTTCTAGGGCACCTCCTCCCGCGTCGTTGGGTGAGGTCATAAGAGCGGACCTCTTAGGGTACCTGTCTCCTCGGACCGCTCGATATTAGGTGTCCCAGTGTGTCTTCGTCTGTGCTGACTTCGCTGAATCGTGTGTGCGTGTGTACTAAAAAAGTCATCCGAACCCAAGAAAAAATTTAATTTATTGTCTCTGAATTGTAAAAAACAAATCTGTAGTCGTAGTAGAAGACTAAAAGTATTCTGTCTACTGAATCTAAAATATGGACCTTTGTATTTGGATAAAAAGAATTCTGAAAAGTAAATTTTAAAATCTTCTCAAGAAATCCTCTAATTATAAAGAACAAAACCTCTTTTGACAAAAGACTTTCAGTTGTCAAAAACATCAAAAGTAATTTAGAAAAAAGACAGATTTATTTTTAACTATTTATGTTACGGAAACAAATTATTATTACAATTGACACTAATAGAAACTATTACCTCAATAAAATAGGACATGTAAACATATATAAAAAGGTTGACCAGATGGTACTGGTACAATGAAAGATTTCTCTTATTGTCATTAAGAAAGGTCAATGTTGTACCAAGTCTCTATCTTGAACCGTTTGTCTACACTTAATCTCTGGAGAGTAATGGTAGTGAACGGGCATTGGAAACTTACTTAGTGAATTCAAGAGAACCGGAACCAAAATACTTTACCTTTTAACCCTACTTTAAATGTAAACTCATAAAGACTTTTTATTAATCGTAACGTCTGAACAAAAAGGATCCTTTATAGACTGAAGGTCATGATGTAGAGACTTATAGAAGTCTCAAAAGCTTAGACCGTAGTAAGTGTTCCAGTTTTATATAGTCCTCTAAGAACTAAGATTTATAACGACATTAGGGAAATAAGTACCCTGAGAGGTTGTGTTACGGGGTAGATGGACTACCCAGAGAAGAAACATCATTCTTTTCTTGGGTCACCCTTTTTTTCTTGTTCACTTTTGTTAAACCAATAATATTCTTGTTACGGTGGTTGCACTCACTAACGATTCACACTAAGATTATTACATAATCAATTACGTTTCTTGACTTTTGGTGACTATGGGTTCCTACCGTGACCATTAAGGGTCATCGTGTTAATGTACGTAGTCAAATACGTGAATCAGTCCTTCGAGAATTCAGAGTTTATCAGGTAGGATACAGAAGATTAGCCATCAATAGTTCGAAATTTCCCTTTGATTAGTAGACTCTTAGGTCAACTTTACGTCTAATACTTGGTCATCCAGATACCCGAATCCCGGACTCTAGTACGAGTGTCCTGTTATTCGGGGGTTCCGACGAAGTCGACGACCGAACACCATGTACGCAACTTGACAGTCCTACTACTATATATCGTGAATCTTATCACAGACGTGAATCCCTCCGGACGATTTACTATCGGTACTAATAATAACGACCCTCCATGTCCTTAAGGTCGAAAGGTACACGAGCATACGTCATCATAATTCTTAACACGTCGTCGGTCCAAAAAACAACCTATGTCAGTAGGGAGCCATAGGTACCCCTAAACCAAGGAACTGGGGATACATACAGTTTTAGGTACCTAAGAGTTCAGAGAACACATTTTACCGAATCACAAACGTATCTTGGATGTGTCGGTAAGAGAAGAAGTCCCTTAGAAGGGTTCGGTCCATAGTTTGGATCCGGAGGACGTAACGTCCGTCTAAGAAACGGTGGACTCGGTGGTCCCTAAGGTTGGATGTGTGTAGAGGAACAATAGAAGGCATATCAAAACACATATATAAGTAGGACTGGCGGATTCAAGCGGTGGGAAAGGGGTGGGGGAGCGAAGGAATCAGTTAGGATAAAATCAGTTCTTCGGTATGTGAAATCGTAGGATGAGTGGTCAAGTAAGTTGAGGTACCTTCAGTAAGAAGAAGAACCTCAGGTCAAAAAGGAAACTGATGAACATTATGGATTATGTTACATTTACAACACTTTATGTTATATTTACAATATTTATCAACGGTCTCGTGTCGTTTAAGTGTCGTAAAACCTTGAAAGGTCTTAATCAAAAAAGTTAATTATAATAGTAAAGGTTAGACATCAACTAATTAAGACATGTACCTTTTGGTACCTATGACTCCCGATTACCATGGATTAGATCTTAGGAAAATATTTGAATAAATACCTAAAATCATTAATTTGAAATATTTAAATAAGACCTTGAGAGAAGATCTAATTTTTTTAGATTCCTTATACGTACTAAACAACAATTTTGAACGACTCTTTCGAACGTATAAACCTGTCCTAAGTAGGTAGTCCTCCTGTCAGTACAGGAAGATTACTCGACTCCTGGTGGCAAAACCTTAGTCACTAAGTCCCCTGGTCGGTCAACCACTGGTTTATAGGTCCCACGGGTCCTGTCAGGATTCCAGTGTCGGATTGGTTATCGTGAGGGGGACGGGTCTGAGTTGTCGTGCAACAGATCGTTAGGATCAATGTCACCTGTTACTTCTGTGCAATGACTGAAGTAAGTCGAAAAGGTAAAGAAGGGTTGGAAAGATGGCGTACCCCCTTTTCCTTAAGAGTCAGTTTGGGAGGAAGAACCAACCGTTTTCAAAACTGGGATATAGTCCGAATACAAGTTGTTAGGACGTGTAAACTTACATTGTTTGTGTGTGTTTACAATAAGATAAACCTTCTCTGTACCAACAAAGTAGTAAGTAACGATATTAAGTCAAACACCTATGAAGAATGGACTTTACGGGTACACTTCGAGAGTAGGAAAACTGCCCTCTTCGTAAAAGGAATCCTAGTGTGTTCTTAAGAAGTGTGACGACGACCGGACGCTTTATCTCTCCTCATTGTGACTGACCTGTGTCTTCTACCCAGGCAGAGGAACCCACTCTACGTCCTTTCCCTACTTCAGTATCGTTGCGTCGAAGGGAGTCGGTATCCACCCCGTCGGACCTCCAATTCGGATTCCGAGGTTGTGGTCCTAATTTAGACGTAAGACAGTGACCGGTCGACTGATATAATCCGTTTACCAACTTAGAGAAAGTCGGGTAAATACTCGGGCATTTGACAGAGTATGCAAATAAGACTCTAACTTTAGACAATAGCATACCTTCCCAGAATCCTTCCCGAACTTTGTAGTTTTTGTAGGTCTGGAATACGTAGGTAGGGACGTCGGGAATAGACGACGGTGTATTCTAAATCGGCGACACGTATTGCTGTCAGGACAATCGACGTCACAACTGATGGGCGAAGTCAAGGTTTTCCGAAAAAAATCCACAGAACACAGGGTCTAGACATTACCCAACTTTGTTAGTGACATCAAACTTTAGAGTTCCTTAAACTTGTACTCTCTAAAGTAAAATACATTCCAAAAATATTGTACACAAATACGTTTCGTGTCTCTCTTGTCTTCGATTTATTCTACCTTCTCCATATAAACTCTGCTCCTCTCCCTTCTGTCTCCTTCTGTTAATCCTCGTATTGTTTGACATACAAAAGAAAGATCTAAATTTCTATGTCAGTATTTTTGAACGAGTATAGACGTAGAGTTTTGTTACGTTTATGGTAGAGTTAAAGTCCTCTGTTTATTCGTATGGTACGACGGAAACTTTTTAAACGAAACTAGCATACGGTTTACCGTTTTATTTAATTAAATTAAACTTTAACGGACAGAAGTCTTTTTACACTATACCTTGTATAAATCCTCAATCGGGAAAGTAAATTGTAATTTGCATGATTTTTACAGGAGTAGTTAATAACTGTCGGGTCATAATTGTGTCTCCGAAGTAAAGTCGGAACTCTTCTCTCCTGTGACGAACAAAGAAAAAAGAAAAATTAAAAATGTTACACGAATAAAGATCTTCGTACAAAGGAGGGAGAAAGTTGACGTTACGGTACGTCTCAAGAGTTTTCCCTGGTAAACGACCTAACCACAACCTCGATCACTCGTCCAACAGGACAACCCGAGTCACGCAGAGTACTGGAGATCAAATCTCAAGTTTACTTTACATAAGTCACCTCGTCTGACGATCTTTTTATTTACAGTATTCTTTGTACATTCTTGACTAGGGACTTTAAATTTTTTTTTTAGAGGTTTTTTAAGAGTAAAGAAAATGTAAAAAGATGTCAAGATAATCATTAATTATTATCGACACTCACCCGTCATTCCGGTGCGGGTCCCTTTACACCGAATCCTGATAATACAAATAGGAGAAGAAGGAACCACGGGGGGTGTGGGGAAAAGAATCTCTACCATAGTCTAATTATCCTTATATATTCAGGAAACTTTTACGACGAGAACGGACCTTGACTTTCGAAGAAGACTTCAGAGGATCGTGGAGTAAAGGTGTGTAGTTTTAAGATAGGTAGAAAGAAAAAAATTTTTTTAACAAAATTCATAAACATAACTAAAATACATAAATAATGAAATAAAAACCGACGCGACCCAGAAGTAACGCCGTGTCCGGAAAGAGATCGACGTCGCTCGTCCCCAACGAGAGATCAAGCCGACGAACCCAAAGAGCAACGTCACCGAAGAGAACACCTCGTGCTCGAGATCCTGCACACCCGAAGTGACCGACACCGAGGACCTGAGGCTTCGCGTCCGAGTCATCAACACTGTGCACTAAATCAACGAGGCATCGTGCATCCCAGATGGGTCTAGTCCCTAGATTGGCTACAGAGGACGTGACCGTCCGCCTAATAAATAGTGACTCGGTGGTCCCTTCGCAGAGGTAGAAAGTAAATGGCAAAGGAGGGACTTTAGAAGGAACTGGAGAAGGGGAAGAGGTACGCGTGTATACCTCTGTGTACACACAGAAACTACTGTACAATAAAACTATTCTTTAAGTCTCGTAAAATTTCTTGGTTTCCTAATTTGAATCTTCCTCCTTCCGACACAGTCCCCTTCTCCAGTTCTTTCTGAAGTCTTTACACATCTTAAACTTCACCCGAAGGTCTAATGTAAACTACACCTCCTAAAATTAGGTACACAAGTCATGTATAGACAACCAAAATAACTTCCATCGAAACTTCTCTTCTTCTTGGAGTGGTCTTCTATCACCCACTTCCTCCCCACCTACCAAGATAAGTGCAACGAAACGAGTAAAGTAATAGTGTACGCGTGAAGGGTAGCGCCTCCATGGGACGTACCATAATTATATATCAACCGTGAGTTATTACTTATATACTCGTTTCTTGTGTCTTGATTCGTACTCGGCAAGGATAGGAACTTCGAGAATATCAGATCAAGTACTCTCTCGTGGAAGGGAGTGACTGATCTACTGACAACACCTCGTGGCACCCTCCGACACATTTGAAGTCATCTTAAGTCCTCCCTAAAGAGTGTACTCTGGGTGTGACCCCAAACTCTCTGTTAAACTTCAATAGACCACCCCTACCTCATATGTCGTGCTATTGACATCGGTAGTTGTCACGTAACACATAAACTTTTAACGATTCTCTTATCTAGAATTTTCAAGAGTAGTGTTCTTTTTTTTTACGTATTGATACACTCCACTACCTACCGTTAGTAAAGGTTATATATGTAGATAGTTTAGTATATAACATATGGAATTTGAATACGTACGTACGTGCGATTTAGTGAAGACTAGTGACAGACTAAGGAACGTTGGGATGTCTGGGATATCGAGAAGTCCGAGACTTGGGTGCAGGACGTAACGATCGGACTAAGAAATGGTGGCTCGGTGGTTCCTTTGGGGTGGAATTTGAATGTACTATACAGTTGATATAGAGATATGTTGACCTTTTTATTATTTCCGCTTTTTCTCTCTTCAATAGACTACCTTTTACCACAGTGTCCTTCTTCCCTCTCGTTCATTCTCTGTTGAACCTTTAAGTCTTGTCGGACGGAAACCCTTGGACATTCACCTTCAAACCGACCTCATATTCCCTCTCTAATCCCTTTCCCATCTTACACTCTACACACCCACTATCGGTAAAATATTTCTCGAGAAGTACGATTCGGTACGACACAAGATCTTCGATACACTTCGGTGACTTCCTAAAGTACCTTCTCGACATAGTAGTCTTAAAAAAGAAAGTCTTTCTAGACAGAATGTCATCTCAAAGTTCTAACTAAGGTTCCTCACACACGCACGCGTGAATCAACGGGTCAACACAGACTAAGAAACACTGGGAACCCTGACATTGGGTGGTCGGAGGAGAGAGGTACCCTAAAAAGTCTGTTCTTACGACCTCACCCAACGGTACAGGAAGAGGTCCCCTAGAAGAGCAGGGTCCCTAGCTTGGACGTAGAAACCACAGAGAACGTAACGTCCGTCAAAGAAATGGGTGCCTCGGTAGCTCCTTCGGATAAGTTTCCACTGGTCGGACTTTGATAGTTGATTGTCCTCTCGACACCACTCGGTCCCTCAACTACTCCTACTTCTCATCTACGACCTTCCAACACTCTTGTGTCCGACTGACCACGCCATTCCCTCTCCTCCCTCTGGTCCTACTGTAAGTCGAAGGACCGAACTCGTCGACTCACCTACACCCGATAAACAACTCTCTCTCCTCTTCGTCTAAAGATCCAAGGGGGAGGAGAAGTTTCTATATCGAAATCTCAGTACTGGAAAACGTAGATGACTTATAGGGTTTCCTTTACACGTTTTTTCTCAACTTGTATCCTTAATCCCAGACCTCTACCCAAACAGATTTTCCTTCAACTTCGTGTAACCCTGTCCACTTTTCTCTCTCTACCCTTATCGAATTGTTTAAAGGATAAGTAGACTCGAAATCTGTAAAGGTCATCCCCGATCGTAGAGACCCTAAATGACGAGGGAGAGACTCGGGGTCGGGGACACCTACTACGCCCTAGGGGTTTCCCTTTCTAACTTTCGTTAATGGGTCAACTAAAGGAGGAATCTTAATAAATTAAATCGTGCGACAAACAAAAAAAAAAAATTCCTTTGGAAATTTCGAATCGTCGGTTCTTTCTTTAGAACTACCAATTAACCCCAAATGTAAAATTCATCTATTATCATAGTTATTTTAGTACAATCATATTAATCTGAATTAAAATATACTCTATAGTGAGACCCGTAAGGATATTAACGAGAATTAGAAGATTCCTAATCAATGTCCGTGTTCATATCCATATTTATATCTATCTACATCCGTATCCATATAAATATATGAACCTAGATCTATATTCCTATAAACATGTCGATCTCGGTCCCCCGGTTTATATTTGTATATTTGTTTCGTAACAAATAGAAGTATTATTGAACTTATTTAAATAGTACGAGTCACTAAATTTATATAATTACATGAAGTACGAATTTCGTCGGGATATTCCATCTAAGACGACAATAGGGTAAAACGTCTATTTTTTTAACTTCACAACCCATTTATTTAACGAATTCCAACGTGTTTAGGATCTGAACCCTAAACTTGATCCCTCATACCCACCCAGATCTCAGACAAGATCATTGTACCGAAATACAACGGAGAGAAACAGTCAAAGATTGTTTAGTTAGACATTTAATTAACTTTACGTTAAAGACAGGAGGATGTACTAACAGCAACACAATCAGTGAGTCAGCACAGGCTGAAAAACACTGGAATACCTGACATCGGACGGTCCGAGGAGACAGGCACCCTCAGAGGTCCGTTCTTATGATCTCACCCAACGGTAAGGCAGGAGGTCCCGTAGAAAGGCTGGGTCCCTAGCTTGCACTAGAGGACGTAACGTCCGTCTAAGAAATGACAGACTCGGTGGTCCCTTCGGGATGTACTGACCCATTCTACATTTCCCCCACCACGGCAAATAGTTACTGCGTACACGTTAATTTCGGACATAGATTAGGCTCGACTCCTGTCGGTACACGCAATGGCGTCTAATGTCTAGTCTCCTCAATGACCGGGTCTCTTCCTACATCGTCAGCAACTTTCACTTTCTTTTCTTTCACTTCAGCGAGTCAGCACAGACTGAGAAACGCTGGGGTACCTGCCATCGCATGGTCTTAGGAGGCAGGTACCCTAAAAGGTCCGTTCTCATGACCTCACCCAACGATAAAGGAAGAGGTCCCCTAGAAGGGTTGGGTCCCTAGTTTGGGCCCAGAGGGCGTAACATCCGTCTACGAAATGACAGACTCGGTGGTCCCTTCATCGTCAACAATCGAGAGTCGTTTACGGGACTTGATTCCGTCGGTGTCTTTAACATTTGACGTCACATCGCAGACATTTTTCTGACAATGCACGAAGGAAGGACAAATATTGGTTTATCTCTACTTGTTGAAACCCCGTACATTGTCTCTAGACACGAGGATCGGTCTGAGAGTCTCCAGATCCAACGGACCAGGTGAGGGAGCGGTAGGGATCATGTACGCTCCCACCAGGAGGGACGATCAGGGATGTCGATATCGATCCCAAGTCTCTGGGGAACTTCCCGAATGGGTACAGGACCCCGACCTTCCTTCGTACGTCTGTAGGTGTTTACCATAGAACGAACCGTGTCGGTCTGAGGTATTGGACGACCAGAGTGACCACCCTGTCACTCTGGGCGATCTTGTTCGGGACGTTAGTCCACGACCCTCCCAGAATGAGTGGGTCGACCACACCCCGTCAGAGACAAGTTCCCAGGGTTCGTACGTCTGTTCCGGTCGATATCCGAGGAGAGAACCATGGGGGTAGATCGTGAATGCACACAATCAGTGAGTCAGCACCGGTTGAGAAACTTTAGGGTACCTGACATCGGACGGCTCGAGGAGATAGGTACCTGAAGAGGTCCGGTCTTATGATCTCACCCATCGGTAAGAGAACAGCCATTGGTAAGGGAAGAGGTCCCCTAACAAGGCTGTGTCCCTAGTTTGGTACCAGAGGACGTAACGTCCGTCTAAGAAATGGTAGACTCGGTAGTCCCTTTGGGTGAATGGTGGTGAATGACTCGTCGACGTCCTGTCCCAGATTCGTTGGGGAAAGGAACAAGGAGGAGGAGTCCAGAGGTAGAACCCATATATGTTTTACTTAAGCTCACGTCGTCCTTTCGTCAGTAGATATTATACTCTGTACCCGATTTTGAAACGTCTAAGCTAAAAGAACCGAGAGTAGGACCACTAAGTTTGTAAATCCCTTTACTTGCAGTAGTCGGGTCTCAATGTATTCGTGATATGAACAAAATCGACAAGACGTTTGGACCTGAGGACTGACGAATCACTACCGGGTCCTCTGAACAGCAAGAGAACCAGGATGAAGGACCCTTTACTTACTTCAACGTCGAAATCCCGGGAGTAAACGTACCCAGAGATGGTCCAGGGACCATCCCGGAACATTGGACAAGGGTACCAATAGATATCAGACATTTAAAACGTTTTCAATGACGAATACTTAAAAAAACGAGAGTAGGATTTTTTGTTTAAGGTTCAACCACGGATTAAAACGAAATAAAACGAAGTTCTCCCGAAGGGTTCAACATATTTGAAGTCCGACGTGTTATGAATCTGAGTGGGGACAAGGTTCCAGTAAGGTCATAGATCGGGAACATGTCAAAGAATCAAAATCTCCGTAAACCCCTCGAAACAAAAAGACCAAGATTTACGTATCTACCGTCGAACCTTCGTCTCTGTGTCTCTTTCTTCTCATGTTTACCCCTGAAGAGACCACCAGGTCATCAATTCTGAGACCCGGAGGCCACGTTCCCTACACCCAAACTAGGGACCAGTCCCTTGTCCAGGGTACACGGTACACCGCACCGGAGTCTTAAAAAAATTTTTCACCAACAACAAGTCAAAGAGTCAGTAAAAGTTGAGGAGCGTTCGGGCACCTAACGTTGTGCGGTACGAAGGGACATGAAGTGATAGAGGACCTCAAACGAGTTTGAGTACAGGTAACTCAGTCACTACGGCAGGTTGGCAGAGTAGGAGACAGTGGGAGAAGAGGAGGGCGGAAGCTAGAAAGGGTCGTAGTCCCAGAAAAAAGGTTACTCAGTCGAGAAGTATAGTCCACCGGTTTCATAACCTCGAAGTCGAAGTCGTAGTCAGGAAGGTTACTTATAAGTTCCAACTAAAGAAAATCGTGACTGACCGAACTAGAGGAACGAGAGTGTAAACTTTAATTTTTTGTTTTTCTCCTCATTTTTACCTACGAGTGTACCGTCACAATAGGTCAGAGACACTTGAAATCTCAGCGACAACCCTTACTTTCTTGTCTCGGTTGTGTCCGGGGTCTTTCGTAAGACGACTTTCTCTACTACTTAGGTACTCCAAAATCCTGTCCCGTCGAGGAAAACCTCAAACCTAGACTCAAAATCCAGAAACAAAGAGTGTTCCTGAGGTAACCTTTCCGTAGTTCCGAAAGACTTGATAGATAAAAACTCGGAGATACACTGTACTCCAGACAGGTGAAGAAAATAGTCGTTCCTTCCCAACTCTCGGAGGAAAACGTCACTAAAAAAAAAAAAAAAAACCATTATAGTCTTAGTGTTTCCCTCGTTTCGTACTAAATTGTGTTCAGACGGACTGGATTCCTTAGGACTGTCCAATTTTAGGTCTACTTTTTGTTAGGGAGGTGTGTCCAAACCAATACGGAGAGTGTATTCCTCAGACGTAATGTCTTCTAAATGTCATTGTCAGGAAAACTGTCCTCCGGAAGGACTCGTCGGATATTTTAGGTCATACTAGGAATTTGTACCCTAAACGTGTCCCGAGTAGGCCCTGTAGGTAACTCTCCACTATTTGGATTTACTTAATAAAGTGAGAAACCGTCAAAGACCCTCCATAATGGACTGTCTACTCTCGGAACACCAAAATTCCCTTCAACTTAAGAATAATTCTATTAAATATGGGTTTCCCTAGTATTCACTCTTTTAACTTTTTAATATATTTCCATATTTTTCGTAGCAAACCTTGCGTCTATCTCCGTGGTAACCTAAAGAGACCGTCGGTGCAAAAGTTCCAGTTCTGACGAGAAGACCTACCTGCTCCTTTCGACCAAAAGAGTAAGACCCAAAAGTCTGAGGAGTGAACAAACGTATAGTAGGTACTATGTCGACATCATATTTGTTGAGCTCGTTGATCGAGACAAAAAACGATCGGTCAATCCACTAAGACGCTTCCAGTAAGCCAAGAAACCGAAAGTACACAATGAGTCCTAGTATCATTAAGGTTGAGAGGGAGTTTCCCCGGCAATAACTCCTAAATTACTCTACTATCTAATCTAATCTAACAAATAGATGTCCGACAGACCAAATCTTAATTTGACTTTCATTATAAAGTCACAAGATGATCAAATATTTTATGGAACCCTAAAACATAGTTGGTTAATTCATTTTAGATAACTAGTGAAGGATACAGAACTCCTGAAACAATTTCCGACAACTAAATTTTTTATTAACAACGAAGGTAAAACTAACCTTTGATAATTGTCTAGTGGACGATGAACCAGACACAAGATATTATAAATTCCCGTCGTCTATAGTACATCTATAAGAGTATAGTGGTCTCGAAGACATACTCCTGGTACCCGTCTAGAAAGACGGACCAAAAGCCCGGTCGGAGTTGAAACGGAATAACCGGGACTCTTGACGCTTTGACTACTCCTACTCGCATAGTACAGTTGAAACTCTTTTTAGTCTCCGTTTTACAACCGCGTGGGTACCGTCTATTACTTCTGATCTACTCTTCGAAAAGTGAAAAAGACTTCTCAGGAGGAAAAACCGAAATAGAAAGATGAGAACAAAAGAAGAAAAAGAGATAAGTCAAAGGTAAAGTAAAATAAAGTAAGAGCGTACAGAAATATTCGGTACAATCTTAGAAAATATTACATCCCGTGTGAATTATTTATTTCCTCATTAATATTGTCTCTACTTTATTCTTCTAATTTCCTTTTAACGTCACTTTAAGAGACCCGTTTCGTTATTTACCAAGGTCACCATCGTTAAGTAGACGTGGACAGAGTCGTGACAGGTCTGGTGAGTTCTTTTCGTTAGTGTAAATTTCCATCTTTTAAAATTTAAGGTTTCACAAGTATAAACTTTGGTATCTTCATAAACTAAAGTTTATTCTGGACTCAAACGGAACCTAGACGTAAGACATATTCGTCAGTGAAAGTGTTGAAAGTCCGTATGACGGACCTTACAGAAATATACATGGAACAAGAACGATACATTTCTTACTTCGACTATTTTTAACTACTCCCATTTTTATGGTTTAATAAGAAACCTGGGGTTCGTGAGGTCAGGACGTACCAGGATGGTCGATAACGTGGGAAGGAACGACCAATAGAACAGATGGGACGATTCCCACATGTAATCAGTCTTATAGGGGGCAACTGTGTTGTAGGAGGGGATACAAGTACAGAGTAGGTCGAGGTGACAAGTAGGGACCAGGAAGAAAAGGATGTTTGAGGAAGAGGATCGGAGAGAGTGAAAGAAGAAATCTCGAGGAACAATTAAAAGGACTCTCGTGTTAAACACAAGATTTTATTGAAGAGTTGTAGGAGGGGCATGGTTTAGGATCTAATGACAACTGTTGTGTATAGTGACCCCGCAGTGAGTTTACCTCCGTCTGGTAAGAAACTGGAGGTAGTACAACATGGGAATTCTCAGAGTGATCTGGGGAACAGAATGGAAACGACTCCAGGATAACATATCGTCGAGAGTTTCCCACCAGATACCTGAGGACCCTCAAGGGTTCTGGTATAGGGTACTCTAGTTTTGATACCTATAAAATTATTATTATTATGATTCTGTAGTAAACGAAGAAGTCGGTACAACTGTGAATGTGGGTACCACGTTTTCGTTTACACCTATTTTGACGACCACGAAACCATACTTAGTTACGTCACCGTAACTTGCTATGATAATCATAAACATAAGAAGTGTTGATGTGTGAGTTTCCAAAATAAATTTTTTCCTTTTCCTCACGTTATTTATTTTTACGGTTAAAATGAAGTCTTACAGGAACTACTTCGGTATTTTCAACAATTAAAATAGTCAGAAATAAGAACTCGTGTACGGAAAAGTTATTAGACTTATTACTTTACCCTACAGGTAAATTTCAGTAAGACACCACATACTTGTATGTTACCCACTGAACCCTTTTACAAAATCCTACGAGATTCGCCAAGAACGGACCTCTTAGGGTCCCTGCCCCCTCGGACCACCCGACGGCAGAGACCCCAACGTGTCTCAGCCTGTGCTGACTTCGCTGAATCGTCGTCGTCGTCGTCGTTCGACGTGATCCCTCCCTACCTAACCCTCAAATCCTAATTGTCCAACGTTTGATAATATACCCGAAGGGGTCACCGAGTCACCCATTCTTAGATGGACGTTACGTTTTCGGGGTCCTCTGCGTCCAAGTTAGAGACCCAACCCTCCTAGGGGACCTCCTCCTTTGCCGTTGGGTGGGGTCCTAAGAAAGGACTTTTCAAGGTACCTGTCTCCTCGGACGACCCGACGGTATCGCAGAGTTTCCCAGCCTGTACTCCCTTTCTGACTCGTATTTGTTCTTTCAGAATATGTGTCCTACCTATGTTTTGGTCCAGGATAACATGTCGTGTCCTTTGACATAAGTTACCGGATTTATTTGGCATTACCTTTTCTTATACCTCTTCTTACATATATATCTATATCTATACATATTGACTTAGTGAAAACGACGTGTCGTTTTTAATTGTGTGATGACATTTAGTTCATATGAATTATTTTATTTGACTTTTTATTTTGGTGTCAAGAAATCCTAGGAGATAGTAAATAAATACACACACTTCTTCAGGTCTTTGATCTCAAACCCTAGTGACGATATCTCGAAATACGTTTGGTCACCGATTTTGCTCTAATTGACAACTCCTTTACTTAAATAACCCAAACACCCCATGGTCCGACCTTCTTTGACCGTCGGTCTCCTGTCTTTTTATAATGGTACAGGGACTACCCTTGGACCCGTAGTTTCGGTATCTGTTAAACGACATTTTCGTCCACCTCCTGGGGGTCCTGAACGAGACTAGTTCAGTGGCGAAACGGATTCCTATCTGGACCGTGGAAGTGACTCAACCTAGACGGAGAGTCGTCAAACCAGACCGTAGGACGACGGAATCGTTTACTTTACGAATAGTACAGTGATCACCTTTTTTTCTCTCTACTGGTCGCCTAAGGGTTGTGAACCGGTTAACAGTGGGAGATGTAGCGTTCAAGAGTTTTCTGGATACGTCTCACCTGTTCGGTTCACTTACAATCAACGAATAATAATAATAGCAACATCTTCACCCGAGGTCTACCCGGTCACTTTTGGGACCAGAGACTCGAGACCCTGTGTGGGGTCCGGACCACCTTCTGAAGGAAAACAAAAACAAGATTCGGGTTTTGCTCTGTATTGTTTCTCGGAAGACAGTGGAGGGGAGAGGTCGAACGACGGACCTCGGGAGAACCTCTTCATCACCTCTTTTGTTAATATCGGTAGTGACTGTAGACTATAAGTACAGTGGGGACGGGATTCGGACTTCGGACCGGAGGAGGTAAGGAAGGAGGATTAAGTCCGAGAACTCCGGTTTGTCCACTCCACACTTCGTATTTCTTCATATTTTGTTTTTCGTTTCTTAATCTGAGGTTCCTTTTTGTGGAGAGGGAGGTTCCGACTAGAATTGTGGATACGACTCCAGGACCGGACCCCCACTCCCATCCCCGTCCTATCCTTCCTTTGGGGATCTGACCTTACCTTTTTGCATCTCGGTGTTTCTTCGGGATGTCTAAAACAGGACTTTCCATCTCTATTCTCGACAGTTAAATTAAGGAAGGTAAAGACTTTTCAGAGTTTAATTAGTTTGACGGTAGAACCTAAAACGGACCACTCTGATAAAGGAGAACGTTCCTTGGTCTTTCGTAAAATAAGTGGTCCTATGAACAAGTCCTTTTGTGTCATCAGCGTCCCACCTCTCCCCTTACGGAATTTGTCGGGGGACCCCTCCGAAGGGACGACCAAGACACCACTTCTTAGGGGGGCGGTTACGTCCTCTGTGACCAAGCTACGGACCAGGTCCTTGTAGGGTGTGGGACGACTCGTCGATTTGGGTATGTGGTGTTGATAACTAGTACACGAGATCTCGGGCCTTTGGCTTCGACTGACTCGGTTCGGGCCCGAGTGGTTGTTCTCTTCGGTGACGTTATTCTTCGGACTCGTGACGTTAATATCTCATCGGGAACGAGCGACGTCGATCTCTTTTCGGCCGGGTCGTTACTTCTATATCGTGTCAGTTATTTATTCCGTTACTTTAAAAATTTCTGAAATATTTATTTATTTAGTTTTCTTTCGGGGGACCCTGAGCACTGACTCCGGGGGGTCGGACCCTCAACCGAGTAGGGTTCTCAACTCTTACCTCCTGTTTTCGATGGATTCCTTGTTTGTTCCTTTCTAAAGACAAAACAAGAACGTTTCTTATTCTTGTCTCGGACTTTTCCCTTCTCTTTTGGGGAGTCTATAGAGGTGTTTACAGTACTCTGACCTCCTTTTTTTTTCAACAAAACGTTTCCCCATATTACCCCAATGTATTTTAGTACACACACTTTGAAAACTTTTAACATTTCGTGCTATCTTACATTTTTGAGAAAATAAGTTAAATTTCTTACACTTTTTTTTACGAAATTTCAAAGGGGTAAGTACTGCAAGTTTAAGAAAAAAATTTTTTTAACGGTACCGACGTAAAGTTATTTGTAGGAATATAGATTTGTTTGTTTGTCGTTTTCGATTATGTGCGTATGTTTTTTTTTCTTGTTGATACATCTGTACTCAGTTTTACCCTCCTTGACACGACCCGGCACCCGAAGGGGGTGATGAGTCACTATTTCTTAGGGTGGACGTTACGTCCTCAGTGTCCTCTGTGTCCAAGTTAGGGACCCAACCCTTCTAGGGGTCCTCGTCTCGTACCGTTGGGTGAGGTCACAAGAACGGACCTTTGAGGTACGTGTCTCCTCGGACCACTCGATGTCAGATGTCCCAGTGTTTCTCACTCTGTTGTCTTCGTTGAATCGTGTTTGCGTGCGCACCAGCCGTTGTGTTACCTCTTAGAGTCTTTACCCGTTGTCGGAAACCTTCCTAGTGTTCGGAACCAGAACTGGTCAAGTGAACCAACGCGTTCTCCGTCCTTCAGGAACGGCCTGTAGGCTGGAGAAGGGTACGTCGGAGTCTCCCGTCACCAAGAGAGTGGGATGTAGCGGAACAGCTAAGAGAATCTACGCCAGTGTGTTCTCGGACCCTATCGAATAACGAGAGGTAGAGAACGAAAGTAATTACGTCCTTGGAGAAGGAGAGTTAGGTCGTCCCATTAGTGACTACATTAACTTTCGTAGAGACATAAGACCAAGGTCGAGACGGTCGTTACCGGACACACTGGCACCCGTCCAGGAGTAGAGAAGTGTGGAGTCTCAGAGTCCTCAACTCTTCCCTTTCCGACTCAATTAATAGAGAATCCAGGGAATGTTTGGGTTCACGTCACTTAGAACGGTATAATTAGAAAGTACGTAGAAGTAAGGATGAACTTGAGTGGGAATACTGTTTTATAGAAAATGACATCTTTACTTTCTTGGTTGGCAAAAAATTTTATCTTCAATAAAGGAATCACCGATAAAGAGGTATTTCTTGTGTCTCATCGAATTGTACGTGACAAAAACAAAGAGTATTATTAGAAAAGAAACTTCGATTCTCCTTGGTCTATCTACCACAAGTAAAAAAAAATCCAAAGGAAAATACAGAAAATGGTCAGAATGCCCACAACAGAATAAACACAGACGGACGGACAGTGGATCCTAATAATCTAGTAACCCTCAACCTTGTTTTACTCAGAGTGAAGACATAGGAGGATTTTGAGTCTCTGATAGGAAACATGTTTCATTCGTGACTTATCTATAAACAAGTCAACTTGACTTCAAACATAGTTTGGGTTTTAAAATTTAATAACGAAACACTATCCGAACCACCACGACGTCCTTATTTGATTAAGTGTTTAGAGTCAAATTATGTTATCTCTTAAGAAAAGGAAACAGCTCCGTTTCAGTCGATACACCCCACCCTAAACCCTTCTGCCATAAAGACGAGGCGTCTCGGTGAGTCCTTGGGTCCGACTCCTCTTAGGATAAGACTGAGAGGATGGCAGACCTCGTGTACCGTAGAAGTCCCTTTCTCCGACTTTTAAAAGATTTCCCGAAAGGACGGAAGACATGGGTAAAGTAACCTGTCTTGAGTGGTGTACCGCGACGGACCGATCATCTTCACAAACCCCAGAACACTCGAGAATATAAAAATCCGTTCTTGTCACAGGAGTTCGAACTGCTAGTGATCGTTACAGCTGGTGTACGAGGTGAGTCATCTAGATTATAAAACTTCTGTCACCTGAGGAAACTCTTCGAAACTGTCAATACTATGGGCAGGGTCTTTGTTTGTGGAGACACAACTTTGCGAGTTGTATTAACAGTCAAACAGTACGTAAAGGTTGAGGTAAATGAATAAAGGATACTTAGGGACCTGGGTCTAATACTTGGGATACTGTCTTAGGTGTCCGTCCAAATTGTGGACCATTGTCTAGTTGTCCACTTTTTGTGTGCAATGTCACAAGACAAACTTAAAGTACAATCCTTCTCGGATAAATAAATGAACGAGTAAACGAAAACAGTCTAGACCGTAGCATGGTCTATACACTAGTTACCTAAAGAGAGACACAAACAAAAATAGTCCTCTTTAAACTCCCAGACAAGGCCTGAATGCTACTGACACACTGCAAGGTCGACAAATTCTCAAAGTCTGCACAGGCTTATTTGAAGTCGTTAGGGTTTAGACGTCGCGCTCGGTCCTATCTCGAAGTACTTTGGGTCAAGTCTCCCTTTTTCAATTTTGAGATGAAACGGGTCCATGCTAGTAAGAAAAGGTCTCAATTAGGTACACGGGATGTAACAGAAAAATGGACAAGTTTTACATTTACTCCGGGAACGATGAAAGTCTAATGAAACATCAGATACTAATTAAAGTGATTTTTTATTTAAATATAGTACTAAGGGTCCGGCCCTGTCGTATCACCAAATCTTTTGTCCGAGACTCACGGGTGCTGTCGGAACCAAGATTAGATCCGTTCAGTATATTGGAGTGACCCGGAGTCAAAGGGGTAGACATTTTACCCCTACTACTGTATGAAGAATGTGATAGTACTCCTAATTTACTGAATAATGCACAATTTCACGAATCGTAAACCACTTATTTACGGGTTATTTCTGGTCGATTATGAACATTATTCTTACCCGAGTAGTGTCGATGACCTCTGTCGTTACCATCATCGACAAATTACCTAGGTCCCACAGGAGACGTCACTATTTTTATGAAACTTAGAGCTATCCTCACCACCAAGGTGTTGTGACTCGTATCTGATTTACGATGGCTTTAACAAGTCAAATTTTACCGAATTAAAGTTCAATACACTTATAGTGGAGTCAATTTTCTCTTTCTCTCTCCTTCCCTCTCTTTATCTACCTTCCTTCCTTCCTTTCTCCGATACTTCCTTCCTACCCTTCCTCCCCTCCCAGTGTCTCCCTCTCTTTCTTCCCTTCCTTTCCCTCGGTCGTCGTAGTCGTAGTGGACCCTTAGACAATCGTCACGTCTAAGAGACCGGGACTGGGGTAGTTGACTGAGTCTTTGAGTCCTCAGCCCCGGTCGTGAGACAGAATCATTCGAAGGGTCCAGTAAGAATACGTCGATTTCCGACTGTGGGTGACAAACTTCTTAGTTCATTCTATTGACTCGGGCACCACACACCAGTCATAAGTAATAATAACGTCGGACCAAGTAACCAAGTAAACAGTGTCCGATTTCCGGTCCGAGACGTAGAGTCACCTTGTCGTACCGTATAGGCTCCGGTTTTACTTATTACACGGAAGTAAAGAGGACACAAACTTTCCAAGTCTGAGGTCTCTGTCTGCCTCTGTTTGACGTAAACCGAGGTGGTGTCGGACGGTTTGTCAAGGAGTAGAGTGGGGGACGGAGAGGCGGGCAGCCGACCGTCGGGTAGTCGCTGCGGTGCGGTCAGGAATTGATACTGGAGGAGATACGACACCGGTTTGATCCTGGTCCACTCGAGACACCGGGAAAGACCTTTATTTGTAAACTTTTACGGCGAATCCTTTCAGTTTGTTCTACTTGGTAGGATTTTAGGACCCAAGAAACATTGTAGACGTAAAGACCCAAAAAAAAGAGTATTAAAAAAATTTTGCACTTAAATATATAAATAAAAACCGACACGACCAAGAAACAACGAGACGCCCGAAAAGACATCAACACCACTTCGTTCCGATGAGAGGTCAACGTCACCCTCCCGAAGAGTAAAGTCACCGAAGAGAAGAACGTCTTTTGTCCGAGATCCCACGTTCCCAAAGTCAGCAACGTCGTGCACCCGAGTCATCAACACTCAGGGCCCGAGACCTCGTGTGCGAGTTATCAACACCGTGTGTCCGAATCAACGAAGAGTTGTACACCCTAGAAGGCCCTGGTCCCTAACTTGGGTACACAGAGGACGTGACCGTCCGTCTAAGAAATGGTGACTCGGTGGTCCCTTCAGGTGGTCGACGTAAAGATTACTTAAATAGAGACAGACATCTGTCGGTCTCCCTACTACTTACTTTTGCGTCGTAGTCTGAAACATGGACAAGTTTTCGTTAAGGCCTTGACCGTGATTTTACAGTCAGGATCGAAGACCTAACGTCACGTCTATAAAATTCCAACGTTTTGTCCGTTTTACTCGAGAGGGTCGACCGTGTTCCGAAGATCTCACACGTTGGAACAAAATGACGACGGTGCCATACGGGTCCTTAGGAACCGATGTTTTGTTAGACAGACGTTTCACTGTGGAGATTCTGGGGGTTCCTTCGGTCAGTGTAATCGGAGGTTGAAATCTTTTTTCAGATACCAGCAAAACAAGACTACAACCATGGACATCGTACCTACGAGAGTAAAAGATACCACGTCATAAGTAAATATGGCGATCCATAAGTAGGTGAGAGGACGACTACCGGCAAATCTCCCAAAGGTCAAAGAACGGTAATGTTAGGTTCGTCGTCAATTGTAAGAACATGCATAAAGAATGTGTGAATAGGTTTTCGAACAAAAATATGGATCTTCACTATGACAGGAGTCAAAGTCGACTACCACGGTGGAACATGAGGTTTCATCAAAAGGATATAATATCGTCCTCCTCTTTACCACCTTTCACCCACCCGGTGTTGGTCACCGTCGACTCGAAAATTCGTGACTTCTAGACTTTCATTTATTATCAGGAACACAGACGAGAGACATGACCACCAAGGGTGTCACACTTTACCCCGACTCACGTGTGGGGTCTTTAAGATTAAATTAACTAAACCTAGTTTAGTTCGTAGTGATAAAATTTTTTTAGAGGGGTCTACTATGACTACACGTCTACTTAAGTTCTTGGTAACCATCGGTTTACGGTCCCTACTATTTAAATATTCAAGAATAGTCATAAAGAATCTAATCCTTTTGTAAACCATAATCATAGAGAATGGGGTCTTTCGAGTTCAAAATTATTGTGTATACCCAAAAGTACCACCGAGTCTACCACTTCTCAGACGGACGTTACGGTCTCTGATCTCAAACTAGGCACCCAGTTCTTCTAGGGGACCTCTTCCCTTACCGATGGATGAGGTCATAAGAACGGACCTCTTAGGGTACCTGTCTCCTCGGTTTCTCCCGATGTCAGGACCCCAAAGTTTCTCAGCCTGTACTGACTGAACTGAAAGTGAAAGTGAAAAATTTTTAACTAACAACGTATGTGACTTTAAATTCCTAGGACTCATACTCCCACTGGGTGACAGGACCACGGGAGTCTGAATCCCCTAAGGACCCTTGAACACTACGATTTTGGTTCTTTAAGGGTCCGTTAAGTCCTTTTCGACTAGTAGAATGACCCAGAAGTCTAACTATACTCCGACTACACTACTTATTAATGAGGGACGTACTCTTAATGACCGACAGGGGACACTCCGGAATTTCAATCCAATGTCGTGAAAGTTGTCGTTACAGAAACCCCTCAAAGAAACATTAGTGATAGATCAGTAAGTCGAAGAGTCTCGGAAATTTTATCGACAACCAAAGTTGATGACTCTTCGTCCTCCATAGGTTGATGGTTCTACCCGACTATTTTCTTCATTATTATTCCCTCTACAAACACCTTACACTAAAGGAACTTTCAGACCAGGTGTCCTTAAGGCTCGTATATGTGGGGGTAGGGGACTGAGAGAGGGTTCCCTCGGTACACACACTACGCACGTCTACGGCATCTCACACACTTTATTTAGTCCAGACGACTTCAGTTCGGACACTGGGTAAAGGGGGTCAGTAAAGTCCTATGAAATAAAAAATTAAAATAAATAAAGAATAAAAGCCGGCACGACCCAGAAGTAACGACGTACGCCCGAAAGAGACCAACGTCATTCACCCTTGATAGAGATCAGCGCCGCACGCCGTAAGAGTAACACCACCGAAGAGAACAACACGTCGTGCCCGACATCCCATGAGCCGAAGTCATCAACGTCCGGACCCGAGACCTCGTGTCCGAGTCCTCAATACCGTGTCCTCGAATCAAAGGGAGTCATACACCCTAGAAGGGCCTGATCCTGAACTTGGGTCCAGGGGACGTAACCAGACACCTAAGAATTAGTGACCTGGTGGTCCCTTCAGGGTCAGTCTTGTGAAATTTTCGTCCTGGTACTTTCGACGACAGGAAGTTCGACGACCAAACTGACGGTTCTAAAATTGTTCTTGTGTCAACTTGTAGAACATGTCGACAAAACTTACAATCGTTTGTCTCGAGATGTATCTTAGTGACTCCAGAACCGATCTCCCGGATCCCTAAGGGTCCATCGCGATCACCATCTCTTAGACGGACGGTTACGTCCTCTGAGTTCTCTACGTCCAAGCTAGGGACCCAGTCCTTCTAGGGGACCTCTTCCTTTACCGTTGAGTGATGTCGTAAGAACAGACCTCTTAGGGTACCGGTCTCCTCGGACCGTCCGATGTCAGGTGGTCCTTTGTTTCTTTACCTGAACTGACTCGTTGACTCGTGTACAGCTCCTGGATCCCCCAGTGATGGCTGAACACAAAGTGTCCTCCCCTTGGACTCCGGGACTCTCCCTTCGTCCTTACTGAACGGTCACTGTCCTGGTCCCGGGGTCCCGTCATGAGAAGGATAAAGTGAGAGATATGGTCTCCGGGTCCGATTCAGTCTGAAAGTCTAGGGTCGACCGGAGTCCAGGAGAGTGAACCTCGGACGTTAGGTCATTTAAGTTTAGTAAAGATTAGATCTCGGTCTTTCTTTTAACAAAATGTCAATTACAAGTGTCTCGTACTACGTTTCCTTTCTATTCCCGTTCAGAGTCTGGTGGAGTGACCGAACACCTCGACTCAGGGACCAGACTCCGGTGGCGGTCCCTGGTCACATTGGACCCCGACTACCTCCGTCCTCACCTCCGTCACCCTAGTCGGAGTCTTCCCTACGAGTGTGTCGTACCATGTCTCCTCGTTCCTTCATCCTTCTTTTACTGGAATTTCTCTGTCTTTTTTTCTCCCGAAGAAAAATCTTAACACTTATTAAATAGTTATCACAATTTTTACGAACGGAAAACGGAATTAAAATACCGAATTGGACACTGGCAGTGGAAGGGAAAACAACAACGACAAGTCAGCGAGTCAGCACAGACTGAGAAACGTTGGGGTCCTTATGTCGTGCGTTCCGAAGGTACAGGAGTGATAGAGGACCTTAAACGAGTCTGAGTACAGGTAACTCAACTACTACGGTAGGTTGGTAGAGTAGGAGACAGCAGGGGAAGGAGAGGGTGGAAGTCAGAAAGGGTCGTAGTCCCAGAAAAGGTCACTCAGTCAGGAAGCGTAGTCCACCGGTTTTATAACCTCAAAGTCGAAGCCGTAGTCAGGAAGGTCACTTATAAGTCCCAACTAAAGGAAATCCTACCTGACCAACCTAGAGGAACGATAGGTTCCCTGAGAATTCTCAGAATTTAAATGAAGTGATTCATTTAGATGGTCGAAATTTCATGGGACGACACGTCAGTTGTGTCTGTATCCGAGACAATTATAGGAGTAAAAGGTTTAGTCTGGTGACTCGCATCTCCCCACTCACGGAAACGGGTTCCACTGTGTCGACTAACCTCCGTCTCTGTTTACAAGGACCGAGAAGACTGGTGGTCAACCGGACTAGGTTACCGGAGATAACTCCTACGACCGACGGACCCACCCGAAATCCGACAGAGACGAGACTCTGTCCGTCTTGTAAATCGGGTTTGGACGTACCTGTCAGTGGAGATTGTGGTAGCATTGAAGGTTTTTCCGACTGGGTCTCGGACCATTCACACATCCCCTTCCGGACACACGACACACACGTTCTCACTTATGTCTCCCGGAGGCCGAGAAATGTCAACTGACTGTAGTACAGGGCATCTTTCACTTTCTTTCACTTCAGCGAGTCAGCACAGGCTGAGAAACGCTGGGGTACCCGACATCGGGTGGTCCGAGGAGACAGGTACCCTAAGAGGTCCGTTATCATGGCCTCACCTAACGGTAAGGGAAGAGGTCCCCTAGAAGGGCTGGGTCCCTAGCCTGGGTCCAGAGGGCGTGACATCTGCCCGCGTAATGGCCGACTCGGTGGTCGACATCAAACCCCCAGAAGAGAAATAGAAAAAGAGGTAATAAACAGTCGTCAAATTCCAACAAGGAGAAGTAACGCAATAGATGTACAGGGAAGGGCCACAGGAATTCCGAAGATGTGAGGTGTGTCTATTGGCTAAATATAGGTTGTTGACTTGACTTTCAGAGCGTGTCCGAGATGATCTTCGGACCCGGAGACCGGTGACAAAATCGACGTCACTACTCTCTCGTCCTAGTGTGTGGCTCAGGGGGCTGGGTGTGGAGACGGGTGAGGGGTTTGTTCACGGTGCCGGCCCTTGATGAAGGCAGGGGACGGCGAAAGGTGTTTGCAAGTGAAGGGGAAGACCATTAAACGATAACAGGTAGAAAAACAGAGGGGACGAAAAAACTCCCCTCTTACGTACAAAATAAGTCAAACCATAAGGGTCACGGACTATCGTCAAACGTGTATCATCCACGAGATATTTATGACTTACTTACTTAGTCTAGATAATGGGTGGTGACGGCGGGGAGGGGGCGGGGGTCTCTATTAAAGAAGCGACCGTTTGACAACGACAAAATACCGAAATCGATCTGACTCAGTCCGTCGTGATTCAATTACAAAAGAGGTGGTTCTCCTGAAATTCGTAAAGGTAAATCTTTTTTTTTTTCTAAAGTATTTTAAGTAAAAATTAGGAATCCGTCTTAGTAAAGTTATTGTTTAATATTCAGTAAGGTACAATCCCTACTGATGGAATCAAGGTCCTCATCTCTGTATTTAATCTTACGCTCGTTTCGTTGAGTTTACTAGTTTCCTTACCTCAAAACGAAGGAAGGCTCCTCACTGATTACCACGATTTAACCAGGTCGACTCACTGACTCTTCCCTACGTCTTTAGGTTCCTACGACTCCTTCTCATTCAGATTTCTTTCTCGTAAAGTCTTGTCCCCAGACCTTAGTCTACCGGGAGCCCAGGTCCTAGTGACCGTTTGGTCGACCGAACACCTTCGAAACTGCACACATCGACGGTTACCTTCCGTTGTTGTACAATAAATCTGGGAAAGTACCTCCTATTTACCCTCTCCCTTCTGTGTCCAGAACGGAGTCTGTCTTTCCCTGTTTTGCAGTGGAACAAGAACTTCTTTCCTTGTGACCACTGAGAGAAGGTCTCTCCCTGTTCAGTACGAGGGATCTCGAAGACTTCTCCGAGAACTTTGTTCGTACCACCCTTGTCACGTTAGTGTTTTCCTAACACTAGTTTGGGTTCGAACACCCAAAGGAAACTTTAGGAATTACCTAAAGCCACACTCGGGTCCCGGTGCATTGTCACCCCTTCGTAGAGAAACAAGACAAACACTATCACTCTGATCCTGGTATCAGACCTTTTATCCTCTCCGTGTCAAAGTTTGCAAAAATTGGTGACAGAGGTACTGGTATACAAGACAAAAAGTAGGTCTTGTCTTTCATTCATTTTATCTATTTAATCCCCTTTTTTACATTTGTCTTTGTTACCGATTTTGACTATGTACCCCGAATGACACACAGTCCGTGACAAGATTTGTGGAATACATCTAATAGAGTAAATTACAAGTATTGCTGAGATACTCTTCCACCACAATAAGAGGAGTAAATATGTCGACCCCTTGCACCCCGTGTCTTATCGATTCATTAAACGGTTTCCGATGTGTCGACCATTCAATTTTATACAGGGAGACGGGGACCACTCTGTGCCTTTCCTAATTACCTCGGTCGTGGGAACGGATTTCCTCACGTTTCAAACTTTTTGGTCCCTCTAGAGAACTTCTTGTTATAATAAAGAGGTCTTCGTTAAGGTCTAACAACGTTTTCCTATAAAAATTTTTATGTCCTGTTGAATCTGTGAAACAAAGAAATCTTAAGCAAAGAGACGAATAACCGTGAAGGATTTCGTATACGTCCCGGAACCGAGAACTTCCGTTCAAACTACAAAAGGACATTACAGTTCGCCCTGTACACCTAGTCTAAGTGGTAGGAGACAAGAAAAATTTCCTGTCCAGATATATTTTGTCTTCTTCGAAAGGTACGTCTAGTTTTAACGTTCTACTCATAGTGTGGTCAGTTTTATCGGTAGTAGTTTTTCAGATGTTTATCAATTACGACCTCTCCCACACCTCTTTTCCCTTGGGAGGATGCGACAACCACTCTTACATTTAGTCACGTCGGTGATACCTCTTGTCATACCTCCAAGGAATTTTTTGATTTTTATCATGATGGCGTACAAGATCGTTAGGGTGGGGATCCGTATATAGACCTTTTCTGTTTTTGACATTAAGTCTTTCTGTGTCCGGAGGTTACAAGTATCGTCGTGATAAATGTTATCGGTTCTTTGCCTTCGTTAGATTCACAGACAGTTGTCTACTTACTTACTTTTTCTACACCATATCTCTATGTTACCTTATATGAGTCGGTATTTTTTCTTACTTTATTACGGTAAATACCGATGTACCTACCTGGATCTCTATAGTATGAGTCACATCAGTCTCTTTCTGTTTATAATATACTAAAGTGAATATATACTTTAGATTTTTTTGCTATGTTCACCTCAATGTTTTCTCCTTGTCTGAGTGTCTGTAGCTTTTGTTTAGATACCAATGGTTTTCCCCTTCTAACCTCCTCCCTATTTCTCCTCAAACCCTAATTGTCCGTGTGTGAGTCAAGTCAGCGAGTCAACACAAGTTGAACAACGTTGAGGTATCTGACGTCGTACGGTTCGAAAGGACAGATAGTGGTTGAGGGTTTCGAACGAGTTTGAGTACAGGTAGGTCAACCACTACGGTAGGTTGGTAGAGTAGGAGAAGAGGACGGAAGTTGGAAAGGATCGTAGTCCCAGAAAAGACTACTCAGTCAAGAAGCGTAATCCACCGGTTTCATAATCTCAAAGTCGAAGTCGTAGTCGGGAAGGTTACTTATAAGTCTTGACTAAAGGAAATCCTAACTGACTAAACTAGAGGAACGTCAGGTGCCCTGAGACTTCTCAGAAAAGGTTGTGGTGTCAATTTTTCGTAGTCAAGAAACCACGAGTCGAAAGAAATATCAGATTGAAAGTGTAGGTATGCACTGATGACCTTTTTGGTATCGAAACTCATTTACCTGGAAACAACCGTTTCATTACAGAGACGAAAAATTATACGACAGATCCAACGAGTATCGAAAAAAAGGTTCCTTGTTCACAGAAAATTAAAGTACCACGTCAGTGGTAGACGTCACTAAAACCTCGGGTTCTTTTATTTCAGAGAGTGACAAAGGTAAAAAGGGATAATCGGTACTTCACTACCCTTGTCTACGGTACTAGAATCAAAAGACTTACAACTCAAAATTCGGTTGAAAAAGTGAGAGGAGAAAGTGAAAGTAGTTCTCCGAGAAATCAAGAAGAAGTGAAAGACGGTATTACCACCACAGTAGACGTATAGACGACGACGACGACGATTCAGTGAAGTCAGTACAGGCTGAGACACGCTGGGGTATCTGCCGTCGGGTGGTCCGAGGGGGTAAGGACACTAAGAGGTCCGTTCTCATGACCTCACCCAACGGTAACGGAAGGGGACGTATAGACTCCAATAACTATAAAGTGTGCCGTTAGAACTAAGGTCGAACACAAAGAAGGTCATACCGTAAAGCGTACTACATGAGACGTGTATTCAATTTAATCGTCTTACACACACACATTGTCTATGTGTGATGATATATATTTTATCTATTTGTTGTTACTGGATGAATTTCGTGTCCCCTGACATTAGTCATAGAACATTATTGGATTTTACCTTTTCTAAGACTTTGTATTATATACATAAATATATATATATAATTATATTTATTATATATATATTTATATATGTAATTTTAAATATTATTACAGGGACCACTTAAATGTCTTCGGGTCTCAAAGGGACCACCGAGTTTACCATTGCTTAGGTGGACGTTACGTCCACTGGTCCCAAGTTAGGGACCCAGTCCTTCTATCCGACCTCTTCCTTTACCGATAGGTAAGGTCATAAAACGGACCTGTCTCCTCGGACCGTCCGAGGTCAGGTACCCCAGCTTTCCCAGTCTGTGTTGATTCGCTGATTCGTGTCGTCTGTCTTGTAGTAAATAGTTACGGGACCTGTTTTATTCTACTCGAAACAAGACCACCTCTTACTTAACTCATAAAAGAAAACAAATAAAATATTACGGATAACAAGGACTGAGGTCTCTCTTATATCAGGAGACAAGAAAAACCTACGTTTTGCTTTGTCCTGTTTATTTTGGGTCGGGTCGTTTTGTCGAATAGACGTGAGTAGTCGTCTTACCGTTTATCTCTACAGGGACCGTGATCTGCCCACCAGTCAGTCTCTACATTTTACGGTCGGACAAGACGAGAGATCCTACCGAGACCTTCCAGTTCAAGTAACAGTGACCTTTACGGACGTCCCTCTCTATACTTTTCAGTAACAGACCAGGGAAAAAAGGAGGACGATAAAAATCGAGAACAATCTCTCTAGTTAAAATCAATTGACGTCTCCTCCTGAATTTTAGCACGAGTTCAAAGTTCATGTAACCGATATAAATCTAAAAAAAGGTTTAAGAACAGGTAGTTTTGTACGGTACCATTTCGTCAAAACGACCAAACGACGAGACACATGTAACAAAGAGGGGGTTCCCTTTTTATTTACAGTAATTAAGTACAGTGAATATTCCTTCTTTGTAAAAGATAAGGTCCGAGTAACTAAGACTCCATCTCTTTTTAAGGTAAAAATTTTATATCTACTAGTGGATATAAACCCCACGGTCATCGTACTGGTAATATATTCGGGGTCAAGAACAAGTCGTTAACGACATAAGACTAGTGTTTGTACCTTTCGTTTATTTTGTCGGTCAGGGTCCCGAGGTAAATCATGTCAGAGGAGTGCAGTCGCGGGGGTACCCTCCCTACGTGTAAACACTCGGTCCCTGTACGTTAGGATTAAAAGACGGAGGAGACCTCCTTAAAAGGGACCCCCCTTTTTATACAATTTTCCCGAATAGAAGATTCATATATAAGGTGTTAATAGGAGTCAGTAATGACTCATCGTTATACTTCATGAAGGAAAAGAATAAAGTGACCATTTTATACGTGCAACATCTTTTTGTCTTTTCCGTGTCTTGGTTCTGAACCTTCACCCACGTGTAGGTATCAATAAGGGTATCGGTCTGGGGATTAGGACCCTTTCCTCCCTGTCCCACTAGTGAGGGTCCGGCCCCTGGCTCTTGTGAGAAGAGAAGGGGTGTAGACGTGAAAGGAGAGCAGGGACCTTGGCTTCGGGGTGGAGTTCCTGAGGACCCAAAGAGAAATGGAGGGGGGAAGAGGGAGCCACCGAGGGAACCAGGGAACCTTGGGGAGTCCCAAGGTGAGGAAACAGGGTTGGGGACTAAGTCCCGGAGTCAGACAACAGGTGTCTGTCACGGAGGTCCAGGATTTACTGAGTCCTCCCTTACTTCTATTTACCGGGGAATTAGGTCAGAATCTCCTTTTGGGTTCCTTCTTTTCGTTTGAAAGGAAAATAAATTGGCTTTCTATCAACTAAAGGTCATAATTAAAGTCCTCTTATCGTATTACTAAGTCAAAAAAATATCTAATGTGAGGTAATTTTCAATACTGTTTTATGACCGGTATTAAGGGACACGACAAGTCATATAGGAGCTCACGTGCGATTCAACGACGTCAGTAGAGGTTGGGACACATAGGGATACCTGGTATCGGGCGGTCCGAGGAGACAGGTACCCTAAGAAGTCCGTTTTTTTGACCTCATCCAACGGTAAGGGAGAATGTCCCCTAGAAGGGTTGGGTCCCTAGCTTGGACGTAGAGAACCGTCCGACCAAGAGATGGTGATCGTGGTGGACCCTTCGGGAGTCATATAGGACTAAAGAATATATAAAATACGTACATCAAACGTGGAGAATTAGGGGACGGGGATATAACGTGGTGGAAGGAAGAGGGGTGACCTTTGGTGACCAAACAAGAGTCATAGACACTCAGTCAAAGACAAAACGATATGTAACATTTACATAAAATAACGAAATATGTAAACAAAAAAGAAATGCTAAGGTGTATATTTACTATAGTATATCATAAACAGAAACTGTAAAATGATTCGTATTATAAGAGAGACGGTAACAAGATTTACCGTCTTAACAAGATAAAATACCGATTATAAGTATATATATACATATATATATCGTCGACGTAGAAAAAATGGACAACTACCCATAAACCCAACGGAGGTATAGAACAGATGACATTTATTACGACACACTTGTGACCCCCAAGTACATAGAAAAACTTCGTCACAAAAATAAAAAAGAGTCATATATAGGTCCTCACCTTAACGACCTAGAATACCATCAGGATAAAAATCAAAAAATTCCTTAGAGGTATGACAAAAGGTATCACCTACGTGGTCATTACTTGTTTCCAAGGGAAAAGGAGTGTAGGAGTGGTTGTGAACAATCAACGTTCTGGAAAAGTACTATCGGTAAAATCGCACTCCGTTTGAAAGAAAATGACTTTACCTCGTGGAGACTCTTGTTTTGGTACCTTAGCAGGAGGGAGAGAGGGGAGTGAAGGTAGAGGGAGGGAAGTGAGGAGGAGGTAGAACGGTTTCTGGTGAGGACGAGAGGATGGAACTCTTCCCCGTCCGGACTCCTACCCCCACCCACTCCCTTTTCTGGAGTCGAGAGAGTACAGTCATTAGAACTGAGTAACCTTTTCTGAGACTACGACCCTCCCTAACCCCCGTCCTCCTCTTCCCCTGCTGTCTCCTACTCTACCGACCTACCGTAGTGACCGAGATACCTACACTCAGACTCACTTGAGGCCCTCAGCCACTACCTGTCCCTCCGGACCGCACGACGCTAAGTGCCCCAGCGTTTCTCAGCCTGTGCTGACTCGCTGACTCGACTTGACTTGTACGTGAATAAGGTCTGGGAAACTCCGTCCCCCCAGGTACACGTCGGGACTACAGAGAAGACACGGGAAGACTTGAGTAGGGATTTGTAGCGTCCGTTACAGTACGAAACCGTGAGTCACCTGGAGGTAACCTCAGGATGGAGGTGGTGAATACACCCCTGGACCTTGTTAAACGAAGGGGGAGACGTGGAGAGAAAAAAATTTATTTACCACTATTAGACTGTTTAACGTTCGCGTAGCACGTCTACCTTATTCGTCATGAACATTTCTTACATCGGGTCACGGACCATACATCTGTGAAAGTTTGAGTACCACCTACGGTACCAGTAAGAGGCTCGTCATAACAAATCGTCCCGCAGGAGTCTCTAAAGGCCAAAGGAGGCGGACACGTACTTAATTCCATACATGTTGTAAACTTTGTCTCAGATGGCCCGTCATTCTTGCTCAACGCACAGGAACTACCACCACCAACAATAAGTGTGCGCAAACAAGAGCCCTGACGGTCACTTTATAACCTGAACCAGATACGAAACGAAATATGGGAGACGGGGGGTCCGACTCCCGTAAGAAACTGGCTTCGACGTGTTTCCTTTCTCTAGCTGAACGAGAGGTCACTAATCAGGACGGGAGATGGATGTCGTCAAAAGAGGGTGTGAATTTATACTCGGGTACCTTGGTCTTTCCTTAGGCTTTTTTTAAAACGTTTCCTGAAGAGAGAGCCTATAAAGAAGAAGGGGTCTAATAAAAAAAGTTTCGGGGCTAGGGAGAAAGGTGAAGATGAATCTTTTCACAAAGAAAGAGGTGAGAGTCTGACTAGAGAACTTATCTACTGATCGTTATCGAGACTAAACTAAACTAAAAAAAAATCGGTGTAGGGTACCGAAAGCCTAGAGTCAAGGGGTTGGACCCAATCTTGGACCCGGTACCGTCACTTTTCCCACTTAAGAGTGGTGATCTAGTGGTCCCTCAAGAGTGTCGACACTGAAAAAAATTTCAAAGTCATTTAGAAAAACGGGACCCAGTACAGGAGAAACTAAAACAGTTTTGAAGGGATCACCTGGTCACCAATTCACAGACTTGAAGGTGACGTCCCCCACGCTCAAAGTAGGAACCAACCCCTTGATTCTAGGACGTACGGAGTACCGTGTCGGTTTTTTTTCTGTTTTACATTATGCATCGACAGTCAGTTCGAGGTTGTACTTTTCTCCGTAAAAGGAACGAAATCCTACTATCAATTTGGAGTCCTACACTCAAACTTAGGTCGGAGGTGGAAAATAATCGACACACTGAAACTCGTTGAAAGAATTGGAGAGACGTAGAACCGACGGAGTTGGTATTTTAGTCTAACAACGTTTGTAGTTTACTCTATTGGGTACTCGTAGATATATAGGTCGTGACCTGTACCATTTACGAATCACACACAATGGAACGAATGGTAGTGAACTGAAAGTTCGGTATAGAATCAGATGACTTTACATTCACGGATACAATTCGAGGATCGAGTCCCAAAGAGTTACACTATAAAACCTTGTCTGTTAGGATGTATAACTCATGTAAATCGTAGAAACCCGGAGTGGATAATTTACGGTTATAGGTGTGAGAGGAGTCCGGGATATTGTCAGTTTTTTCTTTTCTTTAGGGGTAGTGTAAAGGTCTGTGATAACTCTCACACCGTATAAAGTAACTCTTCGTGTGATTAATGTGATACCATCATAACTAGTCACTTTCAGCGAGTCAGTACAGGCTGAGAAACACTGGGGTACCTGACATCGGACGGTCCGAGGAGACAGGTACCTTAAGAGGTCTGATGACCTCACCCATCGGTAAGGATTGGTGGCCTAGTGGTCTCTTAGGGGACCCAAAGTGATAATTCCTCGGGAGGCACTGACAGTGAGTCGAGTCGGTGGAAGAGTCGAAATCGGAAAGTATTCTTTGCTTCGACCGTAATAAACAGAGTAGCGGGAGTAAAGAATAGATTGGGAGTCACTCAACACTTCGTTTGTCCCTTCTTCGTCCACGGTCAAAAAGCAGATCTGACTTAAAATTCTTACCTACTGTCGAATAGTTCCCCGCACGGTTGTCGCAAACGTCGCCCTGGGGGCCTGCGTCTCGATCCGACACGACCCACGAGTCACCGTGTGACGTCGGACCTAATTCTCGGGGAGTATAGACTAATTTTTCTTTTGTCTTTTAAGGTCCTCATTTAGTAAGGTCCACATTTTAGTAAGGTCCGAACCAGTCCGACTTTTCTACGACGTTCGGGAGTGGGCGATTATAAAAAAATTAACATTTACACCCTGAGAAACGTTGGACACCTGACATCGGGTGGTTCGAGGAGGCAGGTACCCTAAGAGGTCCGTTCTCATGACCTCACCCAACGGTAAAGGAAGAGGTCCCCTAGAAGGGTTGGGTCCCTAGCTTGGGTCTAGAGGATGTAACGTCCGTCTGCGAAATTGGAGACACGGCGGTCCCTTCGGTAATATCAGGGTATGTCAAAGAAACATAAGACATCGACCTCCTCTCCACACAGGTCCACGTTCGTACCGTCAGGACGTCGGCTACCCGGGTCCAGGGTCCGGACAGAGTCGACCGGGCCCCGGTCCGTGGAGGTGGAGGGGTCAACTGGTCCCTCCCTACTGGGTCCCGAACACCCGGAGGGGAGGGACGGTGTACGATAGTTCAGGGTTGGGTTGTGAACTTTCCTTCCCACTAGGTTTACACTTGGGAAAGTTTGTGTAAAGTTTAGTACGGCATGGGAAGGGAGTCAGAGACACAAGTTGGGGAGTTGTCCGTCGGACACTTTTAAGGTAAAATGAATAGGGTATCCAGTCCTGTCCTGGTACGGACGACGAAGGAGAACTTTTTTTTGTTTTAAATGTTATTTTTCTTATAATCCCCCACCCCCGAACGTCGCAGAGAAGTCGGACAGGCTGAGAAACGCGGGGGTACCTGATATCGGGTGGTCCGATGGTCCGAGGAGACAGGTACCCTAAAAGGTCCGTTCTTATGGCCTCACCTAACGGTAAAGGTCAGGTCCCCTAGAAGGACTGAGTCCCTAGCTTGGGTGTAGAGAACGTAGAGGACGTAATTGTCCGTCTAAGAAATGGTGACATGGGGGACCCTTAGGGTCTCAATAGTATTCTGTACTTTTAATTGAGTCAGATATTACATGTCGGGAAAATAAAAATAGTACATAATTCGTAACAGAAGTTTCTTCTGAGTGACCGTTCCTTCGGGATGGATCTTATTGATCGTTGACCGGCTTTTGTTTTCTCTGTTATACACCTTCCTTATTCATCAGGTCGAAATCGATCTCTTGTCTATAAGTGATTTTTGTCCTCAACGGTACTTTCTTATAACTCAATTTTGTTCCGAGAGAAAGTTACCAAAGAACATCTTAGACTTTTGTCATGTTAACACTCTCCGTCTTGACCTCTCCTCAATACTCGTGGAAGGAACTTCAGTCCGTCTGGACTGGAAGTTGGACTGAAACGGTCCTGGACGCACTAGAGTCACAGGAGGGTACAGTAGCTCTGGAATACTTTGGGGGCGATGTCTCGACAACATTAATTTATGGGTTAAACACACTTCAGGAATCTCGACACCAGACCGCAAGTGCTTCCCGAGTCACTCATCGACGACGACACAATACCCGTCTACCGTTCACAGACACTGTGGAGGACACAGGACCGTGGCTCTCGTGTGTCTTTTATCCTGTGTATGGACGGGATAAGGTTATCAAAAGTCGAATCGGCTTTTCGATTTTGAATCGATGCAGACAAAAGTTGTTACGGGTTCGGGTACTATCAAGGCTTCTGGACCTACTCTTAAATTGCACACTAGTGCAGGGTTTCCTAAAACGTAAACGAACGACCCTTAAGTGTCTCACACTTAAAGTGTCTCCGCCTTTCATCTTTCGAGACTAGACCCGGAAAAGACACTCGAAGACCGGGACCGAAGGAAAGGTGGGTGCCCCTTTCCTGTCAAGCTTATGTCTGATCTTCTCTATTCCCACACTTCCCGCTCGGAACCGAACAGGAACTTTTCTGTACGACCAGACGAACCGGTAGGGAACTCGGGGAACAGTGGAGGACTTGGGACACCCAGGGGTTCATCCCACTACCGTGTCTGTAGTCGAAAACACCACCTTTTTAATCGACTTCGGGTTTCCCTCTTTTTCCGGGTTTTGTCTTGTTAAGTTAGGTCGTTCTGGTTTCGATACAGAAAAATAAGACACCTGAGAGTCGTCGACAACCCGAAACGACCTAAAACTATTATTCTTTTAAAGGTTTTTATCTTGTCTCTTTACAGTCGCATTTACCCCAGTGTCGTCACTTTGTAGAGATGATGGTTCGTTAGACAATTAAGCTGCACTTTCAACGGGACGTGTCCCACAGACGAACACGGACGAGGGGTAGGACTCACACCGGGGTCGTGTAACTCAGGTTCTCCATTCGTAGAGGAAAACTTACCTATTTACGTAACGTTGATCTCCACTGAGATTCTCTTACAAGAAATAGGTTCGGTCCCGTTTCTTTCCCAAAGTAGTTGTGGAAGTAATACATATAAAATGATGATCAAAAAAAAAAAAAACCAGACTTTCGATCGAAGAAAGGTTGTCTACTCCGTTCCCCGTCGCAGACCAGTCAGGGGACCGGCCCCAGGGACGACAATGGTGGAGTGGGGGACCAGGGTACCAGAGGTAGAAGGTGCCGTCTAGTAAAAAAAACAGTAGATAAGTAGTCTCCTACTTTTCGACGGCGGGTAAGTAGGAACATAGGTGGGTTGTCCCGTTGCCTACTCTGGTGTCGTCGGTGATCACAGAGATACTTTCCGTGACGAAGAGATTTACACTCTAGCAACCTCTTTAGGACACATCTTTTTGTTCTTGGTGGAGTAGACTAACGAGTCTTTAAGAAAGAAAGAGACAGAGAACAGACTTCGACAGAGAGTAAGTCTAAACGTTTCACAGGACCAACCCCCCCCCCCCCCCGCCCGTCCTATTTTAGCATCTTTGGGACCCTTACCACTGGAAGTAGGGACAGGTATCCTAAAACGACAAGAGGGTCTTTGTTTCTACTCTACGGTTTCTACTTACCCGCGACCACCGACCCTCCCCGACGTCTCGGCTGGACCCTACTGAAGAAGAGGGAAGACGTGGGAGTCGTAGGGAGCGAGATAATGGGAGAGGGGAGTGACAATAGTAAAAGTTTGTTTTTTAGTCCTACGTCTTACCTCCTTCCCTCCGCCTTCGATAAACGTGTGGTCGTAGGAGCGTCCCGGCGTCGGGGGACGGCCAGTGTGGTTTGGTATATCCTTACCGATGACTGGACGACTTTGTGTCTCTTCGTGGACCCCCACGACCCGAGGTTTCATCTACGGTGACGTAGGTTCAACGTCCAAACTTAGGAGTACGACCATTTGAGACAGAGGTCGGTTGTTGGGTCACTTGACAGTCCACAAACTTTTGGCGACAAGTTTCTTCGGTGGTGGGTCCAGACGGGTGGACAGTGGGTCTCGGAGAGAACGTTGAGAGTCCACCCCGACCGACGTGACTCGAAGGAGAGGAATCGTTGTAGACGTCACGAAGAAGAGGGGACCCTAAAACTATTTTTACTGTTTGACAATTTTCTCCTACCTTGTTTACGTTAATTTACTAGACGCTCATCGTAGTCACACATTTCGTGTTGATGTTCATGTGCCTCTTGTGATTGAAATGAAAGCTAAAGTCCCTTCACTCGTCTGACAGGTAGGGACAAGAGGTTACCCCTTCGTTTCGGAGCGTCCTCATTAGGTGTGTCTATGGAGGAATACCAAGACAAGGACAGGGGACAAAAACAGTGAGAGGAGAGGACTCAGATCTGACCGGGGTAGTAGAGTGACACAGTCTCTACAGTTGGAGTAACTACGTTGAGAAAGATGGATGTCAAAGTGGGTTAGAACTGAGGTTCAATACTCAGAAATATTCGACATAAAGACACCGAGTCCGATCAAGAACGGGGGAAACGACGAACGGTTCAAGGTCCCTTCACGACCTTCACAGTGTGAGGTAAAAACACTTTATGGGTCGCGGAAATAGATCCTACAGCCACCCGTCCCCTCAAGGTAATTCTGAAGAGACTGAGAATAGTCTCTCCCTTACGAGAATCGTCCCAGACCGACGTAGGTAAACGACCCCGACGGTGTTTGACTGGGGTCTGACTCACCGAATGTGCTCTCGTCACGCGACGGAATCCAAGACCTCCAATCCTCAGGCTCTAGTTCCACAACTGTCCCGGTGCAAGGGAGACTTCCACGACCTCTTCCTAGACCAGGTCCGAAGAGGACCTCAAAGACCAGCAAGACGTCTACTGCCGTTGTGTTGAGGCCAGAAGTGTACCTCAAGAGGAACCTACCCCGTCCGTAGGATTAAAGGGGCAAAATATACTTGTGGCCAGTAAAACTTTATCCCGGGTGGGAGTATCGGAGTAAAATTGAATCAGTAGTCGTTTCTGAGATAAAGGGTTATTCCAGCGTCAGTATGTATGACTCCCGATTCTGACGTCGTAGAAACCTCCCCACCCTGTGTCAAGTTGGGTAGGTCGTCGACTGAGACTCGTGAATCTAGTAAGGGTCGTAGTGGAACTACGAACACCGTAATAGTCACGACGAGCAAGGGATTACAGTCGTGTTTTAAATTTTGATACAAGTCACGTGCTATGTCCTACGAGCCCCGACCACGTGACCCTACCGGGTCTCCCTACCATGTCCCTCCCTCCACCCTCCCCCCAAGTCCTACCCCTCGTGCACATATGGGTACCGTCTAAGTACAACTATATACCGTTTTGGTTATGTCATAACATTTCATTAATCGGAGGTTAATTTTATTTAAATATTATTATTTATTTATTTATTTTGATACGGAACATTCGTAATCGACAAAAGTGGTAACTACGAGTGGTTCCACACGTGTCTTCGTGTCTGTACGGATGGGATCAAGACCGGTAGGTGTTCCCGTGTCAGGTGACGTCTGGCTCCGACTGCCCAGTCTATGGACCTAACCCGCCACAGACCGAAACTAGGATCTCCCTCCCACCCTGAAGCCTTTGATCCACTCTGATATCGTTTATTTCCCGAAGGGTCCACCACGATCACCATTTCTTGGACGGACGGTTACGTCCTCTACGTTCTCCGTACCCAAGTTAAGGACCCAACCCTTCTAAGGGACCTCTTCCCTTACCCTTAGGTGAGGTCATAAGAACGAACCTCTTAGGGTACCTTTCTCCTCGGACCTCCCGATATCAGGTATCCCATCGTTTCTTAACCTGTACTTACTTCGTTGAACCGTACGTACGGATCGTTTATTTTCATCGACCAACCCACCCATATTTTTGCACCGACAGTGCTGACTACCCTCTACTACGCCTGAGAGAGGATCTCAGATTCTTTACTACTGAGCTAGGTCACTATAGACCTCTCGGTGACTGGGCCACCCACTGATCCTCTGTAACGAAGAGCCACAAAGGGTAAGCACTTCCTACCCTTTCCTCCCTCTATCCTACAGCCTTCTTCTAAGTCTTTCCACACAGCCGTCGATTCGACTCTTCAATTCTCGTACGTCTAACCCTTCCAGGAGACACGGACAGGGGACGACCTGCGGAAGATGCACAGAAATCTGAGACCAGTCGACAGCGGAGGTACCCCTTCGGAAAGTCTCAATGAACGAGGAACGCTAAACCATGGGAACTGAACATAACGGTGGGACCGTGAAGGGCAACGTAAAACACTGCGAAACAAAGGTGTACGGCAGTGACGTGACACGAGAACACTTTCTGCGGTTACCAAAACTGATGCAGAACACTAATCGTTACCCAGTCTGGTACCCTCTACGAGTGGTCTCTGAAGGACTTTCCTTTGTCTATGTCTGTCCTTCATCAGCCGACGATCACTTCACTAATGTTCTCCTCGGGCAGTTTTTATCTGGCTATCTGAGAACCTTGTCCTCCCCGGAACTGATAGTAGGTAATGGGTCATTGGTACCGTTTAAGTTCTACTCACCCCTAGGATGGAATGAGGTCGGACCCCGTCGAGAATGGTATCCTTTAACAGGTCTTCCTCCTCTTGAACCTCTTGGAAGAGGCTTTCTACTTCCTCATTTCACTACCCAAGCTCCAATCGACAATCGTCGGTACGACCCTTTATCTTCTCTTTGCCCATTGAATGTCGGCCCGGGTGACTCAGTAGTGGGGTTGGAAAGTCTGACAACAATAATGGTAAAACTTCAAATGTCGACACCTCCGACTCTGAATCTCTCCACTCCTCCGGACAGGTCCCGACATGTCCACTGTCTTCCACCCGAACTCTACCTCTGTCTACGGAGAGTAAGGTGAAAGACTGTGGTAGAGGGTCGTAGAGAGCTCTGTACAATTTTACGGGGGAACGAAGGATTTGTTTGAAGTGGTTTATTAGTCAAATCTTAGGGGAGGACGGAGAGTGGGGGCAAGGTGAACGAAAAGTCCTCTCTTCATACTCGACGTGCGTCCCTGGCTCAGGTGGGGGTCGCAGCAGCACGTGCACACGCTGTCACTGTAGCTCCTCCTCCTCCTAGGTTTCTGCAGGGGCTTCGGTTTTTAGTAAGTCTGGGCTGCAGGGCCGGGCGGCGGGAGGCACAGGTTGACTCGAGTGGTGAAGCGGAGGTTCTTTTATAGGCAGATGAGAAATGGTACGAAAAAAAAAAGGGAGGGACAACAAACAAACAGCTTTTTTTTTTTAACGGAAATTTAGGGACCCACAAACCAACAAACTTTAAGGAAGCAACATTAGTTCGGAGAGCCTGTTTTCCCGATCCTTTTCCACTATTCAAAGGACTAGTATAGTATGAGTGGCTCATATTAGGTAATAAATCCTCCAAGATCCTTTTTTTTTTTTCATCATAAAAGAATAATTTGTCAGTCGTGTCGGATATATGGAAGTACGAGAGTACACCTAGGTTCGGCCTCTGTAGTCACTGTTTATCAAGGACACAACAAACACTTGGCAAGGTCAGGGTCAGGACTGCACCCACGTAACAAAAAGAAGGACCGGTGAGTTCATCCTGGTATTCATTTGAACTGAAACTAACGTACTCTAAAGGGATAGACCAGAGGGGTTAGGAGACGTAGGGTTGTAAGGGTCCTGTACGTACTAGTGGTCGTAAATAAAAACACTAAACTCCTATATGATATTCAGTGGCTAACAGTCGTAGGTCAGTACAGGATAGATCGAATCGTTTTAAGAGTCGTAGGAGGTCGAATTGTTCAGACCCATTAACAGTGAGAAACCTCAGTTTCTGAAGTATCGAGACACTTTTAAGGACCTCCTTTTTGACTCGAACCGGGGTTTCTATTGGGAGTCATCTAAAAACTTCTACTAAGGGAACAGTCAGAAAGGGTTGGAGGAACCCCTCCGAACAGGTCCCACTGTCTCTAGCTAAAGTCTGTTTGGATAAATAATGTTTTCAGAGCACCACAGACTTGCTAACAAAAAAAAAAAAAAAGGAAGAGAAACATATAAACATGTTTACAAAGTCGACACGAAAATTTTTAGACCTACAAAAAATAAATCACTAAGAAGTCGGTAATCGACGAAATTTTGTATACACGTAACGAATACTTACGTAAGTATATGATTATGTCCATTAGACTATTATAATGTGAGATAATACATATTACGACTTAAAACTTTCCCGTGTTTTGAAGACAACGGTTATATATTTCAATCGGTTGTAGAAACGATAGTTCTGGCCCACAAAAATTTATTTCACTTCTTCGTTCGCAGCCGACGCCCGTCAACCTTACGTCGATTTAGTTGCATCGTCGACGACTCGTACAAGTTTCCCTTTCTACCTAGGTAGTTACAAACACGTTCAGGACGAGTACGTTACGAGTAGAACGAGTTTTTGCGTAAACAAAAACAATGTACACTAAAAAGATAAAGAGATCGGGTTTCACGTAATGTCTTCTATGTGGATATCTTGGTAGTGGAAGACGAGTTACACGGTCCGGAGTAGATGAGGACATGCAAGTCACTGAAAGAAATCTACGTTTACAGTTAATGTTGCCTCTCCCCTTTATGACAGTAATGGGTTCGGAGTCTTTTTGTGTGCTCTTGTTATTGTGTCGGTGGACTACCTTCCTAACAACACCAAAAGTTAATTCCACATACAATCAAAGTAGTCTTTGACTTTTGTAATCTGACTACTGAGTCTTTATTTTCAGGCAAAATGACACTTATATCGTTATATCATGACCCGTGTCATGTCCACTTTGACTCCTGTCGCGACGAACATTTTAGGACTCAAAGGTATTCTTTTTGCTTCCGAGGAAACTTTTTATTTTAGACTCCTCATATATCATTCGTTTACGAAACTGAAAGGAAACGACACCTCCAAAAACCAAAAAGTACCTGTTTATTTCTCATCTGAATTATCACCTCTTACGAAGGGAGATCACCTCGTTCGACTCTTGATGTCCGCAGTCGGTAAAAATACGACTGAGTTAGTAAACACCCAAGAAACTGAAAAATTTGTTGAGTCTTAAAAGTCTTTTTCCGTCTAAGATCTCTTTAGACCTACTCTCTTTGATAAACCTTTACTGAAAAGTCACAAAGTTTTGTCAAGGTAGTCTGCAAAGGTTGGTTGAATTCAGTTTTAACTTTACTGTCAACACACAGTAGTTTTTATTTTTGAGTCACCTCACATACTGGGTCCACCAATCAGAACCGGTGTGAATAACGTTTTACAGCTACAATTAGATAGAGTCTAGTTAATTAAGAGAGTACTCTAACCCAAACCCCTCCACCTCTCTCCATGTATAGGATCCTCTACCCCTCCTTTGTCTGTTCTGAGGGGAGGTTCGTAGCACTTTCAGTCTTAACGGAGTCATAGGGGGACTGGGTGTCCTACGTTCGGAGAAGTCGTGCTGAAATTCAAACTTTTCAAATTGACACCTCCCCCTCCCCTTCTAAGGGTGGTTGGCTTAGTAAACACGTGCACATATCGAGTTTCTCGAATCTAAAGTTTATATTGACCACTTACTGAGACCGGTACATCACACTAAAGACACAACAGACGGACTTGACCTAGATAGACCACCAATAACACCTTCTCCCTCTGAGTCAGGTATCAGAAAGGTTCTGCAATGGTTCTCGACTTGAGTCGAGAAGGACTTTCCCNCTCCCCACCCCCGTCCCCCTCACCCGTCTCGACCAACCGTCGCACAGTACTTCCTTCCTCTTAAACTTCCGCACCCAACCCGAGACTATTCCCCAGACCTTCTGTGGGGACAAATAACAGTATCAAGTCGGTCGAACCAGGATTCACATGTGTCTGAGAAAATTGTATTAGGGGGGAGATAAGAAAAGAAATTTTACGACAGTATCTGGACTTTCGATTTCAGCGAGTCAGTACAACCTGAGAAGTACTGCGGTACTGATGTGTATCCTAAAAGGTACCGTAAGAGGTCCGGTCTCATGACCTCACCCATCGGAAGGGAAGAGGTCCCCTTAGAAGGGTTGGGTCCCTAGTTTGGGTCCAGAGGGTGTAACGTTAGTCTAAGAAATGGACGACTGGGTGGTCCTCTCGGCCATTATCTGGACTTCGTCCGTCTTTGCATGGTGTACCTTATGTGGTTCGGGATAGTATTTTATTTTGTGCCCATGTAGAGGAAGTACTCCTAATTTTAGTAGACAAGTAGTTTAATATGGTAATTCTCTCACTTTTCCTTTCGGAGTCTCACCCCCTTCTATTAACATAATTATAATGGATATTAACAATTTATTGAGTGTAGGTTTTACATTTCTCTTGAGGATGTTTAGTGAATCCTTTTCTCTGTTGAGTAAACTATTCTTACCAATTCTACGAATTTATCCATGAAATTCATATGTCCGTTAGGTGTGTATGCGATATGGGGACTGTATAGGGATGTCCGGAATTTGTAACTTTACACAAGTTGTAGTTAAGAGTAGTCTCTTTCTGGTCAGTCTGGGAGTTTCTCCATGTGATGTGTGGATAGTTTTAATCCAGACTCCTCTATGCTTCAGTACCACAGTCAGTTCCGTCTCATATTGACCATGGTGGCGGGACCTCATGACAGTCATTATAAATGGTTCCGATTTGTGTCTGACTAGGCCCTCCCCAAGGGGAGGTTCTGTCTGTGAGTCGTCTAGACTCAAAAGTGTAGGTGGTTGTCTGAGTACAAGTATGTTTAAGTACACGGGCTGTACGTCACTCCGGTTTGTCTGACTTTGCAGCCTTAGACCTCGCCTCATTCCACGGTACGTCCCGGTACACTCTTCTTCATCGAGTGTGGATTTTTCGAAACTCGAGGGACTTCCCAAAACCGTTTCGTGGAAATTTTCGGTCCACTCTGTGAATCTCTTTCTTGAATATCAACGGTCCCTCCTTCATACCCCCTTTCTCTATCCCTCAAACCTTAACTGTACATGTGTGGTAACATAAATTTTACCTATTGGTTGTTCCCGGATGACAGGTCGTGTCCCTTGCGACGAATGACAATACACCGTCGGACCTACCCTCCCCTCAAACCTCCTCTTACCTATGTACATATACATACCGACTCAGGAAAACGACAGGTGGACTTTGATAGTGTGACAATTGACCGATACACTTCACTTCAGCGAGTCAGTACAGGCTGAGAAACGCTGGGGTACCTGACATCGGATAGTCCGAGGAGACAGGTACCCTAAAAGGTCCGGTCTCTCAATCTCACCTAACGGTAAAGGAAGAGGTCCCCTAGAAGGGCTGGGTCCTTATCTTGGGCCCAGAGGACGTAACGTCCGTCTGCGAAATGGCAGACTCGGTGGTTTTATTTTCCAATTTTTATTTTCGGTCCACTCCCTCTCCCCAGTGTCCTAGACATTAGTCGAGGACGTGTTAAGAGACTAACCAACCACCATTCTATCCCACCACAGTGTCCCCACTTGTGATAGCCACGAATCCGAGGTCCTCCGGACCCCGATACACGAGTCCCTAGCTCATCAATAGAAGGTGAACTCCCCCACCCCACCCGTCGTCTCTAATGCAGACGTTTTGTTGAGTCCTTCACACGTAGTTCATGATAATAGATCCACGAAGTCTCTGCTTAATCTCGTCTTCTATCCCCTCTTCCAGACAGGACTCTTTCGGAGCACGCCAGGACGTGTCCTTTCAAAATCAAAAAAGAGAGAAGGGTTCAACAAATCTTCTGGAACCACACCCTTTCCCCCCTGTCTCGTCCACTACTTCTTACCATTCAGTCACTGCGTCCCTTTGGAAGTAAATCGACGCCCATGTCTCTCAGGGACGGTCTTCGGTGGTACGTGTCGTAACGACTTGTGAACCGTCCGAGAGGGGAATTTAGACGTTAGACTCTTTCCCTTTAAAGGTTCGTTTTTCAAAAGACAGGTTGAGTAAGTAGACGAGGAAAGTTTTTCTCAGATCACTTCATAACAACCTCAGCTAAGTCCTCGAAAATCTAAAGATTTTCCTTTGATGTAGAATCCAATTAGCACACATACACACACACACACACACACACACACACACGCACGTACAATGGTTCACGGAAACCAAATTCAACCTTTAGCCTTTGGGTCTTTTCTGACTTTACTAACTCTATGAAACAAGACGGGAGGAACCGAAAAAACGTAATAAAAGATAAGAGTGGGTCATTGACTCAATCTTCTAAACCTCCCGACCCGTCCTTCCTAATACCCCCGGAGAACCTGATCAACATTAATAATTACTTTAGTAACAAGGGGGTTGTCTCAACCCTAAACGGACACCCCAGAAAAAAAGATTTTCGTTCTAGATATCAACAAAGAGGTCACACGGGTTCAAGTCTAGGACGAGACGTCTCGGGTACAGGGCACGACGTCGTCCCGGACCCCACGTTGACGGTGGGGTTACGGTCGGGACCGGGGTCGACGTCTCACCGGGGTACCGGTTCAGGGGTTCTGATCGAAGGACTGGTCTACTTTCTCATAGGATCACCCAGGTAGTCTCGGTGTATACGAGTACTTGTGTACCTACCCCTCTTTCCACAGATCAAAACTGTGTCCTATAAAAGGTTATCGTAGGGACTGTTTCCTTCGCACTTTCTACGTAACTTGTTCTGGTGCGTCCAGAGTGACGCAAAAGTGTGAACTGACTGTCAAACCAAACAACCTTACGGAAGAAGTCTCACTTCCGTCGCGAGGTGACGAGAAGATCGAAGATCTTCGTTGTCCAGTAAGAGTAAAGACTTAAAACCTACCTTGGACATGAAGAAGGGACCCAGGAACATCCTGACGAAACAGGGTTGACAAATCTTTTAAGTCTATGACCTAAGGAGTACCCAGGAAAGTTAGATGTTTGAGTATAAGACGATAATACCTGTAAAAAGAACTTGATTAATGAACTTTGTAGGGATGAGAAATAGAAAATACAAGAGAGAAAATGTTCTCGGTAATAACCTAGAATCTATTGGATTTTACTAGATTAGAAAAGAAAGGAGAGAGGGTGATGTTAAAAGATAGAGAAACGGAAAAAACAAGGTATGAGACCCTTTAAACAAGGTTGAAAGAGAAATCGGAAAGATCAGTTACCAAAGGAAGATAATTGTACGTAAACTAAAAAAAAAGTGAGGACTTTAAAAAGAAGGAAAACTGTTGGACAAGAAAAAGTGATTATGTCAAAGAAGAGTAGTGAGAACTCTATAAAAAACGAGTAAAGATACTAAAAGACGTAAGACAAAAGAAGGACAAAGGAAAAAAGGATAAATGAACTATAAAGAGAGAGAGAAGTTCCTTCCGTTATCGTGGAGTGAGGTCATGAGAACGGACGTTTTAGGGTACCTACCTCCTCGGACCTTCCGACGTCAGGTACCCCAGCGACTCCCAGCCTGAGCTGACTCACTGAAGTGAAAGTGAAAAGTGAAAGTACGTAACCTCTTCCTTTACCGTTGGGTGAGGTCACAAGAACGGACCTCTCAGGGTCCCTACCCCCTCGGACCACCCGACGGCAGATACCCCAGCGTGTCTCAGCCTGTGCTCACTGCACCGAATCGAATCGAATCGAGAGAGAAAGGAAGACAGAGAGAGAACAAACTCGTCATCAACAACTATCCCTTTCTAAAACGGGGGTCCCCTGCGAAAACAACAGTGTTGACCTCTAAACACGATGATCATACACTATCGATCTCCGGCTCCTACGAAGGGACTATCGAGTCAACCATTTCTTAGGAGGACGTTACGTCCTTTGGGGCCCAACTAAGGACCCAGCCCTTCTAGACGACCTCTTCCCTATCCGATGGGTGAGGTCATAAGAACCCGAAAGGAACACCGAGTCTATCATTTCTTAGACGGACGTTACACCCTCTGGACCCAAACTAGGGACCCAACCTTTCTAGGGGACCTCTTCCCTTTCCGATGGGTGAGGTCATAAGACCGGACCTCTTAAGGTACCTGACATGTCAGGTACCCCACCGTCTCAGCCTGTACTGACTCTCTGAAAGCGAAAGTGAAAGTTCCTACGAAGATTCCTTGAATGTTACGTGTCTTCACCGGGGTTTATAGTTTTTCACGATTCCGACTCCCCAGCGTGTCTCCACCTGTGCTGATTTCGCTGAATCGTCGTCGTTCCGATTCTTTGAGACACAATCTTCAAGAGAGGGACGAGGACTCTACGAACCACGAAACGAGTATAAAACCCACTCTGTGACTTGTACATTAACCTAACTGACACACCAATATTCACCTCGAATAACTGAGACTTGAAGTGACATCCAATTGGAACTACAGTCCCGAAAGTTTGAGACAGAACGGAAGAAAAAATATCTGTTATCATGGAATAAAAAAATTGTATAAAAATACAACAGAACCTGACGACAACTAAATGTTACAACACAATCAAAGTCCATATGTCGTTTCAATAGGTGAATATGTATTTGTATATAGATAAACAAAAGTTTGAGAAGAGGATAAATCAAATAACGTATTACAACTCACATCAAGGCGCACGGTAAACCGTCCAGGAACAATTTCTCAGTCTTCGCTGACTCACTGACTTGACTTGATAACCAATAGATAAAATTTATATCATCACATACACACAGATCGGGGGGTAAAAAACCTCAAATCCTTATTAAATTAATGTATTAATACCTCAAGTTATGTTGTGTTATTGGTAAAAAGGATAATCTGAAATGAAAAATTCTTGTCAAACTCTAAATACCTTTTCAGTACCTTGTTTAGGTCTGTCAAAGATATTTACGACAAACGTCAAAAGGGATGGTAACTAACGAATGTAATCAATTCCACGTAAACAATGTTAATTACTTAGTTATAAATTACGTAATAGTAATTGATTTTAAGTGTTCCTTCTCGGTAGATTAGACCTTCCGACTTCAGACCCCCGGTCCTAAGACCCTCACCTGTCTCTCTATTAGTAAGTGAGACGTTCGACGGAAACATGTCTCCCACTGTGGACGGGGGGTGACGGTCGGTGAGTGAGGTCACCATGGGTCATGGGTAATACGGGGGTTTAAAGATCAAAGTGAAGAGGTTCCTTCTCCTCCGTATCTACTTGTTTCAATTTATTTATCGGGTTTCGTGAATCGACACTCGAGACCGGTAGGTACAGGTCTCGGATACCAATTGTTCTGTGGCGAGGGTTGAGAACATCTCACCCCATTGGTACCGGTCACCGTTGTCGATTAGGTAGGTAGTGGTGACCTGGACTCCTCACCATTTCACGACTGTGTGTACGACACACCAAACTGGGGTGAATTACGGGTGCTCGGTGGTCTACTACGGCGTCCACTTTCTAGATTGTGGGTTATCTACGACCCCTACTGTGGTTCGCCCTTTGGGAGGTCCCGGAGTCCTACGAAGGTGTAGTGATAGACCGGGACAAGACCCTGGATGTCACGGGGTGAGCTGTAGACAGTGGTCGAGCCAGTAAAGGACGTTTCCCGTGTCAGAACAGATACAGATTGCAACAAAGACCGGGGTCTTCCCATCCGTCTTGAAAGGTCTTCATGACACGAGTCAATCACTCTCGAGACTAGAAACAATCCAGAGAACAGTACGAAAGAAAGACCTTGACCTGTCACCCTCAACCATGACCAGGGACCTAAGTATCTAAGGGAGTAATCTTTCTTCGCACTTTTTATGCCCAAGTCAGAGACTTTCGAGTCTGTCCAAGCACCAACTAGATCCGTCCTGGGGTGTCCCTCGTTTGATTCAGTGTTTATGATCCCCCTTAGTATTGTTTCATTCGCACTAGGCGTGTACGTTTGCACATGTTACGCTCAACTCAATAAACCTCCAATTCCTCACTGATCCGTTCCGGAGCATGACCCCCAGACCGACATTAAACTACGGTGGAGTGGTACCAACAGGAAAAGTCGTGTTTATGGTAACCCCTGTACCGTCGAATTTGTGGGTCCTGTAAGGCCCAGGACACCGACCCACCGGAAGGGTCCTACCGGCGTTTCCAAACTTCTTAAAAGAATATCTACAACCGTGTCAGACTCTTCTAGTCAGACTCCCTAGGATTTTTTGTACCCCTAGACAGACGGGGAATGGACGTAAAGCTCGAACCGTACGTGAATCGGGAAACGAAGGAAGGAGGGGAGAAAAATGGGAAGGACGTGGAACCTTCTATTTGTAAACTCGGGTGAGGATAAACATCAAAGTAACATCCGGAAGTTTGAGAGGTACAGACTTCTATTCTCGGTTAGTGACTCTTTGAAAGAATAAGAGAGTCCACGAAACATTACCTCAAAAAATCACCCTTCTAATAAAAACTAACCGTACATTAACGAAATGTTACAACTCAGTAAAAGACGATATGTTGTTGTACTTAGTCGATAGGTACGTACACACGAGTCGGTGAGTACGTCAACACAGGTTGAGAAACACTGGGGTACCTGACATTGGGTGGTCCGAGGAGAGAGGTACTCTAAAAGGTCCGTTCTTATGACCTCACCCAACGGTCCCCTAGAAGGGTTGGTCCCTAGTTTGGGCTCCGAGAACACACATATGTATATAGGGGAGGAAGAACTCGGAGGAAGGATGAGTGGGGGTAGGGTGGGGAGATCTAGTAGTGTAGTAACTCGACTTAAGGGACACGATATGTGATATGTCGTTGAAGAGTGATCGTTAGATTAAATGTGTACCATCACATATATACAGTTACCCTGACAGAATTAAACAGGGTAGGAGGGGAGGGGGTTGAGGCCCAGGTATTAAAACAAGAGATACAGATGTAGAGGCGAGGACAGGACGGTTATCCAAGGACCTCAAAATACGCTTGTCCAAAGTTTCACGACGGTTTAGAATGTACTCGATGAAGATAGTCAAGAATTCGTCAGGACAGTAGTTCTTTCGAGTACGATCCATTGATCATACATTAGGAAGACAAAATAAATCCTGACCTAAGAGAATGATTTGGAGACCCTTCCCTTTACCCGAGAAAGTCACAAAAAAACACACATATAATATCAACACACCAATGTACTGACGGGGGGGTTCGAGGAGGAGGGGACGGGGGTGGTGTGTCTGTGTGTGTGTAAGGAGTTATTCGAGGACCGTTTACAAAATTCTCGTTCCTTGAACGGAAAAGGAGGAATCGAACTGGGTGTCGTGTACTAGGGTGAGACTTGTAGATAATCCACTAATTATTTAGAATCTACTTCCTTAACCCACTTTTTTAGTCTACTAAACCTTTGGGGTCACTATATGTGTCTGGAACATTATTTTGGTCTTCCTTGAAATATGTTCTGTTACACTTTTGACAGGTGGGAATTACTTCTTAATTTATGGACCGAGGAACTGGATAAGAGGGTCTGAGGAACTAACGTCAGAGTTAGTCTACCCTCTTTTTCTGAAAGTAAGTAAATGAATTTTTTGTAAATCACTCTTGGATGAGACAAGGTCCGTGACATTATCCGAAACCCTTTTACTCCATAGAACCACTTTTTCTGTTAGGTTCAAGGGCGGAATTGACTCGAATGAAAAATTCCATAAATCACCAACCTTTCACAATACCTGTCTTTACACAGGGGAAGTGTTAGGTATACATCTTCAGAATACACTGACATAAATTACCGCTCCCAAAATGTCTCTATTAATTATAAGTGATTCCAGTTCTCTTACCCCGGAATTAGACTATCCTGATCACAGGAACATTCTTCTCCTTCTGTACGGTCTCTAGAGACAGAGAAGGGTATGTGTCTTTTCCGGTACACTCGTGTACTGTTCTCCCACCGGTAAAAATTCGTTTAATACTCCCTAGGGTGGTCTTGACTTGGGACGACCGTGGAACTGGACCCTTAAATTCGGAAGTATTGATTCTGTTTTATTTAAAGGTAACAGATTCGGTGGGTCGAACATCTTAAAACAATACCGTCGGATCCAACTGATCGTGTGTTTCGTAGTCCTCAATACCACTGTTCTATCCTCTCCTTCTTTCTTTTTTAACGAGTGACCTGTCTTTATGACTTAATAACACTAGTAGTTAAGTTTAAGAACGATAAATTGTTAAATTCTAATAAGGAACCCTGACCGAATGTGAGACATGAGGGTTACGTCCCCCGGGTCTAAGGTAGGGACCAGTCCTTTAGTCTAGGGTGACGACGTCGATTCTCAATCGTACGACGTTGATTTCTAGAACGTACGTCACTACTTCTCACTTCTGTGATGTACTGTGTTAGTTCTTGGTCACGGTTTATTTATTCATGGAAAAAAATTTTAATGAGGATAAAAAATCCCTAAGGTCATTTCCTTTTAGATGAATCGGACTCTGAAGAGGATTACTAATGGACCGAAAGAGTTGGGACAGATTTCGAAAATTGATATACCAATATCAGTCACAAAGATGGGGTACTCTGAGTCTCGAAAGAAGTTTCGTTCCGAGTCGGATCAAGTATACGGTCGACGACGACGACTCTCAGACCGGGTTTATATCGACGTAGGGAGAATCCCTAAAGAGTGAAGAGGACACATGAAGTTAAGGGTCAGGACCAAAATTAACCTGTAGACCCATTAAATAAAGGTATATACTCGTCGGACAGACGACAGAGAGGCTTAGTGGCTCTGTCAGACGGGAGAGAATAGAGAATAATCCATTCGTACATGGGGTCAGTTGACACTGTATCTGACCAGGGATGAGAGTGTCGATTTGGGTGAACCCCACAAACATAAACAATAGATAAAGGTGAATTATTCAATGGTGTTTCAATCACCAAACTCGTTGAGTATATATACTAAAGTAAAGGCACCCAGCTCTTAGGTCGAATCGATGAAGCCCCAATGAGTATTCCGACCCAGTCCACCAGAGTAGACCTTCGAACTGACTCCTTTCTAGTGTAAGTTCGAGTGAGTCCAATAACAATCTTACGATGAGGAATTCCCTCCGACCTGACTTCCCGGAGGTGTCAGACGACCGATGACAGTCTCTAGTGAGAGTCAGGGAACGGTGTGACCGGAGAGGTTGTTCAGGTAAATGAAGTCGGTTAGTACTTCCGGTTCCTCCGTTTATGTCAGACGAACGTTCTGTCTCCACCGTTAGAGGACATTGGATCACTAGTCTTACTGTAGGGTGGTAGAAAGGGTAACAAGATAACTAGTCCTCACTCAGTGGTTCCAGGTCTGAAGAGTTC